>JARIHS010000073.1:0-318317 GCA_029320655.1 Mycena floridula | reverse complement strand
GATTCTCAAATAGATGAGAGGTCCCAGAAATTTGCTCTGTTTGGGGGAACGGACGCTTTCTTCGGACTCGTTGAAAGAATCTGTGCATACAGTAGTAGCCAGATTCTCCATCAACTGAAGTCTTCAGAATCTGGGTTCCTGAACATTCAGGAATGGTTGCAGCTTTCTGCATCTCCAAAACTTTGAAGGTTATCTATGTGTCAGAATCTGGGTTTTGTGCAACAGTATATAAATCTTGCTTTATATTCCTTGCTGATTGGACCATCATCTTTCTTGTCATTCTACCTATGCATCCTCAGCTGTTGAGCCTTGCTCCTTCTGTCCAGTGCTACGTAGCCAGGAAGGTGGGCTCTGACAGGGTTTTGATGTTTTTCAGATCACATGAGAACTGTGATTCCGACTCCGAGCTTCAAGGCTTGAAGCTGCACAAGTCCCGGGAAAACACAGAGATCTGGATTCGGTAGGTACCAGATGCGACATTTGACCCGGGTAGAAGAGTGGCACTTGTGACAGTCCGTACATTTTCACATCAATCAACTGGCTCGTTTTGGACGTCGGGGAACTGCTGATGTCTCGTAAGCTTGTGTGAATCAAATAGGCCAAGTTAAAGATACTCCCCGTATTGGTATGTATAAGCGGGAACATGTCTTTGATGTACCCATTTGAGACTCCCGCGGCGGGACCCCAAGCTTGCAAGGGAGGGGAGCTGAGTGATGGGTACTCTTCCCAGAAAACAACAAAAATAGTCTACAACACTATCGCATAAAGCTACACCGCCGGGTTGGGGATGAAACTGTACCTGTTGGATGATACACAAGAGGCGCGAGATGTCCTGATCGGGATATGTCGCTGATCACCTAATTGTCACAAGAGCGTCTGCCATCAAAATGTCGCACTTTGTACACACTTATCTTGATTTCAATCTGGGATAAAGCTAGAATCTGATTGTAAGCCTGTGTGAATCAAAGAGGCCAAGTCGAAGATAGTCTCCGTACATGATAAAAGCGGGAACGTGTCTTTAGTGTAGCCATCTGAGAATCCTGCGGCCCGAGGGAGCGGGAGTGAGTGATGGGTACTCTTCCCGCACCTTCGGAAAGGCCTGAGTTAGAGAAGGAAGTGTTGTTTACATGAAAAAACAATAAAATAGTCTAGTATCTAGATTTGCAGGTACGCTCAAGTCACCCATAATGATCAACGATTCCTCAAGCGTACTGTCATCACCTTCACCAGAAGTGGGGGGATAGCTATCATATCCCCACTTTTCCCGTCACGTCACGATTGACAGCTCGCTTGCAATGCCAAGGGTATTTGCCTCGCTGCATAGGTTACGTTAGATTGGGTTATATTGTAATTATAGAGACTCTCAGCTTTCGAGCCACGATTGTCTAAAAACATTTTACAATAAAACGATGCCGTTTTTACACTCTTCTCTTTCCCCTTGCTCCTCCTATCATCATGACGGAGGACAAGGAAAGGCTGAATACTCCTCAGCTTCCTCTTTTTCCTATGTGGTGGATCCAGTTGCAGAGAAACGGTATGTTTGATCTGCAATCAAATCCGAGAACTTCAATTGAGCCTTCCTGCAGTCTCGTCCGCAGACTGGATAAGCGCATAATCCCGGCTTCCATGCTCATCTATCTTGCTTAATTTCCTCGACCGAAGCAATATCGGCAATGCCAGAGTCCTGACAAGGACAAAGGCCATTCTCTCCAGCAAACCATACATCTGACAGATCAGCAGTACACCACTGCACTAATGGTTTTCCTTGTCGCATATTTCATCTTCGAAACACCGTCGAATTACCTTCTCAAGAAATTCCGACCCAGCCGCTGGATTGCCTTGCTGATGTTTTCGTGGGGAACCTTGACGATGTGTCTTGGTGCAGCAAATAGCTTTGGCAGCCTTACAGCTATTCGATTCCTTCTTGGCGCATTTGAGGCAGGTTTGTACCCAGGTCTCGTCACATTCCTGACGTTTTGGTGAGTTCATTCCGTTTGTTACAATCCATTCTCAAAAAATTCAAGGTACAAACCCGAAGAGCGTGGTCTCCGCATCGGTTTCTTGTCTTGCGCTACCATTGCTGGCGCTTTTGGAGGTACCGGTGACAATATCTTTATGGAGTCCCTGAGACTGACTCGAGAAAATAGGTGCAATTGCTTATGGGGTCGGAAAGTGGATGGTTTACATGGACTCGAGGGCTGGCGATACTTGTTCATAATCGAAGGAGCACCGTCTTGTGCCACTGCACTTCTCGTCCTCGCCTTCTTCCCAGATTACCCCGAAACCGCGAAATGGCTTTCCGACGATGAGAAGGAACTGGCGACAGAAAGGATTAAAGGTGTCGCGTCTCTCGGACATGCCAAGCTAACATGGCAAGAGGCCAAAGAGACTCTGGCAGATTGGAGGCTCTACCTCCATTACTTTATGTACGTCTTGCTCTTTTCTCTTTCCCTGTCTTTTCATCTCATCTGTCAATTCAGCTACCCTCTGCATATCTGTGCCATTCTCCAGCATTTCCCTTTTCACACCTACGATCGTATCTGGCCTTGGATATACGGGTCTGGATGCCCAGCTGTTCACCGTACCACCTTATGCTCTGGCCTTTGTCATTACAGTGACAATGGCCTGGCTGAGCGATAGATACGACGCCAGATCGTATTGCATCTTCATCTCGCTCGTCATATCGGGCGTCACATTCATTGTCGAGGCCGTCCTCCATCCCACAGCTTTTCGAGCTCGTTACGGTGTCCTCTGTATTGCCGTTTCATTCGCCTTTTCCTGTTTTCCACCGGTGCTTTCATGGCTTACCAGTAACACGAGGAGCACTTCGGCATCGATATTGGCTGTTCCATGCAGTGTCTCTACAGGAGCTATCGGCCAAATCGTTGGTATGTTTGACAATTTGCTTGTAACTTTTTGATTTTGACAGTATTGTTATAAGGCGTCTATATATACAAGGCCTCTGAGGCACCAGAATATCCCACGGGACATTATACAAATGCTGGCTTTTGCCTCGTCGGGGCGATCGCGGTACTGTTTCTCAGACGATTATATGTGAAACGAAATGGGATGATGGTTGAACAGAAAAGAAAGTGGAATTTGTGAAAGACTTGGTTGTACGAATTAAAGTAAAAGAGGATCTCGGAATATTGTCTTGTTTACAGGGTCTTGGTTGTACGGTTAAAAAAGAGGGTCTTGCAATGTTGTCTCGTCTACAAGGTGAAAATAATGGTTTCATTGGTTGAGAGAAGTTGGCAGCGATAGTACTGGTTTTATCTCTCTCTCAGACAATTGGCAGTGATGAGTAGTAAACTGGAATTCATCTCCTCAACACTTGTTGCCTGAATAACTGCCTTGATAGTGTCTGCAGTGATTTCAAAAAGTGACCACACTTCCATCTTGGTTTCGGCTTGTCTCATTCCTTTTACAGGTTGAACAATTCATTCAGGCACTTGAAACTCGTAATAAGTAAGCATCTCAGCGACATTTCCATTCTCTGACATCGAATCACAGACCTGACTTGGTTGGTACGACCAGTGCAAAGTCTACACTTAGGTTCCAATGCATATATTAGCACAGTATGGCATTTGCTTCGTTTCTTCTTCCTGCCTCGCACTGTCGGATTCCCAAGCTCTTGATAAATTCAGGAAGGACTTACCACAGCGCCAAGAGTTTAGCAGATCAAAAAGATCACTATCAACAGGAGGCTAACTTTGTTAGTTATCCTGTCGGCGCAGTTGTGGCTGAAAGCCACGACCACATATCAGAAAGAAATTTCACTGTCAAGGTCGGACCGGCGTGGATAAAGGCGGGCTTACCGCGGCAGGTACGGTCCGCATTTTCCATATTAAACTTCAAGTCTAAGAGCCGCTAGGGTCGGGTTCCGCACCGAGATCATGAAAATATATGCTCAGCATCTTGAATCTGAAGTTTTCAACAACGCCTAGCGCCGCACAGGATATATTATGTTCAATTTTGATTGCTCACTGGTGCTGCAACGGTCCTGCATATAGTTTAGTTGATGCCACTCTAATTAGATCACCACATCAGCAAAGTTTTGGCAAAGTTGCAATTTACTTGTGCGCTTTTTGTGTATTCCTGCTTGTTACAAGCACAAAAGCACGCTCTATTCCCTCATACATTTGTAAGTACCAACCACTAGTGGTGTTACAACAAGAGATGGGAGTTATGAGAGTATTCTCAAAATTCGGGTATGTGGCGTTGATGTGGTCTGTTGACGCAGGGGAATTCGAACCGGGACATCCGATTGTTATGGAAACATTTACATAACCTCCAGCACGCGCGCAGGTCTCACTCATTCCAGCGCCGTTTTCTTACGCTTTTTCGATTTGCGTCCAGAGGCGGCTGAGGTCACCCGGATGTGTCACGACGCGCTACCTCTTTAAGTGATACCCCCGAACACGATCACGCGCCACATCCGGGCGACAATTCTTTATATTTTTTACATGGCTCATGCTCGATATCGTTGACTACAAGTACAGAAGACTAGAGACAAGTGACAAAGCAAGATTGGCATGTGTAAATGTTTCCATGACAATTTGATGCCAGAAAAAGTACCTGACCGTCTGACCACAGCTTCGTCCGCTTTTTACACCTGTGATCCTTTTGTGGGCGTTTTCCGCTTGTCAAGCAGAGTCGAATTTGTGCTTTTTGGGAAAATGGACATGTCCATTTTCACTTATCCGCTTGTTGCGTATCTTGCGTATTTTTGTGTGCTGTACTACTTGTGACCAAAGGAAGCCAGAAAGAGTTTCTGAAAGATGTACCGCGGCGTAAATATGTAGGGTGTTTAGCAGTGTTGCCGCTTAAGGTTAGACTTAGATGAATTGAGGCTTATCAAGGGCTACAGATTAACCTTAATTAAGGCTGACCGCGAGCCTCATCAAGGCTTACAGCAGATTCAGACAAGGTTGTCCGAGATCATTTTTTTGATGCAAATAAAATAAATAAAAAGAAATTCCCAATGTGGTAGCCGAACCGACGGCAACAAGATACTACCTCTCAGTCATGCCTGAGACCCTTTTACTTCCCAAAATCAGTCCCAGGAGATTGTCAGTGAAGTATAAGAGCTGAACTTTGCTCCCAGGAGACCAACGCGCCACAAGGGACAGTACTTGGCTCTCGTGCCGATGCTGGACTGGGGCTCGCGTATCCTCGTGAAGTCTCGCTTACCGTTTTTGGAATTTTATTTATTTATTTCAAGCGGGATACAGGCGTCGGGTCCGCCATGCGTCCGCCGAGTCAGGGTTCATGATATGTCATATAATCATTCTTGGTTGTTCTTGCAGTGATTACTGATGGAAAAGTGACAAGATGCTCTCAAGGCTGAGAGATGTCTGAGCAATTCAAGGAAACTTGAAGGAAAATAATATTTTCAGCCCTTAAACTTACCCTTGATAGCCCTTGATTGAATTATGTTTAAGGCCCTTAATTAAGGGTTGAGACCTTGGGCCAAAGGTCAGCCCTTAATAACGGCTCAAGCCGCAACTCAACGTTAGCTGGGTGACGTGATTGACATTAGTCAGCGAGCGTTGCCGAAAGGTGACGGAATTTCTGTTGGCTCTCACCTGCTCTCACACGCCCTGTCTTTTTGCCTTCGTCAAGCATCTCGATCATCGATGTCAAGAAACAATATGGCAGAATCCCCGCTGAGGTGGTCTCAGCGTCGGATGAAATTCGCATGTTGCCAAGCAAAACACAGTAAGTAGATGATAGCTTGCCGTACGTTTTTCTTTGCTGGAATTGTGCTGGAATATTCAGATCTGAAAGCTTGGTGGATTGAACTAGGCCTGGGCTGTCGAGCACACAACAATGAAGCCACTGGTCGAGCGGGATTCGAACGTACATGTGCTCGAGAAACTTATTGTTAAGGTCCGTCTCATTTCCCACCGTGCTTTGGCAGCTTCTGACCTTTGTCGCAGTCGGCGTCGAAGCCTCGCTCGTTGAGGATCCTCCGGCTGGCTCGACCGTAGTCCCGCTGCTCGGAAAACCTTGTTGCCCTCATAAACCTTGAACGGCTTGCGCTCATGGTTCGGCTCAGGCTCAACACAAGCTAATCTACCATCATCGACGACTGCTTTTCCTTTATACTCTAGTTCTTACGAGGGACCTGACGCCGATGCAGTAAGCAAATGCTAGTCTTTTTTCAAGCGCCTATCTGACAGTGGTCTTTCTCGTGGCATCATAGCTGCGGGCGCCTTCCTTTACCATGGTGTATCCGACGGCAATAATTCTATCCGCCCAGGTCCAAAACCCTCCTTGCGGTCCTGTCGAATTTGACGCTGGAAGGGCTGCTGGCATATAACCTTGTTTCGACGCGTCTGCCCGGAGCTGCGGTATTTCGAACGACATTGCTGCTAAGGTGTCGGATGGGACAATGGGCAATCAGGATATTGCCTCGGGAAGGCTGTTCCGGAGGAAGAGCGAGAAAGAATAGAGCGGTTGTGTTCGCGGGGCGAAAGATTTGGCATTGCCCAATTTGTGCGGTACGTGGACTTTTTCTTCTGTCAGTGGACGAATCTGAACCTTTGCAGAATGTAAATGGACATGTAAATCGTTCTCAGGCAGCTCGAAACGAGGCGAAGTCATGCACTGTACAGATGCGCTGGACGTCGTTTCTAAATCAGACCTTGTTCCTGACCTACCAGTGCCACCGCCTGTTGGAAAACCGCCATTCTCCAGTGACACGTCGCACTCTTTCGCTGGTTTACGCCCGTCAAACCTCAGTCGAAAACGTCCATCCCGAGTCGGGATCCTGGCACAATCACCATCCGGTCGCAAAGAGAATCCATCCCGATTATCCCAAACTCATCTCTATGACATCTTTCTTCCCAGTCTCGTTAGCGGCAGACCTGGTCAACCTAGAATCCAACACCGACTGCGCCAACGTTTCGAACGAGGACACCGTCTCGAATCCAGCTCGTCAGACGACAAGCCATCCAACATTGGCATAGACTGGGATAAAGCTGCTCGAGCATCTTTTATTCAACTCGAATGCGCGATTTGATCGACAAATGCTAGAGACGTGGCAAGGTTGACGTATGGAGCGCTGGGTGAAATGTTAAACCGGCTTGCGACAACGAGGTTCGTGCCCTATTGCTTTGTATCCAAAGACTGACTGACAACCTTGCTCAGTCCATTTTGCGCAGCTCGAATGCGACCTTGCCAAGGTTTCCGTACCTCTACTCTATGAGCTACCTTCATTCAAAAATAGATTTGTCTTATCTTCTGTGCAAGCTAGATCCCGCAAGACGACGGCATATTGCAATCACATGTCGTTTTCGGGCAATTTCGGGGAGGCTAGTCCGATGGAGATAAGATAGTGGCCGGAGAAATTCTCGCCGAAGGCTGTGCACCCCTCCTTCAACTGTCATTAACCGTGCTCTTTTTTCGACGCGTTGCACTAGCTGATTATTCTATGCGACGTTCTTCCACATAGCTTGCTACAACTTATGGTTTGACGCGTCAGTTGGCTATGGGGCTCTCGTCACCAGTGGAGCTCGGTACGCTAGACTAACATCATACCAAGCTCGACTTGGGACCAGGTCGTCACTATCAAAACTATGGCATGCTGTATCGTTCGATTTGAACATCGTATGACCATCAAGTCCTGAATAAATGTCTTTCGCCGAGCTGCCCCACGATTTCTAAATCAGAACCGCAGTTAAGCTCTCGTTCGGTCTATCCGTGCATCCGTTCATCCGTGTTCGCCTGCTTATTGTTGGCTTTCAGCGCTCGGAAGGTTATAGTTCCTGCTGTATAATGCGATTTGGTCATCTGTCGGATGTCGAGCGACAGTAACAGGCGGCCTCCGCATAAATCCTGCCCGGCCATTGAAACTTCCGCAGTACTTCCGCTCGGTTGGCCGAGCCAATGCAAGTATTTGAAAATCATCTCCCTATTATTGGACATCCCATAACTCTGGTGGTATTCGACGCCGCTAGGTCTCATACTGGATTCTGAAAGGTTAGACTTGACGCGCGCCGGGCTGACCGGGAAACCCATGACGAGGCCTGTAGGCTGTCGGCTTCGAAAGCGCTGACATCAATCAAAAACGCCAAGCATCAGTCCCACGATGCCGCTATATAGGCGAGCATTTTTTCGGACCGATTTCTCAGATCAAATGGTGTCCCCAGGATTCCTTCACCTCTTGCGCCTTAGTGCTACTCTCTCTATTCTCCCAGGCTGCATATATGGCGCTCTCAAGCTCGCTCAGCGACAATATGGGCTCTCAATCCACCCCCTCACCCTCATTTCAATTCTGGTCCTCGTCCATCCAGTCCATTACTTTGTCTCAGGGTTCGTTAAGCGTCAGGCGAACAAGTGGCGAGCAGCAAGACTCGGAGCTGTCCTGGCGCCGGAAGTCAACGAAGGAAACTTTGAGATATTAAACAAGCTGCGAAGCAGTCTTCTGAATGAATACCCTCGCAAGTCCTTTCAGCTTCCTAGTGACTGACATATACTGACATTCATGCCAGTCGAGGTTTTCCGAGAATGGTCTGAACAATACGGAAGAATCTTCTCGTTCACCATATTCTCAGAATCCAGGGTGAGCTTCTTTTTGTGGCGGTATTCTCGATGTCTCATACAGAGTTCTAGTTCCTTACCACTGAGCCGCAGCATGTCAAGGTATGTGGTTGTATAAATGATATTTGGCGTCAGCTGAGTCGCCGCCCAGGCCATTCTCGCAACACAATTTCAGTACTTCGAGAAAGGATTAAAGCTCAACAAGCAATGGAAATCCCTGATGGGCGACGGCATCTTCGCCACTGATGGTGATATATGGAAGTGAGAGAATGCGCTCTTGAGCTCTGCTTTCTATCTGACTTTGCGACTCCTCCAGATTTCACCGAGCCATGACGAGACCCTTCTTTAACAAAGATAGAATCAGCGACTTTGACATTTTCGACAGGCATGCAGAAGATGTCATTAGCCAGATCAAGGGAAGACTTGCGCAGGGATACCCAGTTGAATTTCAGGTATGTGTCAAAATACTTGCACGAAGAGCCATCCGTGATGAAATCCCAGGATGCAATTGCGCGGTTTACACTTGATTCCGCCACGGAATACTTGTTTGGCAGAGACGTTGGCTCTCTATCAGCGGGCCTTCCTTATCCACCATCCATGGTGCACGACCAGACAATAACTAAGGGTTACAATGCCGAGCATCCAGCGAACAAATTTGCGCATGCATTCGCTCTTGGTCAACATTATGCTTCTCTCCGATCTCAGTCTGGGACACATTGGGCCTTGATGGAAATGAAACGCGACGAGCTTAAACCTTTGCGCAAGATCATCAACGAGTTCGTGGACCCAATCATCGACAATGCGCTTGAGAAGCAGAAGATCTCGTCTGATTCGAAAGAAGAAGAGTCCTTCCTAGATCATCTAGTTCGCAACACTCAAGGTTTGTCGTTCCACTGTTTAGCAACGAATACCACTTACTGTATATTGCTCCAGATTACCAGATCCTCCAAGACGAACTCATCAATCTTCTGGTGGCTGGACGAGACACGGTTTGTCTCTTTGTTGAAAGGTTGAATCTCAAAACTGACCTAGATCTCTTCAGACTTCTAGTACTCTCACATTCTGTGTCTATATCTTGTCTCAGCGACCCGACATTCTGGCCCGTCTTCGTAAGGAGGTCTTTGAACAAGTCGGAAGTACGAGGAGACCTACATATGATGATATTCGTGATATGAAATATCTACGGGCCTTCATAAATGGTACGTTCCTTGATCTCCAAGTTGTACCGCTGTTAATTTTGCATCTATAGAAACTTTGCGTCTCTACCCTGTAGTGTGAGTAATCTGTCCACTGTTCCATAGTTATTGCTCAACAGTTTCACTAGCCCTGCCGATGGAAGGTAAAGCGCCATATTCAAAGGCCAAATAGCTGGCTGACGACTTGAACAGGACATCCAATCGCAACACGACTTTGCCAGGAACCGCGAGCACTGGAGGTCGCCCAATCTACGTCCCGAAGAATACAGAGTGAGTCAACTCAATTTCGTGATCAATCAAGCTTACCCATTTGCCAGCTGCATCTACAGCATCTTCCTGATGCACCGTCGCACAGACCTTTGGGGTCCCGATGGCAAGTCAAGTCCTTCCAATTCAATCTCCAAGACTCACTCATCTCTTCAGCCGCCGAATTCGACCCAGACCGTTTTATTGACCACCGAGTCAAGCACATCACCGCAAACCCTTATATCTTCTTGCCTTTTAACGCTGGACCGAGAATCTGCATTGGACAGCAGGTAAGTCTTTGTTCTTTTGATTGCTTGCATTATCTGACACACGATCCTGGCAGTTTGCGTATAATGAAGCGTCATTCTTCCTTATCCGACTCTTGCAGAGCTTTAGCGAGTTCAATCTCGCATCGGATGTTCAACCAGACTCGTCGAAACCACCTGCAAGCTGGGCCGGCTCTCCTGGGACTAAGGGCACAGATAAGATTCGGTTTGCTTTATCATTGACCATGAGTGTCCAGGTCAGTTTTCTTGCGGTGTTCAGTGAACTACATTAACGGCAATCGTGCAGGATGGAATGTGGGTCAGGATGCGAGAAAATGAGCTCCAAGAGAAAGTTTGAAGAACCATTTTTGACATTCCTTATAGCCTTTGTACTGTACTTACGAGTCTTGCTCTCCATAATTCCTCAGTTACTCGAGCCTTCTGCCAGGATCTTAGTCGTGGCTTCAGGTCTCCGCTTGCGAGAACACAAGTGTAACAGTAGTTACTCGGCAAGCGGGTCTAGTCAATCTGCCTGAGAACAAACGTGGCTTCCGATTGTTGACAAACCCCTCCATGAATTTCGGCGGTTTTGAAGGTGTAGACGAAGAGGAAAGTTGTGTGGTAAAGTTCTCAATGTGGTGATCCAAGGAGTGGGAGAAACAGTTTAAAGTTGCTCTACAAAAGCTCGATAGAATTAACGCCGAATTTCGACGTGTGTACAAGACAATACCGGGGTCATGATAAGTCGATGACTGTCTGAAACCATCGAGGCCAGTGATTACTTATGTACCAATGAATAGTGAGCTGGAAGAACTTCTTGGTGAATTTCATTTATCATTCATCTTACTACTTGTCAACCAATCCTCACTGAGAGCTCACGCCCTAGCTGGCTATGAATCCGGGGGCAGAAAAAAATGACGCGTTGTGGTCATGTGTATAGCACGTGCTGGGAACTTTATCTGGTGACGCTGAATTTCAAGTTCCGACGCTTGTCCTCAGAACCAATCCACGACCTTGACCAAGTCCATAAGCACCTTGATGCAATCTTTCTCATAATGCCAGTCATCACTCATCGTGCTACTCTGGCCCAGAAATGCATTCTTAATGTTCTCCCAAACAAATTGACCACTATGCGACTCTGGCAGCCAAGCAGCCTTGTGTCACATCGAAGCTGTTCAGGCAGCTTGCTCATCGTCTACTCTATCTAACTGTGCATTTTAGCGATGCTCTAGCTACCAGCTCTTTCAGCAGAATGATTTCTTATAAGCCCCAACCTGCGAAGGTCAAGAATTAGAATTAACTGTAGGAAGCCTTATTCATAAGTCAGTGCCTTCTCTATTATATAATAGTCATATATCTCATGAACCCAGCACCAGTATCGATCTGGAGGTTACCAATCGTATCCTGCAGAAAACGACAGAACTGCGTTGACTTGAATTAGAATGGCCCTTCGACACTGCCCCCAGCTGGAAGACATTTTAATTTCCTCATCTCTGTAGTCTGGGTCTTGTAGGTTATGTTGGCATTGAGCCTTTGGAACAAGCTGAAATTGCAGCATTCGTGAACCGACACCCAGCCATTTCCTATCTTGTCGCCTACCTGTTCAAGCAAAGCCTCATTGCAGAAGCTCTCCCAGTCTTATGACAATGTTGTTAGAGGCTGCCATGAAGTGGGTTTCAAGGAGATGCACCATGGTACATCAGAACCAAATGAAGTTCTGGTCACTTCATATGGCACTGTGACCTTGGAGGAGTTTGCTTTTGCAACTTATGGATGGACCGCTCATTACCATCAAACCAGATATTTGGGCCTAGGCTAGGTGAGATGGGCTGTTGAAAATTGCCAGTGGAAGTACACCATTCCAACCAGTATGCTTCCAGATATTGGCTCCATATACATGTTAACATTATCAGCAGAAAAAGGCAGTGAAATTTATAGACTGTACTACCAACTATGGTTGGAGATACAGGCCTTTTGGGGCCCTGATGGCCTGGCATATGAGACTCTCGCTCTCAAGCAGAAGCACATCACCGAGGCAAAATCATCATTGAAGCAATTACTAGAGCTGAAACCTGGTGCGAGAAGCATCTAATGCCTGAGTCAGTCATTTTTTTCAAAGTCGGTTCTGAAGTACCTATACAACATTCGTCTCCTCCCATCTTCTCTAGTTATCTTTGTTATCAATCTGCCTTTGCTTTCCCCTAATCTTTTAGCCCTCTAGCCTGGTCACAACCTTTTCTAACCTGTTTGTCACCTTTCTCTCTCTCTCTTCTGCCAGTCATTGCATCTTTGCTTTGGCTCTGCATGACTGTATCGACGTGTTGGCAATACTTTTTGTGACGATTGATTTTAATGAAATATCACTTGTGGAATAGATGTCAGCCTTACAGTTGGAGACTAGAGAATATGAGCATTACCTGGAAGTTGTTGGCAGATAACTGTCCAATGTCAGACTGGAGACAAGTGGTGGTTTGGTTTAATAGCCCTCAAGTTTAGTCATTACAGCTCGAAATAGACCATGGTTTCAATTATTTTACAAGTTTATTCTGTAATAACAAGGACATTGCTCCATTTAAAGATTTTCCCTCTAAAGTTCTTGCCAGCATACCCATTTTTATCCTTGACCCATGCATCTAATACTTTGTCTGTTGATGCAACAACAGACCCACATTTTCCCTGGTGGCATAAATTGAAATGGGTGATGCAATTTGAAGGGAAAATTATTATGTCAAGAGGACCAAGGTCAACGACAAGGCCCAGCTGGTAGAACACTATCTGGCCTTCTTCCCATTCAGCAAAAGGCACTACAACACACAAATCTCTGTCATTTATGTCCAGATGGCCGTTGGTGGTCACATTAATGTTGATGATGTAGCCTGTGAAAGGTCGGGCAGCTGAAGAGGTGTCAAATGGAAGCTCTTGAACAGTGATTTCTAGCTCATTGTATTCAGAAAGGAGTCCTGAAGACATCTGAAATCATCAAGTCAGAATAGAGACAAGAGAGATTGATAGAGAGCCTCACTGCTTGCTGTATGACTTGAAAAACAATAGGAAAAATGGTGTCTCTGATCTTGGCACCTTCTGGATCCTCTCGAATCAAATTCAATTGGTAAGGGACACTTTGCATAGATCACAACACCTTCTTTAGCCCAATGGTATGATTGAAAAAGGGATGAATGTCTGGATGATCTTTGTGGCCCTATGATAATATCAGCTTCAATCAAGATGTGAATGGAAATAAAACACACTCTTGCACCATAGCAGTTGTAAAGTATCATTTGCTCAGCAATGAAGGATGGCAGTGCTTCACTGTCTTTCACATATCGAAAACCTGGTTCCAAGATTGACATCTTATAGGTGATAGCTTCATTAAGCCAAGGATAAGCTCTTCGAAGACCTGGAACAACATATAGAGCTGTTCCACCATCCCTGTCTAGAATTTCGAGATGGTGACTGTTGAATGTGAGATATCCTCTATTAACAGATCAAGCGAAACATACCCTTCAAGAATATCTGTGTCTAAATAACCATAATCTTCATACAGACGAACACCATCTTTCAAACTTTCTAGCATCTGAAGACAATTAATTGTGATGAAAAGAGAAACAAATGTTGACATACAAATTCCTCAAGTTCTTCTATTGACTCTAGAGCTTCAGCATCTTTGGCAGTATTCTCTCTGCTGCAGTCCAAGTGCGACTGTCTTCAATGTGGGACCCAAAAGGGTTTGGTTGCTTTCCAAGCTTGAACTGGTCCAAAATCAAGGTGTAAGTCAAAGCCTCCTTGATGGAAACTGGAACCAAAGAGGGCAATGGATCCATCAGAAAAGTGGGTACAAACTGGATATCCTCTTTATAGCCTTGAAGAAAATCATAGGAAGTTTGATGTGGTGGACTATGTTCAAACCATCTAGATAAAGATCAGAAAGGTTATGGATGGAAAGAAAAGCACCAACTTGGTGTCTCTAGTTTGAAGATACTCTGTAATTTCCAAAGTCTCATGAAAATGCAATTTTTTAGCATCACAGAAGAAGCTGAAAAATAGATTTGACTTATCGTTGCCTATATAAGCTCTGATATTGATGAAGAGCTTGATGAGCTGTGTGTGTGGGTCTGTAGGAGCTGGAACAATGTTAAAAGAGGATGAGGAAAAGAAATATGACAGACTTCTTTCACAGGCCAACTCTGTTCCAATACCACTCATCAAGTCCCAATTGGATTCCAGGTATGACTTGGCATCTTCTATGCTGGCCAATAGAAATAGGATGTATGGTGAAACTGTTCAAGTTATTAGATCAAGAAAGGAGTGGAGAAAAATAGTAAAAAATTACTGGTGCCAGACAAGTAAATGAGCTTAGTTCCATGGTTGAGATACTGTTTCATCTCATGATACATTACCTTTGCTTCTGCAGTGAAATCTGGAACTCTGATCTTTGAAGCTTTTGCCATCTTGTTTTGTCTTGTTGCCTCTGCTGCTAGCCTTAAAAGGGTTTCAGCTAGAGAATCAGACGATTGCCACTTGCAAGTATGGTCATCCTAACATTGTAGAGCTCTCTGAGAGCTTTCTGGCCATTCAATTTTCATGCAAAACATATAAGAACTGAGGGAGATGTGCATAGATTATGTTTTAGATAGTTTTAACCTTGTATCATAGAATGCCATTTCTATAAGTGCCTAATCAGGGTCAAAAAGTGACCACAAGTATTCATGAGTTTCAGTCACATGTTCTTTGCATCATTTATGTGATTTAAAAGACAATGAAAAGATAAAATGTTCCAAACTCAGTCAGAACTTAATCTATACATATCTCCCTCAGTTCTTATCTGTTTTGCATGAACATTGAATGGGCAGAAAGCTCTCAGCGAGCTCTACAATGCCAACATGACCATACTCGCAAGTGGCAATCGTCTGATCCTCTAGTTTCAGCTATAATATAGAAAGAAGGTAGAACATACTGATCATTGTGTCATGAGACGAAGCTGTATCACAGCATGAAAATAATTATAGGCATTGACTTTGCTATCCAGAGACTTGCATCTCTGTCCCAGCTCTGAGACAGAAGCTCCAGTAGGAATGCTACCAGTTGGGAGAGCTTGAGAAAAATTCGAAGCCACCAATTCATCAACAAGTCTCTTCAAATCCACCAGAGCCTGGTGATCTGTTGAGAAACAAGTGCAACTTTGGCTCATCCACCAGGCCTGTCAATGGAACTGAGAAATCATGAGAACAGTTGAGTAGACAACACAAAGTAGACAAACTTACTTGCATGATTGGAAGCATGCATTAAAGGTCTGATTCACGATTGCAACTGGGCAGTCTTGAGATGAGCCTTTTTCTTTGGTTTATATTTTCGCTTGGTAGTTCCAGTTCCAGTTTTCTTGTTCTTAGGCCTTATTCCTGCACTCTGATCTGTCACTTTCCTTTTAACTCCTGCTGTCTGTGGAGCTCTAGTAGTAGGCTCCTCAGATTCTGCTCTGTCTTCTAGCTCAGCAGTTGGTTGATTACTAGACAAGGTGGAGCTGATGTCGTTGACCAGAGCAAACAGATTTGGGCCAGAAACTGGAGACGACAGACTGGAGGATGAAAATCTGGTTGCAGAGGGGGTTTCCAGAGTGACAGAAGGAGACTGCAACATATTTGGAAGGACAGAATGGGAAGGTGGACTTGGGGAACCACTTTGATTTCTGAAGTTGTCCAGGTCAGAAAGTGAATAGCCTCACATATGTGCAGCTTTCTTCTTCTGGGGAGAGGGACTGGGTGTTGGAAGCTGGAGGAGAGGCCCAACCACTGGCATACCAAGCTGACATGTCTGGTGCAAAGAGTGGCTATTATGCAAAGAATTGCTGAGAGTACATAGAGAATCTATATTCTCCTGGTCTCCCTGTTGGTTGGAAGAGAGGAAAGCAAGAAAAGCATGGAGATTATGCTTCAGGGCATTGAGAGCTGAAGCAGGAAGCACAATAGAAACATTTTCCTCCTCAGACATGTGGTGAGCACTTTAAATTTGTTGAAGCGCCTTGTTCTCTTGGATGCGCCATTTGCATCCAGTAGCATTGACACCTCTTTCTCTGGCAGAAAACCATCTCTTTCTGGCTCAACTTCTTCTTGAACATGACTGACATTCTCCTCTTCATTTTATGCCCAAACAGTCAACAATATTCTCCACTTCAGAGATTAGCTCCAGTCTTCCCTCCAGCTTGAGCTCCAGTTTTCCGTTGAGTGTCTCTCCAGAAGTTCTCCCTATGGTGCATGTGAGCTTAACACTGCTAATTTTGAACAGCCATTTGAGGTGACCTTATATGAATATATATCATTTATCTATCTGACAAAAACATTGCTTTTCATGAATAGAATGAAACTGTCAGACAGATTGTCGCTACTCTCAAAATTGACCAAGTTGAAAATTCGATCTCAACCCACTTTTGCCACCTTCCTTTTTTGGAAATACCATATATGGAAATTGTGCCTGCTACCTACATTTACGCATCGAACTGGTGAGCAAGAGTCTCAGGAATATGTCAGTGAGACTTGTAGCACTTTGAGCTGAAGTCTCAGACCTTCTTCTGTGCATCTTTCGTGTCCAAGCCCTCCTGATAAGCATCACACCAGCACACCATGCAGTGCTCCCATTTGCGAATTGTTGACAGCTTTACATTTGCCATTGCCAATGGAAGATTCCATTTCAACGCAGTAAAAAGTGTAATCAGTGTGATCTCGAAGGTATTTCTTCACTGCGCCCCAGAAGAACTCAATAAAGTTCAACTCACAGTGATACTTGGGAAGGAAAATACAGAGATGACCTGCATTTTCAATAGTCTCTTGGACAAGAGACTTCTGCTCCTTGAAATCAGGCTGCCGTTCGATAATTCGGTGAGCACAGCAGTCATCGCCATGGCAAGAATCATCAGCTGGACCTTTACATTTCATTATGAGCCCTTTTTTCCAAAGTCCATGCTCTTCCAAAACTGCTTTCATCCCTTTCGGCTGACCAGGATGTTCAGGGTGATTCTGAGGAAACACTATGGGTTGTTTAACTTGTACACCTTCCTTCATATACCAGTCATCTCGCATATGCACCTGCTTTCCTCCTGGATTAAGATTCATCTGGGTTGCCATGAGAGCATCTTCACCATATGCTGAGTGTCCCTGTGAGTTATCAATAAGGAACAGGGCTTGATGACTGGCACCATGAACTTGCTCAAAGGTTGGTATAATCTTCTCCTTGATCCGAAAGTAAAATCAGGAAACAGATAATCATGTTTTGGAGAATGAACTCATACCTGTGTGATAAAAAGCTCCCCATTCCAAAAGCCCTCATAATTCTTTCCATACTCAAGAGATTGTCCAGCTTCGGTCAGATGGCCAACTGTCAAGCAGATAACTTCACTTTGATGCATTCCCTGACTGACTCCCTTCTTTCGCAAGGGTTGCTCGCCATCCATCATCCAACTCTTCGCATGGTGATCATGAGCTTGTACTGTCATCTTGTCATGGGCGCATAATATGAGACACAGCTGGACAAAGAAACCATTTGGATACTGAAGGAAATCACCCCCATGTTCAACTTTGTTGTCTAACATCGCTGACTTGATAGTGAATCAGTCATGGCTGGAACCTGGCCATCGCTGGCAGAAACTGGTCCTGTCAATATTTGACATTGTCAGCACGATTGTGACCATCAAAAAAGACTGTTTTCTTGTGCTCTATATATTTAAATCCCTCCTCAAGCATTATCCCCTGTGCAGTACTGAGACTGAGTGACTTTTTGACCTTGAAGTGAATGCGAGGAAACACTTCAAGCTCAATGCATTTTTTCAGACCCTCTGGCATCTCTGTGTCGAAGATTGTGTGAGCATATTCCTTTGCTTGGTCGGGGAGAAGCTGATTGTTCAGGAATTGATGGAGTTTGGATGGATTCATCGCCCATTTGTTTGAACGAAGGTACATGCGAATATTTTCACAAATGATGGGATCTGACAGAAAAGACCAGGTTTTTGTGTGATGGCCTTGGTGTGATGATGTCAGCTCTTGTTTCTCCACCCATTCTCTCATCCATATCCTGAGCAGTTGTCCATCCCAATTCTTTGCCCAACCACTCGTCTCTGCAACCATCTCTGAAGCAGGAATATGTCTCTCGATAGCACGTGAGTGCTTTGCCTGAAGTGAGTTCAGTCCGCCACTGGATTCCCATTCCTGCTTCTTGGAACTAATGACCTTCTGCATTGCAGTCAGAGCTGTGATGAGCTCATCTCGTCACTTTTCTTTCTTCTTCTCTTGAGTCTGACGTGCTGGAATATCAAGCTTATGACACTTGAGCGGTGGAGGTGGCAGATTCACATGGAAACAGGGGATTGGGATATCTGATGAGCTGCTTGCAGGAACCTTGCGAGGAAGAGTGTTCTCTGGAGTTTTATTCTGATCCCCAGAGTCAGACTCGGAATCAATAGCAAGGTCCCATAATCCATCTATTGGTTCATCTTGAATGTCAGAGTCATATGGTGCAAACACATTGACTGGTGCCAGGACATGGACTGGCTGGATGGGCTCTGCACAAGGGGATTGAGATTCATTGGATTTCAGAGTCAGAAATCCACGTAAAATTCCAGCTGAAGCTCTGGAAGGAAGAAATTATGGGTAAACGAGTGGAAAAGCGAGTATGATGACTGACGATTTTCTCAGAACAGCATCACCTTTTTCTTTGGCTCGAGCCTGCTGCCTGTGGAGCCATCCAGTATGATCTGATTGTCCTGAATATAAAGGGCCACACATGCTGGTGCCAGCCTTGGCCCAATCCTTTGCCTTCATCCCCTTGGATTTCTCCTGAATCTGTTCCATTGGAGACAGGGCTGAAAGACCTTGAATCTCATCCTGAACTTGCTGCTGCATGACCTCAAATACTTCACCAGGAAGCATTTCTGCAAATTCCTTGGCATCAGAATCCAAATCCGTCTCATCTTGGTCTCATTGCTCAAATCATCAGTATCAGAGTCGTTTTCACTGTCCTCGGAATCAATGTCTGAGGCATAATGATTCACTATCCCATCCCAATGACAGAATCCTTGTTCAGCAAGATGATAGATCATCGCACTGTTGGTGAAGCACCGCTTTTCGTTCTTGTGCTGCAGCTGCCTCTGGAGCTCGATGTTGAACTTTAGCAGCTCTGGCCTTCTCTAGATTAATTTTCTGGACTTTGGACAACCATGGTGCCATGACTGAGTGAATGAAGCTAGAGCAGAAGAATTAATTATATAATATGCTAACATGGCATTCCTCAAGCCATTTTGCTGCTGTTTAAAGTTAGCACTGTTAAGCTCATGTGCACCATACAATCAGTCAGACCACTGTCACTTTGGTGACAATATCAATGAAGACGAGCTTGGAGCCATCAACAAGAACTCATTCTCTTGAGCTTGAAGTCTCTTTTCGGCCAACTGCTCAATGTGATCTATTCCCCACTTTTGAACACCATTTGTGAGCAGCTTGGGGCCTTGTGGGACAGTCAGCTTTCAAGAAATCATCTGCTCGGCCAGCTTCAAGATCGACCGATACCAGAAGACAAGGAAGATTTGAGGCAGAGTCCAATTTGGTGACTCGGTTTGTCATGAAATTCAGGTATAATTTGTTTGCCATTTCCTATGCAAGATGCTAACCTGTTTGTAGCTCATCTTTAAAGTTTAATTATCAGCTGGAGAAGCAACAGCATTCCATGGCACCGTATTGTGATGCTGAAGCCAATGAGCACAGCGCTCTCATCCAATCCAGTTCAGACGCAATTTTCAAGCTGCTTCTTGACATGCAGCTGGACAAGATAATTTTGTTCTACGAGAATCAGGAGAAGGAGCTCTTGGACGAGCTGGAAGAGGTTGGGAAGAGGAGGTTCAGCTGCAAGAAGAGGCAGGGCTGGAAGGGAATCATTATGTGGAGGACGTGGATGACAATGACAGCCTCTCCCAGGATGTCTCATGAAGCAATCTTCTGAAAAGAAGGAGAAGACTATCCAGCACTGGGTTTCAGGGTGGCTTGTTATCATTGACACAATCAGGTGCAGTTTCAGTTCTCCTTCCTAAATGTCTTTAATTCCCTCAGGTGGCAGCACAATACCTGAGGAATTCTTGCATTCTCACACATGGAATTATAGCATCTCCAGTGAAGAAGCTATGCACCATGGGCAAATCATGATGCACCTTGGGACATGCACTTGGGCTGCACCTAACCTGTACCCAAGTTGTACCTTAGATTTCAGTCACCAGGCCAATTAATAGATCCCAGATTTGACAGTGACTATTTTGAGCCAACAGTTCTCAAGTGTGTGTGATGCTGAGATGCTGATGGCAGGCCATGAGGTCACTCTCTTTCTACATTCTCTGCACTCTGCCATTGATCAGTATGGATTAGGGTTAGGGTTAACTGCTAAAAACTCTACTGACAAACAATAGCAGACCAAGTAAACTGAGGAAAAACAAAAGGTGGAACATGAGTGTAGCTAGTGTGAACTTGGCATCAAGTTTTTACTGCACAGCCTCCAATCACATCACATGTGTGAAAACAAGTCCAAAAGGAGCACACATTTTGGCAGGTGCAAGTTAGATGCGAGCTGGGTGCAGCCTGGGTGCATGTACCACAGGTGCATCATGATTTGCCTGTGGTGTATGGATCTTGAGAACAGCGGTATACTCCTGTCGAAGCAAGGCACCATGAGCAAGCTGGCAAATACACTCAATTTCATGAAGGACATCAACAACTCATTTGGTGGTTCAGCCAAGCTTCAAGGCACATAAGAGATCTATGTGGACCGCATGAATGACTACGAAATCTACATCGACCCCACAAATGACCCAGACCTGGGGGCACTGGGGAATTTTGGGTGGGAGGTGGGGGATAATGAAGCAGTGGCATCGACAGGTGCTCAATCAATATTAAGCAAAGTCAAGGCAGAAGCAAGGGAGAAGTAGAGGGAGAAAGACCAATGGTGGACCATCAGGAGAGAACAGAAGGATTCTAAAAGACAAGAAGGATAAATCCAAAGGCGTGTTTATTTATCACATCATTTTTGTGTTCGAATGCTCACAAATATCTTTTTGCAGCTGCTAATGAGAACCTGCCACCATGATCTCAGAGTACATTGTTTTTCTCCTCAGGTTTTTATTTTAACCTAATTTTGTTTGAAGCCCCAGACCCATTCCAACCATCCACCCTCTCACGCTCACAGTTCAACTTGTTGGATTCAGGGATGCTGCTTGAGTCTTCAAGTCAAGTGGCAGCATTTACAGCGATGCCAAAAGTCTCAACCTCAGCGTTTTCGAATCAGTCAGTGATACCAGCATCGGCATCAGGGTTGGCATCCAAGATGGGTCATTCAGCGTCCAAGACAGATCTCATTACTCCCCCTGAACACAATGTCACGTCTCAGCATTGGCTGAGCGCAAAATGAGCAAACATGGACCTACAAGGATACATGATTCAAGCAGTGACTCTGAAACTAAAGATAAAGATCATCGGATCTTGCCTTGAAAGTGACTCTGGGAACTTTCAACATCCTTTAGGATGTGACACCATGACTAGGACCTGGCAGCAGTGCCAGTATATGGGCGCTGTAAAAAGTATATTGGTTGCTGGGAAAGCTGTAAAAGAAGGCTTCTTGCTATATTGGTTGCTGGGAAAACAGGTCAAGTTGCATGGCTGAGGGCAAGCCGTTCAGGGACTTGGTAACCAGAGGACACGTGTTCATCTATTTATACATCTAGGCACAGGGTTATGGGGTATAAAAGGACCAGGGAATAGAAGAGAAAAGTATCTTGCGATTCCCCTTCTTGCGTCTGCACTGTTCCCGGCAACGACAAGCTCTACACTGAGCATCGTTGTGAGCAGCGACCTCGATCATTGCGAATTGTCCCATACCTATTACCAAATAAAGACTCAGTTTCACTTTGCACTGACATCCTTTGCTTCAGCTAGTCATCACAGTGGAGTCAGGTTAGAATAGTAGTCAGAGCCATTATCCAAATCCAACCCTCATGAACATTTGACAAAAGTGGTGTCGATCTGCTGTAGTCAATGCCGCACAAAGCAGCACAACAATCTCAGATTTTATGCTCCCTGTGGCACTCTCATCATCAATGGGCATCCCAATCCCAATCCACCTAAACCAGCTCCCTTGCCCATCACCTTGCCCCATAACCAGACCAGAAAGCCTGGGAATACTCTTCTCTCTCCTCTTATTCCTCCTTCATCGCATTCCACCCCCCCAATCTTCGCAAGGGACCATACAGAGGGTATAACTTGAAGGGCAATGGATTCTTGGTTTTGATTCTGATTCTGGTTCTGGGATGATAATGATTGAGGCATGTGGGGATTATTGGAGGAGCAAGGAAATTGCTAAATGTAGGAGTTGCCAAATGAGAATACATCTCAGGATGGGAGTATGGCATCAAATGTCATTGCAGCTCTAGGTTTTTCTTGTTTCTTTTCTTTTTCTTTGCTTTTATAGGTGCTTATGTGTAGCAGTTCTAGGTTCAGCACATCTTGCCAGCGCTTCATCTGCACTTCTCGCATCTGGTAATCGCCTCTCTATCGACTCTGCCATTGCTATTGGTGAATGTATGAGATCCGGTTCAGAGAATGAGATCTGGCTCTGGCATGTCCTTGCTCAGGCCAGCATCGACGGCATCAGGATATTTTTCTGTGTCAGGTATTCTGCTGGGTCTTCCATTGGATCATCCATACAGTGACACGGCTTCGTCAGTACAACAAAACAGCTCAGGTTTGAGTTCAATGGGGAGCATGAAGCGAGAGGAAACAGACACCAGAGACGTATCTTGCAAGCTCGGCAATCAAGAAGCTCAGTTTATTATGAGCTCAGAGACGACTCAGGACAGAGTATACTGCGAATGAGAGCAAGAGGACATGGCTTGATACAGTGTTTTCAGTGTAGTTCATTATTTGTCTAGAATGTGTTGATTCAGAGCGACTGCCACTGAGCCTAATTAGACCTGAATTTGAGATTCACATGCACCTCTCCTCCATGGATAAGGATGACTTCTTGTTTGCCAGGCTCTCTGACCTGAAATTACCAGTAACATTTTGAATGTAGGTTGCAGGACCTACTGAAGGCTCTTTACTGACTGTGTTACATGTCAGCTCATTGCCGACAACAAGCCTCTCACCATTCCCTTTTGCACTTCATTTAAGGCCTTCAGAAATAGCTACATGTATGAGCCTTTCATTCATCATCAAACCTTTCTCATTTTCCACAGCTGGAACAAATGGATAACATTGCCAATACGATACTGCGACCTGCGTCTGAGCTTGCAAATAACCTTTACCATCTGGGATATTGCTGGCCCCAGCACACCTCAGCCTGTCGGCGGCTCCACATTTCAACTCTTTGGCAAGAAATGGTCTGTACCTACTCATCTGGTTTCACCACGATTCTCATCTCAAATCCAGGACATTATGATGTGGGAAGCATAGATTGTTTCTCTGGCCTGGGGTGGAAGCAGATGGTTCTGTCGACAGCAGTACACCCAGCAAGCTTGGCACAAGAGATGAGATGAGACATCTGGAAAAGGTGTGCCATATGCTGTTTTGTTTCACTGCTCCAGCTCATTATCCTTTCAGCTCATCAAAAAGTATGAACGAGGGGACCTGACAATGTCTGACTGGCTGGATAAGCTTACTTTCTGGAAGATGGAGGAGATTCATGCAATATGTTGCCTCGATTCCCAGCCTGGACCTGTCATTGACTATCACAGGCTGAAGCTGAAAAGTTGGACAACCTCTGCCTCTACATTGACCTTCCACAATTCAATTTTCTGGTCATCTTCAATGAGCTTGTAAGCCTGATTATACACTGTGCTCCCAATGAGCCTGGAGAGGAGTACCGGATCCTTGGAGGAAGTCAATCATGAAGTCCTGAAACTTGAATACTGGATCCAGATCAAGTACATTGTTCATCTGGAACTCAAAAGTAACACCAGGGGAACTGAAGACAGTGTGTTGTGAGATAGAATGATATCCTGTGATTTGGCTAAGGTTCATGAGGGAGAGAAACCCTTCAGAACCACCAGGATATGCATTGACCAAAGTCTGGATGATCAGATGTTTGAGCCAGTGAGATACAGCAAAGTATATGACACTCACTGAAGGAAATTCAAACCCATTTCTGGTCTTGAGACTGAAACCTTTCATGAAAGCTTGAAGTTTGGCATGCAAAGGTGGTTCTCTTTCAATAACACATTGATATAGAACAGATGAGTCCAGAAGGTCATGGGCTCTTTCAGTATGAGGATGATAAGCATGGGCCTGTCCAAAGAGTCAGAATTTGAGACAGAATGAGGGTTTCAGAGTACATACACTGGAGTCACAATAAGACTGGAAGATGCTGTTGAACTGTGCCAGATCTCCTTCATGGCCAACATCAATGAGATTATGAATCTGGACCCATAAGGAAGGACACCAGTCATGAACAAAGGTTTCAGTCAGAGAGTGGATGTCCAAGGCTCTGATGCAGAACTGAAGGAAGATTGGGCTAAAGAGTCCTGGGTATTTGCCATAGAGAAGCATGAGAGCAGTCACAGCCCCAAAGTCTTGCATGTCCTGCAGACAGTCAACAGAAATATTGCCAGATGAGCGCATAGGAAGAAAGAAAGTGATGGAATCATGGTCACTATACAAAGTCTTGAAAAAGCGACTCTTGTTGGGCTCAACCAGGCATGACCTGTTGAACATGGTGGAAACAGCTTCTTCTTCGACTCCATCACCAGGAGAGATGCGATCAGGCCCACGGCTGTTGAAACATCAATTGGAGAATTAGATATCAAGGAAACAAAACTTATACTGCAAATGAGCATCGCTTGCACAAGAGAGCTGAATAGTCATGTTCCTCCCTTCCCTCCACAATCAGACCTTGAAAAGCAGAGACAAGATCAGACATCAATTCTGAAGTAATGTAAGTACTGCTGTTGTCGATATCTCCAGTTTCAGAGGTGACGTCAAAAAATCTGAGTGTGAAGTCATCAGAAGTAAAACATGGCATAAAGTTTGATCTGATTCTTGGATCATTGAAAACAATCCTCCAAAGACCTAGGACTGGAATAAGTTTGGATGGAGGAACTGTCAGACTTTGCTGTGCTGGAGCTTGTAATTGCCTGAGGAAACAAGCAGGCTGAGTTGTCTGAGAATGGAGAACCTCGGAGCTAGAACCTGCCACTGGTGCTGCATTTCCAATAGGAGGATCATTTTCACTGTCAGAGTGAGACACTCTGGCTCTAGTGGTAGGCAGGGGACGAGGTACAGGAAGAGCAGGTCTAGTCCTTGCTGAAATGGATTCCAGCTCCTCCTGCTCACCATCTTCAGAGTCTGAGGGCTAGGGGAAAAAAATGAGCCATTAGTTCTTTATTAAATCAAACATACTCACGTCATCAACCATTTCACAGTCAGACACCTCATCTGGCACAGATGAGATGCTAGTTTCCACATCATAGTGGAAGTGATGGGTAGCGTAGAACTTCTCTGCCATGCAGTCATGCCACCAAAGTCAATGGTCTTCTCCTAGATCGGTTGCATGAAGTGCAAAGAGTCCACGAACAGGTCGTTTGAGCCCTGTATTTGGGTCAATGACAAGAAGATATAATGAAACTTAGGACTCACTGATGTTAATCACAAAATGACTATCAACGATAGCAAATGGAAGAATGCTGATTGTGCAGTGTGATAACAAGCTCTCCATGACAGTTGTAGAGTCTAATGTTGATGGAGCAAGCCTCAATCTCACATGAGATGCAACATCTGGCCTTCCACTGTTGTTGAACTCCATAAGCAAGAAGACTTGTCCATGATCAGGGAAAAACTGAAGAACAGAGACTTCAGTGTCGACATTGGGAAACTGGTAATGAAAGGCATAATTGCCCATGTCATCCTTGACTCAAGCAAAGACCTGAGCCAGTGTAGTATTTGATGCCACTGTGTATCTATGCTCAAGGCCCATAAGTTGACGCCACGCAGTTGCCCCAGACCCTGCACTGGTATGGAAGACAACCTCATGCTGGAAGAAGAGGCATGAGTTGGTTGAAGTCAAAGAAAGATAGGAAGCAGATACCTTTCTATCAAGAGTATCTGCACCTCTATTGGTACCAGAAGGCAAAGTAAGAGGCTTGTCCAACCATACATTGACTTGAAGTCTGAT
This sequence comes from Mycena floridula, assembly GCA_029320655.1. NCBI lineage: Eukaryota > Fungi > Basidiomycota > Agaricomycetes > Agaricales > Mycenaceae > Mycena > Mycena floridula. Next base: position 291,880 of record JARIHS010000073.1, on the reverse strand, counting down.
AGCCGTTAATAGGGCACCTTTTGGTGGGGCTGTCAATGCAAATGGAGTCTTTGAAACAGATCTATAAAGATATATAAATAATAATCCAAATACACACTAACTCTCTTTTAACACATTACACCCTAAGTAATTTGGGCAGCTATTAAGAAAGAGAAAGCCTTTCAACAAAGTTGTAGGGTTTCGATCACACACTACTGATCTCTCACAGACAGAAACTTAGCTTAGTTCACTTTGACAGTGAACCTTGCACAGTTTTTGTAATGGTTTTAATTCACAAGGAATATAAAGGGGATGGGTGCAGGGCTACTGCTTCAATGGGTGTCAGGCTATGACTTCAATATGTCTTTTCAGATGAACACAATTTTATTGCACCTCGGAGCACCACATCCTTGCGTACACACTAGCACTATGACTGAGTTTGTACCTTGGATCACCACGTCCTCACATACCACAATAAAATGAGATAAAATGTTCCACTCGGACTCTGCTTGTGGGCTGAGCTTTGTGGGGTACAATTTACTGGCTACTAAAGATACAAATGTTCTAGTTTTATAGTAATTCTACATTATTTCCAAGTCCACTGGGTTGATAATACAAGTCCCATTCAGGACCTCACCATATGCAAGGCTTCCCTTTCAGGCTCAACTCCATCATCTGCCAAGACTAGGTTGTCTCTATCGGGCTCGCTGCTTTGTAGCTCTTCCCAATCAGGCCAATCCCTAGTCATCCTTGTCCTAATCTGGCTACCTTGGGTAAAGCTGATTCATTGCTGATTCTAGGCTTTACTCGTGGTAGCACACTGCTTTCTTCATACTCAACTTTACTCGCATAGCACTGGCTCAAAATATGTATTATAACAATTATTCTTTGCTTTATTCATGCTGAGACTTCATATGAAACAGTGTCTTTGTACTGTCTGGTTTTCACCAAGTCACTCGATCATATGTGGACATGTTATTGTTTGTTATTTGGCTACTTGACTCTGTGCATCCCATTGAGTTTCGCTCACAGAGTAAGTTACCGAGTTTCTCGAGCATCGAGTATTTATCCTATGTTTCGGCTGAGTAGTGCAGCCTGCTTACAGATGGTTTACTAGTAGCACCACTGCATTGATTGTTACGTTTTCCATCAAGTATTCAAGCAAAGTGCCGTTCAAACACTGTTGCTGGATCCTTCTAGGTGCTTGTTTCATGATCGGCACTGGTACTGGTACTCTTCTAGACAAGTTGGAACTCCTTTCTAGGCAACTAGTGTCCCATTCGTAATCAGGAAAGACGGTCATATTTACTAGATATGCCGAAAATACAGGGTGGAACATTTCCAACCCTATTATTGGCACTGTTACTGGTACTCTTCTAGACAAGTCAGAACTCCTCTCTAGGCAAATAGTGTCCCATTTTTAATCAGGAAAAACAGTCATATTTACTAGATATGCCAAAAACACAGGGTGGAACGTTTTCAACCCTATTACCATAAGCTGATCATTCATTTTGATTTTGCAGTCTTCAACAGATGGTCTGTATATAGCTGGTGGACATTCTGCAGTGCCACGACATCTGATTGTGTGATTAGGTCTGGGCAGATTTCGGTCTGCTGAAGATCGCTGGGTTTGATTGGCATTGGTGATGGGTTGACTGAGATTGAGCTGAGGAGTATTTGGAAGAATCATGCCAAGGTTCCCTGTCTGAACACCTCTAAAAGAGGTAGAAACATGACTGGGATGTCCTGTGCCACCACCAGCCAGTCTAGGAGACTGATATGCCCCAACTATAGGTGGTGCTGACTGGACAGCCTGAATATGTGCTGGAGCCGGATTCATGCCTTGCTGGGGCTGCCATTGAGTGAGTGGGGGTCCTTGAGAGGCTGAATACTGAGATTGAGCAGGTATAGATGAATGAGACTGAGTTTCTGCTGGTGCAGGCTGAGACTGGGTAGGTGCTGGAGCAGCAGTTATCCTTGAGCACACCACATAGAAAAGCAGCATCATTGAGCTGGTCTGCCATGGTTGTAGAAGTCAAAAGAGAACAGATCAACCAGATTCAGCTTACTTTGAACTGTCTTATAAGATCTTATAAGATGCTATAAGATTTTGTTGAAGGATTAGCTATGCACAAGATTGTTTGGGAAAAGCAGAAGGGTCGTGCCAGGTGCCCTGTCACATTGTTTGACGTGCCTCTCACCTGTGAGTTGCCAGTTCATGTTTGACTCATAACATGCACAAACAATAGTTTGAATCTCCTAGTAGTCAGGCAATTTTCAGAGTTATAATTTACAATGAAAAATGCTCTTATACTTTTCAGATCACATGAGAACTGTGATTCTGACTCTGACCTTCAAGGCTTGAAGCTGCACAAGTCCCAGGAAAAACACAGAGATCTGGATTGGTAGGTACCAGATGCGACATTTGACTGGGGTAGAAGAGTGAAACTTGTGACAGTCCATACATTTTCACATTGATCAACTGGCTCGTTTTGGACATCAGAGAACTGATGTCTCGTGAGCTTGTGTGAATCAAATAGGCCAAGTAAAGACACTCCCCATATATGGTATGTATAAGCGGGAATGTGTCTTTGATGTACTCATTTGAGACTCCTGTGGCTCGAGACCCCAAGCTTGCAAGGGAGGGGAGCAGGAGTGAGTGATGGGTACTCTTCCCAGAAAAACAACAAAAAATAGTCTACAACACTATTGCTTGAAGTTACACTGCCAGGTTGAGGGTGAAACTGTATCTGTTGGATGATACACAAGAGGTGCGAGATGTCCTGATTGGGATATGTTGCTGATCACCAAACTGTCACAAGAGCATGTCTGCCATCAAAGTGTCACACTTTGTACACACTTATCTTAATTTCAATCTAGGATAAAGCTAAAATCTGATTGTAAGCCTGTGTGAATCAAAGAGGCCAAGTTGAAGATAGTCTCTGTACATAATAAAAGTGGGAACATGTCTTTAGTGTAGCCATCTGAGAATCCTGCAGCCTGGGGGGAGTGGGAGTGAGCGATGGGTACTCTTCCCACACCTTTGGAAAGGCCAGAGTTAGAGAGGGAAGTGTGTTGTTTACATGAAAAAACAATAGAAATAGTCTAGTATCTAGATTTGCAGGTATGCTCTCAAGTCACCCATAATGATCAACAATTCCTCAAGCGTACCTGTCATTCACCTTCACCAGAAGTGGGGGATAGCTATCATATCCCACACTTTTCCCTTCACCATACAGTAAGCAGGATGGTCGAGGTTCAAAATCAAATCATTCTCAGCTGACAGGTATTAGTCATCAATTTTATGGTTTTGATTTAGCAATCCACATTACTGCTAACACTCCATATGCCTTTGTTAAAGATGATCAAGCAAAGAAAGAGCCTGGAATCATGGAAATAAGCACGTTGAGGGAGTGCGGAAAATGCTGATGACATTCGGCATCTCAGCTGATCAATCTAATCTTATCTGCCAGTGTGCAAAATCTCAAGTCCCAATAAAATCAGGATGAGGGGTTGCAACGGGCCTGGTTACTATCTATTCAATTTAAAAGTCAAGTAGCAGCCTGTTGCTTCTTATTATAGGACAGCACTCTTCTAGTGCAACCTGGCCAATACAGAGTTACTACAGCTAAATTGACTTTTATGAGGGTATGCTGGACTTGAATTGGTCTCAAAAGTATCACAGTTGTGTCCTGGAGACTGCTGGAAATATACAACAAAATCGTCTACAGCACAGCAAAGCATTTCCTCTGTGGCACATTCCATCACATGGCATCCGATAAGATCACTTTGTGCCATCCTGCCGAGTATGCCGGCATTTGCAGAAACTTGCTCAAACCGTGCCTCTTTAGCCCTCTGAGAAAGCCATTCAACATTGGCATAGACTGGGATAAAGCTGCTCAAGCATCTTTTATTCAACTTGAATGTGTGATTTGATCAACAAATGCTAGAGACATGGCAAGGTTGACCAATGGAGCGCTTGGGTAAAATGCAAACCAGCTTGCAACAAGGTTCATGCTCTATTTCTCTATATCCAAAGACTGACTGACAACCTGGCTCAGTCACCATGGATTGGCAGAACCCAGACCATTTTGCACAGCTTGAATGCAACCTTGCCAAGGTTTCTGGACCTCTACTCTACGAGCTACCTTCATTCAAAAATAGATTTGTCTTATCTTCCATGCAAGCTAGATCCTGCAAGATAGTGCTGCCATGAGGTGAGGTCGAAGTAACTCCGAGGTACCGGATCCAGCATCTCTGTGAGGTGAGACGGAGGTACCTCGAGTGTTGCCGCGAGTCAAGTTGGAATTAGCTCTGAGTCACTCAATTCAGTACCTCAGCCAAGGCGAGCTGGAGCTGGCTCGCAAGCTCAGTTCCTAATTTGGATGTGTATTCCAACTCTGCTGTTTTTACTAGCAAAGACATTCTTCACATTCAGAATCACTGCACTTCACACAGAGAGCTTTCAATCCAGTCCACAACATTGTGATCAGCTCAGTTTTCATTTGTGCAATAGAATAAATCCTCCTAGGTCAAGTATCCAAGCTTCAATTCAGCAATACCAACTGACTGCATGATCTTGCTGCCAATAAATCACTGTGTTTGAGTCATACTACATGTTAACATATCATTTCCCTTAATAGCATGACCTATTCTGCCAGAAATGCAGCTGGAATGCAGTAGAGAATTGACAACATATACATTCCAAAAAGAGAAGTGCCATCACAAGCTAGCTTGAATCTACATATGACCAATCTCGCAGGCCCGCTGAACCTTTTATAGCCACCAATATATTGGTTGCCATATGGCAAACACGTCCATCACAATTAAAATTTAAACAATCGAGAATGCATCGCTCATGACTGATTTTGAACGATAGCCAGGCAAATCCTGTGCTGATGTTTCAGATAGGAGGCAAGCTGATGGGACAAATGTTATTCTGACAGGATTTGCAGAATTCCTGCTTGCTTGGGGGGAAAAGAGCTCAATTCACTGAGAATGGTATTGCTGAGCGGAGTTTGTAGAAGGATACAAAAAAGGCAGTGCCATCATGAGGTAAACCAAGGTGAGGTGAGGTGAGTTATCTATTTTAGGACATGGGCCGAGTGAGGTTACCTCACCTCTGAGTTACCTTGACCTCGCAGCAGCACTACAGAGCAATTAGCCAAGATGCTGAAAGCACAGCCGGCATCAGCGTCCAAGTGAGCACCAAGGAAGGCAAGATCATCCCATGCTTCATTTTCCATTTTGTGGACAACCATGGCTGTTTTCCTGACTTTTCTAGCTCCCATACATTCCTCAACTCGCAGCAATTTTGTCATATCAGTCACTATTTCTTCCCAAGCAATACAGCTCACTATTTCCTTTCACATGCTCCAGATTGCAACACCAGACGTGTAAGCTGTCCGAATGCACCTCGGCAGCTCGTTTTATTTCAGCGAGATGAGCTAAAGGCTGTTTTGCTGGAAGTCTGAAGGCCACAGTTCTGGGTTTCCACCAGATGAGCTGAAGGCCATCACGTGAAGGGCAATTGGCCACTGTTTTTGTTTTGGTTCCATGAAACGAGCTCAAGGCCACTTCATGAAGGACTAGAGGCCACAGTTTTCTGTTTCCGTGAGACGAGCTAGAGGCTGTAATGCGAAGGGCTATATGGCATACAAAACGCTATTGACCCAGCAGGTTTACCAGCATGTGACCGGCTCAGTAAGCTTTCCGAGTAACCAGGAGCCATCTTTTTTTGTACAAGTCTGTCGACAGCGTCCATAGTCAAGTTCTGGATATTTAAAATATTGTATTTATTGTGGATGCCATTTTAATTCAGAATAAGTATATGTAAGCAAGTTTGATTAGGCCTGATTAGGCTGTATGGTGTCAGCATCAACACCAGCTCCGCTACCACTTGCTATAGGCAACTGGTCTTGGGACAGATTATTCTGGTACCCCATGGCATTAGCCATTCGACGCCGTTCAAGTTTATTCCTTGGATTTGCCCATGTGTTGTCCCGGGTCCTACCCATTGTCTCGTGCCTGGTGATATCAGCGGCAAAATCAGCAGCATCTCGACCGACGTTGTGTTTGGTGACACTCTTGATCCAAATAGGATTGTGGTGCGCTATCTGATGATGAAGAATTTTGGCGGCAGTCTCCAACTCATCAGCATGAGTCAGGAGTTTCTGGCACCATTCATCCATCTGTGCATGAATTAAATTAAAATGGTTCATGATTGGAGATGAATTACTTGCTTTTTCTTCATCGCCTGTCCTGTATTCAACTGGAGACGAGCTTCGTTGTGCCTCAAAAGGGACTTCAGGTTCAATGTCAGCCTGTCTCCGTTTACCGAGGACTTTGTGAGTCCCAATATTCCTCCCAGCACCACCTGACAATGAATCCTTCTCAAAAATCCAGTCTGGATCATCCCCATCAGTTATACAACCATCATTCATGGCGCCATCATCTTGCGCCACAGAATGAGTGGACTTGTCAACCAGCTTGGCATGTCGGTAAAGCGGCTGACATTGGCGTCAAATTACCTGTGTCCAGAATGCCATTGAAAGCTCTGGAACTGCTTGAACAAGATGTTTGCATAAGTGGTATCGGTCAAACTTTTGCCGGCCACAGGTGCAAGTCCAGTCTTTCACGCTCGTGATGTAGACTTTTCCGCTGAGTGCTTTCTTCTGCAACATGCTCCAGTGTGATTTGAATGCTTTCTGGAAATTCATGAGAGTCGGAGCCCGTCCCTGGCGGTTCTCACAACTGAGGACTTGTGACCGAACAAAGTAGGCCAAGGTGACGTCGTAGATGAGGATGTAGATGAGCTGGTCGAGTCGGGGATGAATGATATGATGGAGGTAATCATGCTTGAGCTGTTTCCAGAAGTTCTCGACAGTCATAGTTGTCCGTAGTCGAGTAAGATATGGCGATGAAGACCGTGCCCATAACTTCCAAACCTTCGAGCAGTACCAAGAGGTCCAGAAATAGGCCCAGACTTCCCGTAAACCGCGCTGATGACAGAACAAGTACATCTCGTGAACAGCATTGTCGTGAATTCGCTTCGCATCCCACTTTCCATCATGCTCAAGGAAGAGTGGATGTTGACAGAAATGTTTGGTGAAGATTTGGAGGAGTTGAGCGTGATGGACAGCTGGACAGAAGACATAATCCTTGCTCTTTGCAACCTTCTCATCCTTCTCAAACATCCAATCTGGTCCATCTTCATCATCTGTCTCATCCATATATCCCTTGATCTCGTTGTCCAGCTCATCAAGAAGATCACCAAGCTTCTCAAGCTCATCAAGAGTATCTTCAGGTTCATCGGAGTCCCCACCGTCTCCGCCATCAACTACCGGCATGACAGTTTCAACCTTTCCATTAAGTCGGATAGTCAACCACGGCTTCGGAGGTGCCTCGAGAAGAACTCCACCGATACACATGGTTAATTTTGGAATGGCTGTCTGTGCCACTTCAGGAAACTGTTTGAAATTCAGAAAATGAGCTTATAATGCAGGAGATACCACACTATGCCAGGTTGCTGTAACTGTCCAATTGGAAGAAAATTTGGGTCAATGAAATGATGCTGGTGGCGCAGAATACTGAGTCGTTTCTTTATTGCTCTGAGACAATGCCAGAAACACAGCTGATGCTTCACTTCAGGATATCAAGCCAGAAATGCATTTATTTCTGACCAATCCTTGTCGGTGAGTGCTGCAATAATATGAAGGTCCCATTTTGTGTTGAAATGTCCAAGCATCTGATTAAGGTATCGCTCTTTCCCTCCAGGATCGCCTTGGTTTGACTGGATGAGGAGGTAACCGAGTGGAAGCCCAGAGCCATAGACTTCTCTGAGAAGAGCAAAGACTTCGAATGATGAATGATTTGTCCCCCCTATAGATGCCATTAGTCCTCCACCATCTGTAACTTTAAAATCGGACTCACATGCAGAATCAAGAGCAATCTCTCTGATTCTACCACCGAACTTGCGCAATGGCCCAGGCAGAGCAAAAGCGATTGCTGTGAATCCATCTTCTACCATTGGCAGAGGGATTGCCTCGATAGTGTAGAGTCCCTTTCCTGGTACATCTGCGAGCTTTGCTGCCTCTTCAAGCAAAATGTTTGCCGATTTGACTTCATTCTCGTCATGTTTCCATTTCTTCTGGTCCTCTACAGCCCATAAATGGTAGATTGACTTTTGCATGAAAGGCGGCAGTGAGTCGGGATCAGGATACCAGGCCTTGATAATATGCCCCCAGAGCTTTCGAAATACTGAGAATGTAACAAGTGAACTGAACTGCAGTATGACTGACCTTTCGAGGATTGAAGTCCAGGTTACCTTGCGTGTATTCTTGGATATGGGGAGGCACCGCAATATTACAGTAGCCAACGTGGTCATCATCATGCGCAATTTTGACATATGCAATGTCAATGTCGTCGAACAGAGTCACATGAAGCCAGCCTGCACAGGTAAAAGTTGGCATAAGCTGTTTGTCACGTGCACCCATATCTTTGGTCTTGGTTTTCTTGGGCTTGTGCTGACGAACTGAATTTTGGGCGCAATGGTATGTGGAATATGTCGAGGGGGTATGTATGTGCTCATATTTGCTTTGATAGGTAAACAAAGCATGTCAGTTGTAGCATAAGGAGAATTCACAGTACTGACATAAAACGGACATCCATTGCTCCCCAGATTTCCTTCGCAAGAATGTCAGCACGTTCACGACCTGATTTAGTGATAGTCGACAGATTGACGCATGCTGTGACCACGAGAACCCTCTCGGCCTTCTCCAAAACACGTAGGAAATCATGCAGAGAGATGTTTGTCAAATGGAGAAAATCATCCATATTGTCCCCAGTTTCTGCAAGAGGAACATTAGGAATCTAAATAGAGACATGAAATGGTACTGAACCCAATTAGAAGGGAGAAAAATACCTGATTCTCGGAATATTTAGACTTCTTCTTCTTGCGTAATCCACATGTAACGCAGGTGCTGTAGAAGGAACCTGGTCCTTTGGCCTTGAAATTCTCAGCAGTAAGGGACTTTTCTTTGAAGCAGCAGCTGCATGTACACTTTGCGACTGCTGGAGGCATGTCCATCGTTGGAGAAACAATCGCTGATTTGTTTGTTTGGCTATATTGACCACAGGCTTCTGAGTCTCGCACACGTTCAAGGCTGCCGACCAAGCCCATGCTCATATTTACAACTATGGTTTGAAATTCAAAGTCTATTATATTTACTGAAGGTCTGAGCTCATCTACAGCTTATTGAGACCAACGTGTGAATCCTTCCTCGCACTCTCTCAGATGCTGTCAGATGTCGACAGACTTGTACGAAAAAAGATGGCTCCCGGTTACTCGGAAAGCTTACCGAGCCGGTCACGTGCTGGTAAACCTGCTGGGTCAATAGCGTTTTGTATATGGCATTGTTTTCTTGGGCCTGAGGCCATCGTCATCTCGGCTAAAGGCCATCGTCGCTTTGGGCTAAAGGCCATCGTTGTCTTGGCTAAAGGCCACTGTCATCTCGGCTAAAGGCCCTTGTCGTCTCAGGCTAAAGGCCATCGTTCTTTTTGTTCTCAAGCAAAGGCCATCCTTTTCTCGTCATCTCAGAACTAAGGCTTCCATTTACCAGGCTGAAAGCTAGCCTTTACGATTCATTGGGGTTTCAGAGAATTGAGCTGACTTGGATGCTAGCTCAGGGGTGTCGACTCACAAAGAGTGTTGCACCAAGAAAATAGCTGGTGTCCAGCTTACGTTCTTCTCTGAAATGTCAGCTGTCGACCCTCGTTGTAAGCACATGGCTATGAATCCAGCAGTGCTATTATTTCTTTCACAAATTTCCTTTATTGCCATCGTTCAGCTATCTTTTTCCTTCTAGCTAGGGTACATTCCATGGAGTAACCAGGCTCACTATTAGGTTGGGGGCACGCCGTTGATTTGCCGCTAGTGGCGTTTGCCTTGATTATTGGGTGAGCGGCGAATCTCCTCAGCATGCCGATTCGAGCTTCAAAGCTCGAACCCCCCAACCTTCAGGTCCCTCGGACGAGATCTTGCCCTGACGACTGTCGAATTTGGACTACCGCAAGACGACGGCATATCGCAATCGCATGTCGTTTTCGGGCAATTTCGGAGGAGGCTGGTCCGATGGAGATAAGATAGTGGCCGGAGAAATTTTCGCCGAAGGCTGTGCAAGTCATTAACCGTGCTCTTTTTCAATGCGTTGCACTAGCTGATTATTCTATGCGACGTTCTTCCGCATAGCTTGCTGCAACTTATGGTTTGACGCGTCAGTTGGCTATGGGGCTCTCGTCACCAGTGGAGCTCGGTACGTTAGACTAACATCATGCCAAGCTCGACTTAGGGTCAGGTCGTCACTATCAAAACTATAGCATGCCTGTGTCTCGAAATTACAGAGCCCATCAATTCCGTTTCCAAAGGCGCAGTAATAAATACATCGTTCGATTTGAACATCGTATGACTATCAAGTCCTGAATAAATCTCTTTCGCCGAGCCGTGTTCGCCTGCTTATTGTTGGCTTTCGGCGCTCGGAAGGTTATAGTTCATGCTGTATAAATGCAACTTGGTCATCCGTGGGATGTCGAGCGACAGTAACAGGCGGCCTCCGCATAAATCCTGCCCGGCCATTGAAACTTCCGCTCGGTTGGCCGAGCCAATGCAAGTATTTGAAAATCATCTCCCTATTATTGGACATTCCATAACTCTGGTGGTATTGGACGCCGCTAGGTCTCATTTACTGGATTCCGAAAGGTTAGACTTGGCGCGCGCCGGGTGAAACCCATGACGAGGTCTGTCGGCTTCGAAAAGCTTCGAAAGCGCTGACATCAATCAAAAACGCCAAGCATCAGTCCCACGATGCCGCTATATAGGCGAGTATTTTATCGGACTTCGATTTCTCACATCAAATGGTGTCCCCAGGATTCCTTCACCTCTTGCGCCTTAGTGCTACTCTCTCTATTCTCCCAGGCTGCATATATGGCGCTCTCAAGCTCGCTCAGCGACAATATGGGCTCTCAATCCATCCCCTCACCCTCATTTCAATGCTGGTCCTCGTCCATCCAGTCCATTACTTCGTCTCAGGGTTCGTTAAGCGTCAGGCGAACAAGTGGCGAGCAGCAAGACTCGGAGCTGTCCTGCCGCCGGAAGTCAAGGAAGGAAACTTTGAGATATTGAACAAGCTGCGAAGCAGTCTTCTGAATGACTACCCTCGCAAGTCCTTTCAGCTTTCCAGTGACTGACATATACTGACATTCATACTAGTCGAGATTTTCCGAGAATGGTCTGAACAATACGGAAGAATCCTCTCGTTCACCATATTCTCAGAATCCAGGGTGAGCTTCTTTTTATGGCGGTATTCTCGATGTCTCATACAGAATTCTAGTTCTTTACCACTGAGCCGCAGCATGTCAAGGTATGTGGTTGTATAAATGATATTGGCGTCAGCTGAGTCGCCCCCCAGGCCATTCTCGCAACACAATTTCAAAACTTCGAGAAAGGACTAGAGCTCAACAAGCAATGGAAATCCCTGATGGGCGACGGCATCTTCGCCACTGATGGTGATATGTGGAAGTGAGAGAATGCGCTCTTGAGCTCTGCTTTCTATCTGACTTTGCGACTCCTCCAGATTTCACCGAGCCATGACGAGACCCTTCTTTAACAAAGATAGAATCAGCGACTTTGACATTTTCGACAGGCATGCAGAAGATGTCATTAGCCAGATCAAGGGAAGACTTGCGCAGGGATACCCAGTTGAATTTCAGGTATGTGTCAAAATACTTGCACGAAGAGCCATCCGTGATGAAATCCCAGGATGCAATTGCGCGGTTTACACTTGATTCCGCCACGGAATACTTGTTTGGCAGAGACGTTGGCTCTCTATCAGCGGGCCTTCCTTATCCACCATCCATGGTGCACGACCAGACAATAACTAAGGGTTACAATGCCGAGCATCCAGCGAACAAATTTGCGCATGCATTCGCTCTTGGTCAACATTATGCTTCTCTCCGATCTCAGTCTGGGCCACATTGGGCCCTGATGGAAATGAAACGCGACGAGCTTAAACCTTTGCGCAAGATCATCAACGAGTTCGTAGACCCAATCATCGACAATGCGCTTGAGAAGCAGAAGATCTCGTCTGATTCGAAAGAAGAAGAGTCCTTCCTAGATCATCTAGTTCGCAACACTCAAGGTTTGTCGTCCCACTGTTCAGCAACGAATACCACTTACTATATATTGCTCTAGATTACCAGGTCCTCCAAGACGAACTCATCAATCTTCTGGTGGCTGGACGAGACACGGTTTGTTTCATTGAAAGGTTGAATCTCAAAACTGACCTAGATCTCTTCAGACTTCTAGTACTCTCACATTCTGTGTCTATATCTTGTCTCAGCGACCCGACATTCTGGCCCGTCTTCGTAAGGAGGTCTTTGAACAAGTCGGAAGTACGAGGAGACCTACATATGATGATATTCGTGATATGAAATATCTACGGGCCTTCATAAATGGTACGTTCCTTGATCTCCAAGTTGTACCGCTGTTAATTTTGCATCTATAGAAACTTTACGTCTCTACCCTGTGGTGTGAGTAACCTGTCCACTGTTCCATAGTTATTGCTCAACAGTTTCACTAGCCCTGCCGATGGCAGGTAAAGCGCCATATTCAAAGGCGAAATAGCTGGCTGACGACTTGAACAGGACATCCAATCGCAACACGACTTTGCCAGGAACCGCGAGCACTGGAGGTCGCCCGATCTACGTCCCGAAGAATACAGAGTGAGTCAACTCAATTTCGTGATCAATCAAGCTTACCCATTTGCCAGATGCATCTACAGCATCTTCCTAATGCACCGTCGCACAGACCTTTGGGGTCCCGATGGCAAGTCAAGTCCTTCCAATTCAATCTCCAAGACTCACCCATCTCTTCAGCCGCCGAATTCGACCCAGACCGTTTTATTGACCACCGAGTCAAGCACATCACCGCAAACCCTTATATCTTCTTGCCTTTCAACGCTGGACCGAGAATCTGCATTGGACAGCAGGTAAGTTTTTGTTCTTTTGATTGCTTGCATTATCTGACGCACGATCCTGGCAGTTTGCGTATAATGAGGCGTCATTCTTCCTTATCCGACTCTTGCAGAGCTTTAGCGAGTTCAATCTCGCATCGGATGTTCAACCAGACTCGTCGAAACCACCTGCAAGCTGGGCCGGCTCTCCTGGGACTAAGGGCACAGATAAGATTCGGTTTGCTTTATCATTAACCATGAGTGTCCAGGTCAGTTTTCTTTGCGGTGTTCAGTGAACTACATTAATGGCAACCGTGCAGGATGGAATGTGGGTCAGGATGCGAGAAAATGAGCTCCAAGAGAAAGTTTGAAGAACCATTTTTGACATTCCTTATAGCCTTTGTACTGTGCTTACGAGTCTTGCTCTCCATAATTCCTCAGTTACTCGAGCCTTCTGTCAGGATCTTAGTCGTGGCTTCAGGTCTCCGCTTGCGAGAACATAAGTGTAACAGTAGTTACTCGGCAAGCGGGCCTAGTCAATCTGCCTAAGAACAAACGTGGCTTCCGATTGTTGACAAACCCCTCCATGAATTTCGGCGGTTTTGAAGGTGTAGACGAAGAGGAAAGTTGTGTGGTAAAGTTCTCAATGTGGTGATCCAAGGAGTGGGAGAAACGGTTTAAAGTTGCTCTACAAAAGCTCGATAGAATTAACGCCGAACTTCGACGTGTGTACAAGACAATACCGGGGTCATGATAAGTCGATGACTGTCTGAAACCATCGAGGCCAGTGATTACTTATGTACCAATGAATAGTGAGCTGGAAGAACTTCTTGGTGAATTTCATTTATCATTCATCTTACTACTTGTCAACCAATCCTCACTGAGAGCTCACGCCCTAGCTGGCTATGAATCCGGGGGCAGAAAAAAATGACGCGTTGTGGTCATGTGTATAGCACGTGCTGGGAACTTTATCTGGTGACGCTGAATTTCAAGTTCCGACGCTTGTCCTCAGAACCAATCCACGACCTTGACCAAGTCCATAAGCACCTTGATGCAATCTTTCTCATAATGCCAGTCATCACTCGTCGTGCTACTCTGGCCCAGAAATGCATTCTTAACGTTCTCCCAAACAAATTGACCACTATGCGACTCTGGCAGCCAAGCAGCCTTGTGTCGCACGTCGAAGCTGTTCAGGCAGCTTGCTCATCGTCTACTCTATCTAGCTGTGCATCTCAGCGATGCTCTAGCTACCAGCTCTTTCGGCAGAGTGATTTCTTATAAGCCCCAACACGCGAAGGTCAAGAAGAACGAAGAGAGAATTAGAATTAACTGTAGGAAGCCTTATTCACAAGTCAGTGCCTTCTCTATTATATAATACTCATATATCTCATGAACCCAGCACCAGTATCGATCTGGAGGTTACCAGTCGTATCCTGCAGAAAACGACGACATGCATGCATTGGACATGCTTGAGCGTTTTCTAACATCACGACCTTTCGCTTCACCACGTCTTGGCTCTTGCACCGGAGGATGTCCGAAACATATTCAGCCTTCTCCAGAACCTGCCTCAGAATCACCTCAAATCCATCATTCTCAAATCAAACTTTACATCTGGTAGTTCTGTACGTCTTCTTTGGAATTCGAAAGTTGCATGCATTCAATTATCTTTAGAGCTACCAAACCATTCTTGATGACGGTCTTGGCGGGTTAAAGGAACTTGAATCATTTGGGTTCATCGTAGCTGATGAGAATTCGGAAGCTCTCACTGTCGACTTCTGCGATTCCATGGTTGACTTGTGGCTGAAGAGCCGTCCTAGTCTCCAAGAATGTCTGCTCTGTGAGTGACAACCTTCTTCCATCGCTCATTTATCTGATATCATTCACCAGCATCCCCAAATCTGGAGAAAGCAGATACCAAGTCGTCGATGGTAAAGCTAAACGAAAGACGGACACCTGTCGGATGGAGACTGCATTGTCTTTGTTCACAGTTTAAACGAGTGTCGTACAATCTCGAATCTGATATGCAATCTCTTTTCACCTTGTCACTGTCGTTGTGATTCTCGCTTTGTATAAGTAATGTAACGTTTTATGCAGACAAATTTTGATTTGGTAGTCGTCACAAACGGCAAACCTTGGTCCTGTGCCATCATGGTGCAATTATTTTCTTTCGCCCTCTCGTTTCGCCTCTTCGCGTGTCTAGCTTGCCTGCAACCTCCGTTAACCGTTGATGGTGACTGACGTGGTCCCAGTCATGGACAACTTCGCTGTCGCAAGGCTCTTCACGGTGAAATCATTCCTCGAGGACCAACACGGCTGTTATACGTTTCGTACGTTTTCTCTGCTGTAATATTCAGGTCTGGGAAGCTGAAGCTCTGCATTAGTCAATTGTCTGGCTTTAATCGGGTGCAGGCTTGCCGCGGAACCTTCACCTATTCCAAACCTGTTCACACCTTAGGCAGATGAGATGACATCATAATTGGGCCAGGTAGGTGGGGTAATTGGATGTGCCCGACAGGCCTAAGAGGCCTAAAACACCTTGTACCTTGTTTCGAAAGCCCTCGCGTAATTCTCGATTGGGTGATGGAGCTCCGTTGGACGTCGTTCGGAGGAGAAATTTTGGGTTTTTGGCTCAGAAAAGTGGCATTCTAGAGGACCTATTTAGCATCTTGAAATGTGCCAGCTCAGAATGACCATGCCTTGCTTGGCCGTTTAGACACGGTTTTTCGATGATGTTGTTCGGAGCCTCGTTTCAGCGGATCATTGAGCCATGTGACTTGTCGGTATCCGATCCCGCTGCGCGGCTCTCGTTTCATTGCTCCTGGGGCAGCGGTCGCTTCAGACGGCGAGATCCAATATGCCATGGATATTCTGGATAATTTGGTCGACTTTAATCTGGAATACAGGCTTTTCCCGCTGCAAAAACGGCTTTTTGCAGCCACGATCCACCGCCCGATCGTGTTCCTGATGTGTCATCGACCTCCGCTGGCGCTGGTTTTGGGTCGGTTTTGGGTCCCTTTCCTTCGTTGTTGCTGCCAGAGCTGCTAATAGCTTGAAAACAGTTGGTTTTGTAGTTTTCCCTGACTGTTAAGGCTCATTTTCAGGTGAGAAACAATTGCAGGCGGAAGCGACGTGCGG
The DNA here is from genome assembly GCA_029320655.1 of Mycena floridula. Lineage (NCBI taxonomy): Eukaryota > Fungi > Basidiomycota > Agaricomycetes > Agaricales > Mycenaceae > Mycena > Mycena floridula. The sequence goes on along the minus strand of JARIHS010000073.1, from coordinate 275,759 downwards.
ATCATTTTCCCGATATGGATGATAGCGCCGCCTCGCTTGTTTTCTGCTTCTTTTGGGTACCCTTTGGCTTCCTTTGCTGGTGGAACCTAGCAGAATATGATATATCAATATCTCTTTCATCATGCCAATCTATTCATCGGTGCGCACAAACCGCATTTCCGTCGGCGCAACGATCCCGCCATCAGTTCCCAATTTGGACGGCGCCGTCAATGTCTGCCGTTCGGGATTGTTGTGTTTGGGGTGCTTCCTGGTTCATGCAGCTCCACAGGGTCAATCATTACCTCTTATGGGTAGTATCTGAGGAAATCCACAACTCGGATTTGATGCGCCCAAGCAAATCTCGCAGAACAATCCTGGTCTGCTGGCCAGCATTATGGAAAACATGTTTGCTCTGCTCTTCAATATGACTGGCTTGGGCCTTCTTGAGTTATACTGGCCTTTATCAGCTAGAGCTTTCTATGTGGGCCAATAAATCCGGCATTGAAGTGCACATTTATCAATTGTTCTGCCAACATCTTCATGTTACTCCACCCTGATGACTTGCTCAATGGATCTATTTCAACATTTTCTATTTCAACATTTCACTCCAAGTTCTACAGCTCTGAGCTACAGGGGCAAATGAAGGAGCACCGTGTAAGGAAGAGAGTACTCGTGTATCACATCAATTTCCATGTACTCTGCTGACCATCACTTGTTTCCTTGGTCAATAAGGGTGACCTAAACTGTATCCTGTCAACAGGATTGCAATGTCCCCGAAGTCTTCGGATTCAGTTCAGCGCTATTTCTCCACAGCTGCGCCACATAACTTGACCCAGTCTCAGATGCTGAGTCGGACATCAAATATGCTTGCATTGTGCCATCGTCAGTCTGATATCTGACTAGATTTGACTCTACCGTGACTTGAGTCATTTTGGGACACCCTTGGACGCTTGAGCTATATAGGCAAACCATACTCACAATATCACAGCAACTGACTATGCTAAAAGAGATTAGATGATTGAGACAAGTGGCAAGCCGAAGCAAGCAACCTTTACTCTGCCACACAGCTCTGTGGATTACCCAAATTGGTCCGTCATAGGGTATTTATGACGATTCCAAATTGGTCAGGAACCAGGCCTTGCGCTTAGACTTGGAGCAAGGCAAGACTCCTCCAAGTTCCTCCATTTGATTGGGATCTAATATTTGCCTCCTGATACATGCTTTTAGTAGATTATATAATCTAGGTATGCCCCGAGGGCTCGATTTGTGGCGCAACCTCTGAATCGGTAGCGGTAGCCATGATATATAATTACAACCAGGGTCATTTGGGACCATGGATGGTGCACAAACATTCTTTACTAATATATGGAGTAGATTGATTGTCCAGACCCAACATTGGGCCGGACTCCAAGTGCTTTCATGCCATTTTCTTGCGCCACCTATCAAAGGTCACCACAGAGGTCTCAAATAGGGACATTGGAGGATTATCTGACATCAATAAACACTCAGAGGTAAGTCCAAATTTATTGGGATTTATCCGGATTTTTCTATGGCAGTAAAAGTCTAACAACTTTGAGCACTGAGTCAGATGAGAGATACATGGTAGCCTGTCTGTCCCGGAAAAGACAGTTTCGCGTGACCTTTTCAATCACTTTATCGATGACTTTGCATAAATGTGACCATTTTTTCGAGACGTTTCGTACTGTTTTCTATGCGACTCACTACAACGGAGGCCAGAAAATCCGATTTCTATGTCAGGGGAGCCCATCATTTTGATCGGCAATTGCCGGAACATCTTGGGCTTGCTCTCGACCACCGTGCAGGTTGAAAAGGGCCGTGAAATTGAATGCAAATATTCAGTATATGTTGCTGATGCCTCAAGTGGGTGAACGATGTCAGAGTTACCGCCCATGCTGACAGGATACAGCTTGTAGACGGATTTGGGCGAGTGAGCTACATTCTTGCTATTTCGGTTTGTTCTTGAGTTCGGATATCACATTAGACAGTTCTCTGATCATCCTCTCCACTGAGCAGGAGCCCCTTCTCGTTATATTGGACATACCAGGTGGGAATGGGATAAACAGGGTAGAGGTGTTGTGACAATGTATAGATATATTATGCCCAGGAGGCACTGAAATCCTCCTCAATTGACGCAGAGGTATAAAAATGTCACCATATGCTTAATAGCTCAAAGTCCGGCCCTGAACGGTAGAAACTGTTGATATCCGGCATCATTTTGAGTTGTTCGGAAGTTGGAGATTTTGGGCCAGGGGATAACCTGGGAATGCAACCAGACCCAATAGTGGAATAGTTATGCAACAGCCATACACAGGACCATGACTTCTGCCATGACTTCTACGAGTAACCTGTAAGCAAACAATGCAACTGTTACGGCAAGATGATTCTACACAATATGGTGGAAGTGCGGAACCAGAGACATTGTAGGAAAAATACAATCCGAGCAAACCTGAATGTTCTCACCAATTTGGAAGCAGAAATGCCAGAGCAGCAGGAGCGCCACAATTGATCCGTGAGTTGAGACATATAGGTTTCCGTAGCGATGTCATAAAAGAAATAAACAGTTGATTTCTGTGTACATCTATGATTGCTGGAGCAACCGGGCAGACGAACAGGGGACCAGACTTTCTTTTGGGGAATTTATCCCGCTTCTCAATTCGCCCAATTAATATTCCAATTGATTCAGCACGATGACAGTTATGCAGGTAATGATTGAGTCAGTGGAGTTCCAAGTCCACCATGTAAGGGACAAATGACTCAAACGACCAGCTTTGGCGGCAAGATCCAAATCAGGCAATTAATGGCGGACGGCATCACTATCAATGCTGCTGTACGCTGAATCTGGATTGTGATATCAAATGGCTTGAAATTCTACACTCTGGAAGTGAGGAGACAGCATCAAGAGCTGGTGAACTGTAACCAACAATCCCGAATGGCAGACATTGACGGCGCCGTCCAAATTGGGAACTGATGGCGGGATCGTTGCGCCGACGGAAATGCGGTTTGTGCGCACCGATGAATAGATTGGCATGATGAAAGAGATATTGATATATCATATTCTGCTAGGTTCCACCAGCAAAGGAAGCCAAAGGGTACCCAAAAGAAGCAGAAAACAAGCGAGGCGGCGCTATCATCCATATCGGGAAAATGATCCGCACGTCGCTTCCGCCTGCAATTGTTTCTCACCTGAAAATGAGCCTTAACAGTCAGGGAAAACTACAAAACCAACTGTTTTCAAGCTATTAGCAGCTCTGGCAGCAACAACGAAGGAAAGGGACCCAAAACCGACCCAAAACCAGCGCCAGCGGAGGTCGATGACACATCAGGAACACGATCGGGCGGTGGATCGTGGCTGCAAAAAGCCGTTTTTGCAGCGGGAAAAGCCTGTATTCCAGATTAAAGTCGACCAAATTATCCAGAATATCCATGGCATATTGGATCTCGCCGTCTGAAGCGACCGCTGCCCCAGGAGCAATGAAACGAGAGCCGCGCAGCGGGATCGGATACCGACAAGTCACATGGCTCAATGATCCGCTGAAACGAGGCTCCGAACAACATCATCGAAAAACCGTGTCTAAACGGCCAAGCAAGGCATGGTCATTCTGAGCTGGCACATTTCAAGATGCTAAATAGGTCCTCTAGAATGCCACTTTTCTGAGCCAAAAACCCAAAATTTCTCCTCCGAACGACGTCCAACGGAGCTCCATCACCCAATCGAGAATTACGCGAGGGCTTTCGAAACAAGGTACAAGGTGTTTTAGGCCTCTTAGGCCTGTCGGGCACATCCAATTACCCCACCTACCTGGCCCAATTATGATGTCATCTCATCTGCCTAAGGTGCCTGTTCACCGTCTCTCGACATTGCGAAGGAAGATGACCCGGTCGTCATGAATGGAAATGGTCAATAAATGGTAGTGGAAATGGTCCTTGGCTGTGGTTGAAGGGGCGGCAAAGCGGACGCGCCCTGGTCGAGACAAGAGGCTGTCGAGGAAGCCTCGGCAGAAAAAACTTTCAAAAGAGTACTGCTCGAGAAACCTCTAATCAAGGTCCGTCTCATTCCCAGTCTATCAAGAGCCGCTTTTAACCTTTGTCACAGTCGGCGTCGCAACCTTTGCACGTCGATGCCCTGAAAAACGAACCAGCTTCATCCATTTACCGAAAAATTCTGCTATGGTCACAACAAAGTGGTGGAATTTGGTCCTGTCAGGGCCCTGGTCGAGGCAAGAGGCTGTCGAGAAGGGTTTGGAAGAAAAAAAGTACAGCTCGAGAAACCTCTGGTCCGTCTCGTTCCCATTCTGTTGAGAGCCCTTTTTCCACCTTTGTCACGTTGCAGCCATTGCTCGTCGACGCTCTGAAAAGATCCAAAAACGAACCAACGGCAGCTTCACTGAATTCCCAACGAATTCCTGCTGCTCGGATCAAGCTCGGATATCCGTATTCCTTGCATAGCTTGACCTCATGGTCTTATCATTGCTTTGCTGAATGGGGCTTTACGACAATTAACAGCTGCCTTGAATTTTTCGTGGAGGCTGGTTCATGAGAAACCTGGACACCAATTCCTTTTCTGCTCAAGACTGGACCCTTGACCTGTGAAATCAGGATCCAGATGCGAAGGCAACAGCGGTGGATGCACGATGAAAGAGGTTTGCTGTTCAGACTGGCCCATATAGCGAGCTGCCCGAATGTCTAGGTAAGAAAAGTCCACTCATATTATGGGAGCTAATTATCTTCGTTATAGCATATTCGTGGCTTTGTGAGCGACGGAATCTAGATGAAATTCACGACAGCATATACCATGCCTCCGAGCATGATCAAAGGCATCCCGGCATCTCGCTCAGCTGCTGAATTGGCTGTGGAGCTTGCTGTCGGTGCGCTCTTGGTGATAGAAGAGACTTTGGGAATAGAGGAGGTTGGTTTGGTCGATGAGCCTGTTGACAGGTAAGCTTTGTGGTTCGGTTAATGGAATCTGACGCTCACCAATGACAGGGACCGAAGCTGAAGCAGAAAGGGAGTCGGTGACCGAATCGGTTACTGAATCTGTTATGCTGTCGGTAAAAGTCTCCGTCGACGTATCGTCGGTCAGGGTATCAGTGCTGGTACTATCAGTGTCTGAAGCGATGGTAAGAAAGGAAGACGCTGACCTTATTTCCGTGTCGGTTGAAGGATCGTCGTCCTGTTGTCTTGCAAAGAGCAACAGCCAAAAGTACAGACAGGGATGCGAGGGTAAAAAACTTCATGTCTTCAGTTATCATTCCAATTCTAGTAATCATGTTTGACAAAAAGCGCTGTGCGCATGGTTGTGGCATCGTTGCCTAATGGCTTTGTGAAACGTATCCAGGAGCACCACGAAAATGCGTCATGTTTGGAATTTGAGATTTATGATTACAAGATCATAGACGTACTTAGCTGAGACATTAGATTTGGAATCAGTTCACAAAACCTGATGAATCTGCTGGTCTTTGAGTATCGTGTGTTTTAGATGGTCCAAAGTCCTTACCTTTCCAGTCTGCAGATCGAGAGTCCAGCCTGTGATTTCCGAATCTGCACGAATCAAAGGGTGTTGACGAAGGAATTCTACGTCCTTCCTAACCGTATCGTCGACGTCCAGAAAGTCCAGAAAGTCGATCTGATCGACAGCCTCAGCAACAGCTTCATTTCCTGGATTCTCTTGTTTCTTTTCATCTCGGAGAGCCTGTGTCGTGACCCTGGTCATCCCGCACCTTGTGTGACGGAATATGGCGATATTTCGGACACCGTAGTGCTGAGACACTATAAGGCTCCGCAAAGCATCTTTGCTGCGAGAAGTTCAGTGGCGCTAGGAAGAACAAAACGAAGAGCTTACGCTGAACCACCTGCATTTCGAATGATATGGGTTTCACAATATTTGGCACCAAATTGTGTGTAAGGGCTGCAAATAGTCAAATTTAGAGCACTAGAGACACGTTTAACTTTACGAACTCGATGCGATGGTCCATGCAAGTCACTGAGATGCATCAATGAATGGGACCGATAGATGATTACAAGAACGTACCGATAACATGTTTCGCGCCGCCAACGAACTTTTCAAGGCTGTTTGGCGTGAAGTTTGCTGCAAAGGGAGCATTGTTTGCGATGTAATCAATGGAAGAGGTCATTGGGGAGCTTGTTCGGACCAACCCCGCCTTAAATATGGCGAAAGCTGGCGCTACGATAGCCTAATCGTCCGATCCACGTGTCCAGATAACAGAATTGCTTTGCAAGACATTATTTATAAACCCACATACGATGACTGAGCAACATGTGAACTTGAGAGGGTCCCTGTATACACGTGAACATAACATCAGGGCCGGTCACTTGGCGCTTTTAAAGAGAATCCGAGACAAGGGCAACCCAAATAATCGGCTGTGCAATGACAGCTTCAATGTTGATGCTCTTGGTTCTTCAAGCCACTCAGATCCTTCGTGCCGCTAGCAACCATGATCAATCAATCGACGCCACAGAGGAGAAAATACGTGATTACTCACCCCGCTGGAACACCGAAAAAGTCGATGGCGTCTATCCGGGTCTCGTCTTCGTCTCCGTGATTCGACACAACAAATATCTGTTGGATGCGGTCAGGATGCTCCCCAATGGGACCGAGAGACGACAATTTGCCTTACATGTATGCTATTGACAGCCTGGAACCGCACGAACCGCAGGGCTATAGGCTTACCCTCGAGGACGTCCTCTTTCGAGAGTTCCAAAATCTGGGATACCTCTGGTTCTTCCGCATTCTCGAGCTCATCGAAGCCGACCGAAGGCCGATTGATCACCAGCTTCACCCGTTTGGGCGCCTGGTTTGCTACCGCTGAACGAATGACGATTGACCGAACGCGCACGTTTTGATTGAACTGCAAGAAGAAAACTTGATTAACGGTATGACTAAGAGCGCGATAAAGACGTTACAGCGATATTCAGGAGCAGCTGTTCATCAGCGTCGCTCAGAAGAAAACTGTCTGATGTGTTCATGGCTCGTGAAGCAATAATTGCCTTCAGGCCATGGTCTGAGGCCTCGTTCAGGCAGTTGGCTTGCTGAGAGTCCAGAAATTCAAGCAGGGAGACCTAGAAACAGGTTAGATGATTCCACGATGCGACCTGTGTAATCGCACATCTCCAACTTCTTTAGCGCTTGTCGTCGACATGGTGGGGTAAAAGATCGATGGGACTGTGACAACGTCACATCGCACGTGTGAAGCAGCGGTCACAAATCATTGAAAATGAGACCAAGTCCTCTATTGCATCTATTTCTAGTCTGGCGGTCTACAAAACGCTTCCACCGAAGAAGGCTCGAGCTTGCGAAGCCTCTTCATTCTGAGACTGCGGTCAGTTAGCATGGCATGGTCAAGTGAAATCGTTGAATGAGACAGACAATTTCGGCGACAGGCTCCCGAAGCTGTTCAAGATGTTCCCGTTGATTTACATGGGTGACTCGGATCTTGACAGTGAGTGAACCTGAAGTGTCTTTACCCTCCTGTAGGATGTTTAGCACAAGAAGGGTCAGAAAAAAGGGCGACTGGACCTGAGTTATTTCGACCCTTGTCCACGCTGTGTTCAGCAGACCCTTGTACGAGATTGTCTGGTCTGCAGTTGGGTCCAAGCGCAATAAGGCAGCTACGACTTCGCTGATGCAAAGTCCATGGCTTGCCAGTGCGATATGAAAGCCTCGAGAAAAGTTCTCTGCAGTGAGATGAGGAACGATGCATTCTTGGACAGCCATGTTAGCACGGCTGGCAAGCTCCGCGATACTTTCCCCGTCAGGGAATTTAGCATCTCGACCATCTAGGACAGGAAATATCTTCTTTTCGAATAGCTCTGGGTAAGAGTAGCCTGGAGGAGTCTCGATGACCCAGCGTTCGCCTTCAGCGACACCAAAATGCTGTTCGCGAAGGTGAGGATTGACGACAAAAGGAATGTCTTTCTGCTGGCCCTGGTGGACAGCTTTACCTGTGGCATGAGCGCGCAGCAAAGGAGAGGCGTAAACGATGTCGATGGGAGTTGTCGATAGATGACGACCGACAGCTTCAGCTTGCTGCAGAAATGGGTGTCACGAAAACGGACACGTATCCGATCGAACCTACCTTTTGACCTACAAAGTGATTTAATCATGTGCAACGAACAAGAGGGTCGAGGACAAACCAAGTTCAGACAGAGGGGCATCTTTCCATCCTGCCCAAATAGATTTCTGCTCCAGAATTGACCCGTCAAATGGTTACCAGTGCTAGCGGGATGAAAGATCTTGCCGTATTATCTTCAGATTCGCCATGTCTAATCTTGACAAAGATTTTTCAAAAAATTATGGCCCATAAGGCGAAGAAAACGACCTACAAAGGTGACCGTAATCGTCATGGTGGAAGGAGTCAGACGGCTCGGGCCCTGAGTTCCAAAACATTGGAAGCGGAGCTCGGTCCGAATCAACACGTGCGTGTTGCAGCTTAACTTCTCGTTGACCTCAACGAACCCTCAAACAAACGCCTGGATGTCAGGCATTCCAATGGACTGGATTGGAATTCACAGGTTAATGTATCTTGCATCAAGTCCCGACCGCCGGAAAAGATCGAGGTCTCTAGTTTCAAATCGTTTTTGGCATTTTTCAGATGAGATGCTCAGGAGCTGTCGTCAACCAAGAATCAGCGCCGATTAATGGGGAGTGGTCCTTTCGATCGGTCGAAGAGGAAATAACAATGGATACGACTACAGTTGCAAATCAAATTCCGACTCTACCAGAGGCCGCCTCGTTGAAACCTTGACTGTCAGGGATGCTCGAGGTATAGGCGGTCCCATGATCTTCAATTCCTTTCCTTCTATGTACGTCCATATGGCTGCAGATTCCTTTGTTCTTTCAGCAGAGCATCAACGTCTGGTTACGGTGAGTCGGTGTAATCTCTTCACGGATCAGTAAGCTCAATATCTGCTTTCAGATTGTTGATGGTGCGTCTACGTCATTTCTCCGAACTGAGCTGACCTTGTTCCTTGCTAGTTTGCGTCGCAGCGGTTGTAATCTATGATTATCTGCTCACCCTTGGCGACGAAATCGAACTGATGTGGACTTCAAAGTCGTCTGTCACAAAGGCCCTGTATCTGATACAACGCTATCTCCCTTTCATCGACACAGTTATCATGATAATGTATAGTTAGTCTCTCCTTTCTGCATGCTGTTGAATATCGACTGAGAGCCACCAGCCGACTTTACACCAAACCGATTTTGTCATCTCGCAATCACTGTATCGGGTTATATGTATGTTTTCAGTATAGCGAGCTCTGAAGGTGAGCCAGCTTTCAATCTGTCTCGACATTGACTCGACCCAGCTAGTGATTCTTTCTCTTCGCGTCCTGGCGACGTGGCAACGTGCCCGAAAGGTGGCGATCGGCCTTTCTATCAGCTTTCTGCTTTGCTTTCTACCAGTGTTTGTTCTAATGGGCTTGTTTCTCACAACCATGAAATGTACGAATGAACCTCTCTCACAAGCAGCTTAATGGAACATTTATAGTCGGAAATTCGCCTCTACCAGGCCTGGGATGTTACACATTCGACGGTAGTTCCATACTTGTAGGATGCTGGATGCTTTTAATGTTGTACGACGCCGGTAAGACATCAAATATCGCTACGATGTCCCGGCTGACCATACAAAGGTACCATGGTGCTGATGATTGTCGCTGGAGTCTCAGCATGTAAGTTCATGGATGATCCAGAGTAGAATTCCAGACTCATCTTTGAGATAGACAAAACTGGCGGAAGCACTGCACTTTTCAACGCAGTGTATCGCGACGGTATGTTCGACGAATCATCTGGTTAGCCATCATCTCATGCATTCTAGGTATTCTATACTATATCTTTCTATTCCGTGAGTCCCGCGACTTTGCTAACAGCCTTCGCTGACCTCTTCCCAGTGCTATCTTTGACCAACGTCCTCGTCATCATCGTCTTCCCGGTAAACATTACCGGTTCTTCCTCAAACCACTACTGAGATTCTACAGCGGGACCTAGCAAGCTTACTCTCTTCGTATGCTTGTTCTCTTCGTGTTCGAATTGCACTAATTCGACTTAGGACCGAACGAGTCATGCATAGCATTCTTACCAGTCGTGTGGTACATCAGATCCGACGGCAGGTAAAAGCGCCAGGGACACCATCTCAGGCATTCGATATTGACAATCATGAAATGGACCTTGGAACCGTGCATTTTCATGTAGAGGAACAGTCTTCAATTGTGGACACTTTTTATCATTCTGCTCGTGTATAAATATATCTTCGCTGGATAAAAATCTCGTCATGTTTTATTGTCTGTACAGAAGAGAAAGGGAAATACAGTTACTCAATTGTAGTGATGCACAACTGGCGCTTCAGTATCAACGAGATCCAGTTCTACTTTGTAGTTCTCGTTTTCACTTCGAACGCTGTTCGAGCTCCCATAGAGACGAACCGAAGGGCCATTCCCATCTCGCGCGACGCGATACACGGCCCTTCGAATCGTCGCAGCTTCCAAGTCCTTGCGGTCGTTGACACACATGATGAGCCGTTCGAGACTGGGACAGCATTTGAAGAACTTGACAGCCTGTTGATCCAAGGCATGTTCCGACGTTAAGGATATTAGCCCACATCCTTTGGCCGGTACCTTCCAGACCTCGAGGGACCAGAGCTTGGATCGCTCGACTGCCGGAATAAGATCTTCCTGTTATTCTATTAGGCAATGGACGTAGACGAATTGAGCTCGACTCACCCAGTGAAACCCAATGTCCGGTTCAAGTGCTCCGCACATAAACTTGAAGCTCGCCAAGCTAGGTGAGCGCTGCACGACCAAGTTGAATACTTGGACTGGGTTCGTGTGGGTCGCCGCAAGAGTTACCGATAGGTTTACCAAGCAAGGTGCCAGATCCAGGAACACTTTGAGGAAAATCATGAACACCATGGGATCGACAGGCTGCAGACAAATGATAATGATGTTATTTAAGAAGATTCATGTTGAGAAGATGAATCAGGTTTGGGACGGGGTGCTGACAGCGACAGGACATTCACTGATATGAAGCCAATATCCTGAGCTGTGACGCCGTTGATGTGAGTCAAGTCGATGTGTAATTGTTTCAGACCGCGATGACGAATAGCGAGTTGAACGAGGAAATCGATTTCGGTTGGGTTTTGGTTCCCCCAGACGCCTCCGTGGATTGTCAGTCCAAGAAGTCGTGGTAATTTAGCTTCTTGTAACGGAAGGATATCGAACAAGCGCATGGATGGCACCGAAAGGAAGCCTGATCGTTGGACGCACCCAAGAGTCAGGTGTTCGAGCTGTGGACACCGCTTTAGAAGCATATCCCAGAACTCCTGTGGAAGTTCTTCAAGGGTGGCTGTTCGTGACGTTAGCAAGCTCGAAAGATTGTCGGCGAAGCTTACGATGGCCAGGGTTCGAAGATTTTCGTGGATCGCATTTCAGCGAGAAGCCTCTGAGATTTGTGAACCTGAACATCTAGGTGGTTCACCTGTCAGTGCTGAATCGTACTGTAAAGAGAAAGCCTCACCTCGCTCTGGGAGCTCATAGGCTTCAGTCCAATACGAGATCCGATATATTTCAGCCTTGGGCAGCTGAGGAGAATTATCAGCGAGATACCATACCGAAAGGACAAATTGTGGCTTACCATTCTCGCAGAGTCTTCCAGATTCCATCCTGCGGTCGGTCCCAACCATTCCATTCGAATTGCTCCAGGCTGTGGAGATTGGGAGCCAGAATCTCGACAGCTCGTATGAGATTGAGTTCGGCCATAATGTGTTCCACGAACTCCATCCCAGTTTGAATGATATCGTGAAGATAATGAGGATGGAGAATAAGCACCCGGACATGACGAGCAAAATGGGGGTGGCGATGAGGAAGCACAGCTGCTCCATGCAGCGTTTATTGCCCATGAGCTCCAAGATTCGGTAACGTAGAGGTGCCAGCGTCCAATAGACATCTTTTGACTATCGAAAAATTGGAATGAGCATTGAGAAGGGGTTTTCGGATTTCCATCTCTGGTTGAACGACATACCACCAGGGAGAAATTCCTGATATTCCATGAATGTTCAATGTGCTCAGCCACCTCACCTATCATCTCTAGCGGCCACACCGAACCTGGTTTGACATGAAAACTTGGATTTGCCTTAAAGCGTCGGCCAGAGCTACTGCGGCAGGGGAAGAGCCGGGAAACAGTAGAATGAGATAGAGATAGATGACGACGACGAAGGTCCAGGGAAGGCATGGCAAAAAGGTAGAGACATTGTGAGGCTACCGCCTTTTTATTGTACGGCAGGTCCAAGCATTGAAGCAAGGTCAAATAAGCTGTAGGGCCGGCGTGCGGCAGGGCCCGCTACTGAAGCTTCGCCGAGCCCCGAAAATTCTCACTCACTCCCCGATATCATTCCCGTTGAACGGTGCGACAGCGGCCACCGCAAAAGGACATTATCTTTAACTACGCCATAGGGAACATGTAACGAGAAACCGCTGGCTAAATCACAAACTTGTCCGTCGTCTGCATGGCGTAAGAGAGTGAAAAGAGAAGAAAAGAAGACGACAGAAAGAAAGTAATATAGAGAAACGCATCCGCAGAAAGATCTTCAGCAGGCGAGGCCAGCGGTTGAGAGATTGCGGCAGGAGCCGTATCAGGCCGGTTTTCTGGACAAGTCAGTGGACGAATACAAAGCGGGAGCGCAACGTACGAATAGCGTGAATGGCGCAGTCTCTGAGCCAGTCCGAGCCCAGGAGGACATCTGCGGTCATGTCTAGGCTTGCTGGTTTTGGTTGCAGTTGAAGAAGTGTGCTGAAGCGAGTGCCGTAGAGGTCTTGCCCAGTAATCAAAGCCTTGACCACACGGTTGTGAGGTCGGCAGTGGTATGAAACAGGCGACATATTTATATTTTCGGCGGTGACGGGAAGACCGTCAAGAAGAACAGGACAATAAGATCTCGAGGGCGCGGGTGGGCCTGCAGAGGGGGTGTGGAGGAGGAAACCGACGCCGTTGATGCCGCTAAATTTCGTTGACAGGCGAAAGCCCAGTCTTGTCCCAGAAGCACATCGGTGCCCAAGTGCTCCGAACGAACCAATCGGATCTGAGAGGTGAAAATAGAGCCAGACTGGTCTCAGTGGTCTGGCCCACTGGATATATTGCCTTGAAGGATGCGAGACCGGCCAATTCCACGATGGAAGGATGAGGGAGATGTGGGATCCAGGGAGACGGTTATAGTCCTGCCGTCGAGAGTGTAGCTGTTGTTTGTCGACATGGGCTTGTAGAAGAGTGGAAGATGCAAAGTGATTATTAAAGAAAGCACCACGGTTCACACGTGCAGAGACAAATATGGCACGCCCTGAGGGACAGCCACTAAGGTCACGTTGTTGTTTGCGGGTGTTAGAAAATTCGAGTTTTGAGGTATCGCTTTGCAAACCCGTACTTAACAAGTTAAGTAGCGGGCATTGCGCTTCAGGTCACGCGTGCACAGCCACCGTAACAGTGGTCTGGTACAGCCACATGTTTGGTGCTGTTTGTCCCAGCTGATTTTAATCAAAAAAACCTCGAGCTGATTTTTAGCGGCCTCATGGACTTCCATCATCCATTTTAGGCATTCGACGGTCCTTGTGTGACATTGCGCTGGGATTGTTCTTAGAAAAACCAGAAAATTCGAGTCAGAATGGCAACTTCAGTAATGAATTGGGTGCAGAAAAAATGAATTGAAACATGTTCTAAGAACAATCTGTAGAGCTCCTTGTCCTATCCATTTTCCATCTAATATGTTTGGGCACCGGATGCCCGGATAAGCCTATCTTTCGGCCGCGACAATCAGCATCAAAGGTGGTGTGACATGCCTGTGACAGCTCCCGAACTCGCTGGAATGACTTGCTCCAGTGCTCTCTTCTGCTTCAATGTTCATGATAGTCAGCATGAATCAAAAAATACTTCAAAGTATGCACTGTGACAGCCAGAAAGACCTGTTTCAGTCCGGTTCTAACATTCTTGAGATGGAAAAGTATCAATATCATCACTTGAGCATGTCTATTGAACCAGAATATTTAAATACTATGCATTGATCACTGAAACATACCACATAATACTAGATATAGAGCCCTGCAGCTCAAACAGATAACTCGAGAAATTCAAGTGGCTGTGCAGTTAGTCATCCGCCGTTGACCGAACCGACGTTGCCCACCCCCAGTAACAGCCCCGTTGCAGCTCCCTGCTTTGACGAATATTAACATGATAATGCTATTTGCTGTGAATTGGACTGCATCTGGGTCATCCTGGCATTTAATCTTGGTCCAGTCGGGGCTGGCGCGCGCTGACCTCTGACCAGCGAACCCAAAGCACCAAGAGCTTTTCAACGCGACGAGCCGTCGTCGTCGGTCAAGAGCCCGAGCCCTGGACGGTCAAAGCTTTTGGATTCGATATCCAATAAATCAATTCTCCTTGGAAAAGGTAACATGGCAAAATTTCTCTCAGATACTGTATTTCAAGCTGACAAGACGCCTGCAAAGTTTCAGATCTTTGTGGAAGACAAAAAGTCTTCTAATTCGCCACAGCAAACCGACCGCATCCGCCATGCATGATCCACACTTGGTTTGTCAGTCTATATCCCAGTCGTCTTTAAAATTTTGGCTTCTTACCCAAAAACCGTGACCACAGATTTGTGTCGACCGTCTGTTGACCGTCTGGCAACCATTCAACCCAATTATTCGGTTTCCGGTCTTATTCGCGACCGGAAAATATAGGTCTCGATGACCTGACCGACTTCATATCGAGCTAATCGCCTCCCAGTCGACACGATGGCGCGAAATACTGTACTATTTCGACCGTAGGTTCAGTAACGGGTAACATCCGGCCGTGAGATGAACCTAATCAGGGTGTGTAACGGTAACAATTTGGCCGTGAACTTGTTACAATTTCAGTTTGATCATGCGTCAAAATCCAAAAAAGGTTCTCCGGCAGAATTGAGGCTGATTTTCAGTGATTTTCACTTGTTTGAATGGAAATTGTGCTAGAAATTGGCCACAGATTGAGACACAAAGAGGTTTGAGCAAAATTCCACATGTGAATGAACCTATTTTGAAGCTGTAACAGGTAATTTCAGCCCGTGAACCTATCAGCCAGTGAACTTGGCCTGTAACGTGTAACATGGCGTGAACCTACGGTCGAAATAGTACAGTAGCTTCTTCTCGGAAAGCGACAGAAACGGTACATCATTGGCGCCCTCGAAAAACACCTTGTTTCGACTCTTGAGGACCCTATGATGCCCATCCCATTTTCCTTCCTTCAGAAGCTGTTGAAAAGTTTACTTTTGTAAAAGCTGTTGAGGAACTTGCTTCTGTCTAGAGTGCGCAGCGCTTTCGGTGTCTCGGGCCGCCTTGAAACAGTTCTGTTCCGGGTCTACGATGCTGTGTGAGTCTACGACGCTGCTGAGATTACCGAGAAATGCCACGGCCGCCTTGTTAACCATTCACAGGTGTCAAGGCGCTCATAATTAACTTTGCAGTATCACTGCATAAGCTCAAGAGCGATCCAGTGCAAGAATTAGACATTGGAATCATTCATTTTTGGGTAGGCAATCATAATTCTCTGGCGAAGGACACTACTTTTCGATCTCAAGCTCTAGTGCGTAATCAACTTTTGCTAGCCGAAAGCTTCTGACGTTCTGTGCCTTGGCAGGAAACCCTCAATTCCTTTGGACCTATATACGAGTTCAATACAATCCTCTTTATCCCCACGAAATCTAGCTTATGGTGAACAAAGTTATCCAAAATGAATCCGAAGGACTGACCTATGATCTAATGACCTCAAGTCGCAATTGAGGACGAAGCTGTGCTATTTCGTCCAGGTATTTCTCCAGCATGGAATCCATTGAGGCCTTTCGGTCGATGTGGAATGACAGGTGTTGCAAATTGGGGATCAGGATAGCGCTGGCTGGGCTGGCGAGAAGAGCGATAAGCTCGGTGTGGCTGTCGCTGTGGCTGTCACTGTCGTCGTTGTTGTTGTTGTCGTCGTCGTCGTCGTCGTCGTCGTCGTCGTCGTCATTGTTGTTGTCGTCGTTGTCGTCATCCTCGTCATTGCGCTCGATGGTTAAGGAAGTCAATTCGGGAAACATGGCAAAAAGCCTTGAACCGTCCACCGAAATGGTAGTGACACAGAGGCTGTGGAGCCGCAGAGACGACCGTTTGACAAAGGACTCGAGAGAATCGAGGTTCAGTGGTCCCGTCGACAATTTCAGGTGCTGGAGGCATGGGACCACGATATGGTCAAGGATATCTTCATACCCAACTTTGTTGGTGCCAACAATTTCCAGACGCTCGAGGTGAGCTAGCAGAATTGGACTGGCTTCAAATTCAGAGTCGGTCCAGCCCAACTGTACTTCGCAGGCTTTAATTCGGGGAACATGACAGAAGGCGGCCAGGATTTCGTCGGCATCTTCCCACGGGACTTGCCAGGTTTCGACACAGCCCATGGCAGGGCCAAGGTATTGAAGAAGCCCGGGTTCTGCTCGCAGGGTCTTTATTCGAGGCATGTATCGGAATGCGTCAATGCCATCGATGCCAGTTGATGACATGGACGGTTGAAAAGACAAATCAAGTGTTTCCAATGAGTCGAGACAGCCCGTTATATCTGTAAAGTCTTTCAGCATATCGCTCAGGATTTCCAACGACAGTGATTTCCATCGAGGTGACGTTGGAAGCAGCAACGTCAGAAATGTACTGTGGTATCCATTTCGAGAGATATTGATGATTGTCACATTGAGAGGAAGCGATCGGGAGCGAAAGAGTTGGACTCCGAGCAATTTTGCCCGGCTTTGAATAATAGGAGAGCTATAGCGAGACCCTGGTTCGATGTGGATGTCTGTCCACAAAGAAGGATTGCCGTTGGCCACGTTTCTCCAACGTCGGCAGACATGCGTAAGTGTCCAGGGATACTGCGAAATGTCGAGGTGATGATGCTCTTCGCTGTCGTCGCTTTGCACGAAGATTTCGAACAAAATCTCGGCTGGGATTCGGCGGATAGGATGGATGATTGCTCGCAAGTCAACGATATCTGCCTTGAGATGGTGACTCTTTTGCGCAAGAGCAAGCAATTCTTGGCTGAGCCTCTCCATTTCGAGCTCAGCAGCAACAAGGTCGTCAACGGCAGACGTTAATCTGGCAGAGAGCTCTTGGAGTTGTAAGCCCCTCGGTGCCTCGTCAGAAGCCAGCAGTTTCTGGACATCTGGAGCTCTAACGTGCGGTTCTGGCTCGATTGAAGCGTCGAAATGGCACACCGAACAGGGCTCAGGGTCCCCCCTGAGCTGGACGGGGTGCAGCTGGTTCATTGGAGTGCTGTTTTGGGATCAGAATAAGACCTAGTAAATTTTTAACCTGCTCACTTGAAGTTTTCTGCTTGAAGGCGGCGGGTCCCGAGCTAAGTAGGTCGTGGTTGATGTGGAAAATCCGGTAATCAACCGGCTTCTAAAAGCCTTGTGCCCTGCGCACTCCTCCACCTCGCCTTCTGTCCGCGACTGGAACAGCTCTCTCGCCAACGACGAGACACCTTCGATCAGCATCCAGAAAATTCCTTACCCTCGAATTCCTTCCAATGTCCACCCCATTCCGCCTCAACGACAATCCAGCACCTCATCCCAGGCTCTTTACGACCACCCCAGTCTTCTTCCGAGGAACCGAGACGAAAACAGCCTCGAGGACCTCAAGAAGATCTACGCCATGTCTTTTTCTTTTCGCTCGCAGGCTGAAGGACCCAACACGAGCTTTTACCAACCGGTACCGCAGGTGTTCGCAGCCTTGTTCAAGCCAGGCTTCGTGTCAGAATCCAGCCAGAGCAGCTGCAGATATATCAGCAGGATAGCGGTCTTTCGGTGTGTCTGTTTTTCTCCTTCCTGCCCAGTCGAGTAATGCGCGGCCCAGATACCAGCTGAGGCTTAAAATTGTCGCAGCAATGATGTCGACAGCCTCTGCAAGCCATGTCCCGTCTCGAATAGGGAGACCTTTCATTCCGGCCCATCTTGTGGTCTGCTGGCGAGCGACCTGAAGAGGTTTATCTAGTGGGTCATGAATAGGACCTAGCGGGATACGGAATGCAGGCTCGAGGATGATTTAGCTCTCGACATGAGCCAATTATCCCATTCATCCATCTACGACTGACTATTTGCAGCTTCTGGGACCCTATCGTTCGAGCTCGTCGTCGTCTTGTCCCACCAAAAATGCCATTTCGTCGGGATAACTGGAAAAGTCGGGTTGAGGCCAGTTTTCGACGACGACATCGACGAGCTATTACCAGGATCCTCTCTCGCAATCGTCTCGAAACCATTTCTTTCCTATTCCTCGATTCCACCCTCAAAACAAACCATGCTTCTGCTTTTTTTGCTTGTCGGATCGTAAGGGCATGAATTCCCCGCTCGACGCTACAGGTATGCCTCGGTTCTTCCTGCGAGACACCATTAATCTTTTGTACTAGGGTTCGGATCTCAAGCCACGGTCCTTGTCAGTTCTTAGTCTCCACCGAATAGTCGCCAAAACCTTGTCCCCAAGGGACCCAACGGTTTCGAATCTAATGGGCAAAGCAAGACATTGCCGACGACGTCCAGGAATCCCTGCAAGACCAAGGTGCTCCATTGGCGAGTACAATGCCATTGCGAGAAGTCGATGGAGCTCATTGTTTGACAAAGTTTCTTTCAATATTCCTTCTTTCTGCCATGGTTTCGACTTGGACTGACAAGATGATTATTGTATGGTCGAAAATCTTACAGCAATTTCTAAAGCCACATGTCTTTTTAGCTTTCTATGATAATCCGGTCCATAATTCGAGATGTAATGAGACCAAAATGATGCTTTTCAGTGCCAACGATAAACCTGACCCTTCCCATCTATTGAGCTCTTCGAACAGAAAAAACCAACGACGTGATCAGTCAAACAAGGTCTCCATCCGGCAAAGCTTTATTCTTCGTTGAGCTTTGCTGTGCACGACTTCATATCGAAATCGCTCCCTGCCAGAGTCTTCTAGACAAGAGTTAGCTGTCGAGCCCGAGACTCAAAACTCGACTCACCGATCAGACATTCTTGCAATGTCGGACAACTCTTCAGCCATAAGTCAACAATGGAATTCAAGTCGTTGTCATTGACAATGTCAACGTTGAAAAATCTAGAATTGACGAGCCCAAAAGATTCGAGCTGCTTCAACCCAGAAAGACCTTCTTGAACCAGGTTTTGGTAGCTCTGCCGACAACTGAATATAATTCCTGATCCCAAGCAAATCAGGGCAGACATACCGAAAGATTGAACGCAAAGTGCGTGTAGAGGAAGAAAGATTTGAGATGAGGTAAATGGCGCTGGAGACAATCAAACATGTCTCGAATGACTTGTGGTTCGAAACTGTCTATGTCGACCCCGAGGTCCTGGCAGCCGCAAAAACGTGCAAAAACGTTCAAGGCATCCGGTTTGGTAATCAGGAGATGAGCTGAGCGCAGTTTTGGCGTATTCGCCAGAAAATCGAGCGACATGCCTTGATATTTGGTGATATTAGGGAGATTGATCAAAGGCGCTGGGTGTACATTGTCACGGTCATCGAAGAGATAGGTGACCAGTTGTGAAATGGTTGGGTGACGACTGACGAACGGGGCAATGTTCGGTTGCTCAGGCTCGAAGATGGCGTCTCCCGACAGCTTTAAAATGTGAAGGTGAGGGAATGAAAATGTCTGGAAGCTGATGATATCTGTTTTCCACCAGTGCATTACGAGGACACGTAGCTCTGTCGTGCTCTGCAGAATGCGATTGGTAGCATCCAAGGCGTCCACGCTGAATGCAATGAGAATAGCCACACGATGACACGAGAAATGCTCACTCAGTCCCGGAAGCACCGTCATCAGGAATCCCTATGATCAACTCTCTAACCCAGGTCGCATATTGTGGGTTATCAGAAACCACCCTGTCAAAAAGAGATGACAGATGAGACGTCTTCAATATCCACAATTTGATAGAGTAGTCGATGAGCAAGCTCCTTAAAACGCTTCGACACGCGGCATAATGCAGCTTGGTTGCCACAGTCGCATAATGAAATGATTTCAGTCGTCAATTCGTTGGGGAGGACGTTGAGAATGGATCGCTGGGCCAAAGCAGCGCGACGAGTGACAGCTGGCATTCTGAGAGGAGTTGCACCAAGGCGGCTATGACATTGGCAAGAGAAAAAAGGACGGGTGGTTGGCTCGGTGCAAGGTCAATTCGTTTTGCGCAAGGTCGGAAGCGGAATCGTTCACAGCACGTGTCATTCACATGACTAGGACATGTCGTCATTATACAGTCTGAGTATTCTCACAACCGGCGTTTCTAGAGGTATGGAAAACGATGGCCTAAATTCTAGTTCTCTCAATTGGTCTTTGTTGCAGACTGAATGCCGTGTATGTATTTGAGATACTTGAATACTTGACAATTGAATAACAGAAACCATCAGAATGTCTATGGTACAAATTATACAGTTGGTACAACAGTACTTTATTTTGGCCTTGAATTGGCGAGTATGAAACTCCTCCACAAGAACCAGCTTCTCTATGCTTTTTATTGAACAGGAACCAACTTGTATGTGTTCTTCATTAGCAAATTAGGATTGAAGGTTAGATTTCGGGAGCTGAAAAGTAAGGACTTGCCCTCATAAAGAAAGCATTACGGGCGTCTTCATGGGCGACATCGGTCGTCCGAGATATACGGACGCCGCCAGTCTCAACATTGACCGCAGGGACCTGTCCTTTTGGACTCGGACCTAAAACCGGCGCCGCAGACGTCAGTGGCGCTCGGCAGTTGAGAGTAGCACCAGCATATTTGAGTGCTGTAACTATATGCTGCTGTTAACACGTCGCTCTAAGAGCTTTAGTCCAAGTGCTTATAACTCGCCGATTACAAGGAAGCTATTGAAAGTGGGTCAGATGATTGAAGCAACAGCAGCCGATCTCATGGGATGAAGTGAAGAATAGAATAGCTCGACCACGGTTTCGAGAATCCCCACTCCAGTCTCAAAACTGTATAGGATCAATGCGTTGACAATTCCCCTGGTTTGTTGCAACCTAGTACTTGGTACCTTTCCTTCGAGACAGCCGGATTAATGTTCGGGACAGCTGGAGACCCGGGTCATATTGACGATGACTTACGATGTACTTAAACAAAGTTAATTGTGATGAGGATATCGCACACTGCGCTGCCGATGAGCCAAACCTGTTTTGGACTCTTGAGTCTTTAAGGGAAAAACTGTAAGCATACCGTGACCGATTGCCAAAGAGCTGGTCTACACCGCGGCCTTCGATGCATAGCTGTGAATGAAGGTGAATGACTCAATGGAGAGGGTTTTTGAGCCATGTTATGTCATTATTTTTGACATATTTCTTGCTTCACTGCATCACTATAGAGTGAGTTTCTAAGCTTCATCAGTCATTGTGAGTGCCTGAAATGGGTAACAGGTCCCCACACAGTGAAACCATCATTTGATAGTATTATCTGACTCTCAAATATGTCATGAGCAGGACTATGGCCCGCATTCTCTCGATGATCACCTTTGGTGGCAAAGCTTGCTGTTCTAAAACACTATTACAAAAGAGCTTTCATCAGTTTATATCATGTAAGATTGACTTTGGGCCAACTTATGCATGACTCTTCACCACTTCATGACACTTCAGCTTTTCTTCACAACACTTCAAATTTTCTTTGTGTCTTCAAGTGACTCATGCTTCAATGTTGCTTCAGTAATCTTCAAGGTTCTTCTGTGTTCATTCACACTCTTCTTGAATTACTGTTCGCACTTAGTCAGAAAGTAACCCAAACATGTCAACTATGTCATTTTCTGTCCTGAATATGGCTAGCTGTCTCAACAAGCTTCGAATACATTGTAATTCATAATGCAAGCCAAATGGGCATTAAACACTTCAGATCTTTTCTCTGCGCTTGCTTCACTCATGGCCGGGCTCTCGCCTCTGGATCCGTGGGAGTCGGAGGCGGTGGGCGAACTGGCATGTCGACCCGATTATTTGGGGCCGTGCTTTGAGATACCAAGTAAGAAATAGCCAGGAGGAAGACAGTAAACTCCCTTCCAACTCAAATTTCCCTTCAATGTATGGCTTATACCCGCCTTGAGGATGCAGGGTTATAGACAGATTCTAGTCATCCTGATGTGGTCCTGCATCAAGCTTACACTGATCGTTAAACAATGTAATGGCCGGAAACAAGCGGCGAAATTTTTTGCCGAGGTCACGTTGATGTGACCGTGACATCGACTTGCGTCTCGCCGTTCAACTGCTCACTAACATCACTTCTAATACCAAATATGGAACATACAATGCTCCAAACATGTGTTGACTGGTTTGACAAAGTCATCTTCAATTTCTCCCCAACTCTTCGATCAGCACTTCTTGTTGCGACACTTCACCAACACTTCAGGACTCTTCCCTTGACACTTCAGTTTTCTTCGATTTTCTTCGCACACTTCAGGTGACACCTTAAAAAACCTATGCTCTTTATATATAGTTCTATCAAGGTTGCTGAGAAGAATTCAGATGGTAACTGTTTTAGGGCCCGCAATTATGTGCGCCAGTTTCCCATTGTATAATTTCACACATTCGCAAGAGAACGATAGATTGGCACAGTTCTATAGTAGTTCTATCTTCTATCAACTAGCATCACTGGCTGCCATCCTGATTTCATTAGAGGCTCCACGTCAAAAAATCCTTTACTTTATCAGATGCTATTTATGATGAGATCGCGAAAACAAGAAAAAACGGAGATCTGATGGCGTGCCGGGCGGCGTCACTGATGTTTCCAACTTTACGGGATAGTGGCACTAATGACAGTTCGGTGCTTAAATCCGAATCGTGGGAAGACCAGAGTATGTCTCACTATGTCTCAGGAAATAATGTTAACCGAGTGTCACCAACCTATGTTGATGACCTCGTTCAGCAAGGGTCGTATTTTCATGCGTATCCAAACTCACGCACCCACCTCGCATCAGATTCTATCAAAAACAACGCGCCTACAGATGCAATCACGAGCAAATAGAACTACAATTCCGGATCTCTTCAAAATTTCGCCGAATATCCCTAGATACCCTTCAGTCATCCTAGATGGCACCGACTTGGCTTGAATGTCTGCTGAAGATCCGTTAGTTATCTAGATCAAGATGTGGCCAAATAAGGTCTGATATGATGGACGGTGAGAAAAACATATGGAGTTCTTTCAATATTATTATTATCAATAGAAGCCTGGCAACCAACTTGGGCTGTCCCATGACTCATCAAATTCTTTGGCTATATGTACCTCAGCTCTGCCCGAGACCGAGGTCATCGAATTGCACTCGCTCTCCCTTCGGCTTCATTTCAGCCGCTTGTCACCGACCGCTCATAATCTCCGTCCACCCTTGTCGCTTTTCTCTGGTGAGTGTCCAACGCATGATGGCGAAGACTGTCCTGATCTAGGCCGCCAGGGTCGCCCGTGCTTCTATCCCAATGGCGCAAACCACATTCCGTGTATCAAACCTATAATACACATTACCCGAGAAGCTAGAACGTCCCCCTTGGCGCTCTTTTCTCTTCGACCAATGCCTCGCCTACTTGCATACCCTCCTCTCGACGGATCCAGTTTCCTGCACGAAATCCCAGATTTCCATCTTGAACATAACGGAGATCACGTCTTCTATACGTGGAAGGACGCTCAAACCGAGGATGTCCATGAATTGACCCACTCTCAGTTTGCACGAGCGGTCCACCGTGCCGCTACCTTTTTCGATTCCCAGCACCTCGACCATTCTAGTCCTATTGCAGTGATCGCTCTCTGTGATACAATACTATATCACGCCATGTTCGTGGGGCTCATGAGAGCTGGCTACGTCGTATGTCGATTTTGATGCCCCACTTCGCTGTAGCTGATCTAATTTTAGCCGTATCTCATCTCCCACCGAAATTCCCCTGCAGCTACCGCAAAACTCATGGCAGATGTCAATTGTTCGCAAATCTTGACGACGAGTTCGACACTGACAGATTTCGTCCACGAGACCCGAGAATACCTGAAACAATCCGACCATCATCTTCGCATCTATGAGATTCCTCAAACGCAAGACATCTTTCCGACACTTGGCGAAAGCTCTAGACCAGACTCCTTTCATACCTACAAGGCAAACCAAGTCACCGTCTCCTTGTCGGATATAGCATTCTATTTGCACTCTTCTGGAAGCACAGGCTTTCCCAAGACTATTCCTCAAACCCATCAGTCTATTTTGCAATGGGCATCATTTTGTAGGTGAAGTTTTGTTCTGTGGCTCCTTACTGATGCGTTAAAGACTGCATAAGTGACTTGCGACTACATAGACCAGCTTTACGCATTAGTGCAACAATGCTTCCATCATTCCACACCCTCGGAATCTATTTCCAACTTTTGGTGCCGTTGGCTGCACTCTGCGTCGTAAACATTGCGCCACCTATATGCCCTTCTGTCGGAACATTACCGTATTTGGCCTCTCCAGCAAGCGCTCTCGACCACGCTCGGACCACTGACTGTAATTCACTCGTTACTATTCCAGCTTTGATCGAAATTTGGGCGTCAAACGCTGATTCGGTCGCTTTCTTGCGACAACTGAGTCTAGTCGTGAGTCCCTCCAAGGATCAGATGTCGTAGACTCAAATTGTTCTTAGTGGTTCTCTGGAGGGACATTAGCGCCCCACGTTGGAGACAAGCTGACGAAATCTGGAGTTGTCATCTGTTCAGTATATGGTGGGACGGAATTTGGAGCTCCGGTTCACACCGTCCCCCGGGCTAAAGATATAGCGGACGGTGACTGGAACTACATTCGCTTCGACTCATGCGCCAGCATTCGATGGAATCCGTATGGGAATGACCTCTACGAAGCCGTGTTTTTGGTGAGCTCGTTACGTTGCTTTCCATCTATCTGTCATCCCTAAATCGGTTCCAGGCATCCGAAAGTCACCGGCCTGGTATCCTGAACCTCCCAAACGACGAAGGATATGCGACTTCAGACCTCTTTTCTCGACATCCAGCGAAGGATATGTGGAAAATGTATGTTTCTATCTTTCACATTATGCAAGTTCTCATGTTCCGCTCTAGCATCAGCAGGTCTGACGATGTCATCGTCCTTTCATCTGGGGAGAAATTTGTTCCTGGCCCGACCGAAGATCTTATTTCATCCAGTCCGCTGATCTCGACCTGTTTGATGTTTGGTCGTGAGCAACATCAAGTGGGTATCGTCATTCAACCCAAAGAACCGGTCGACTGGGACGACCAATCGACTTTCAAAGATAAGATCCAGTGAGTCTCACGCTTCATTATGGCAAGCAATTAATTTGGATGGTCCGCAGTCACATTATCGAGGAAGCGAATCATCAGAATCCAGGATTTGCGCGAATATTTCCTGACATGATTCTCGTGACCTCCCCGGGGAAGTCACTCCCTCGTAATGCTAAGGGAGCCCTCAATCGTCGAGCTGCTTTGGTCGAGTTTGCACCTGAGATAACAGACTTGTGAGGCCATTTCAGTTGTACTCATACTTTAGTTGACATTCCCAGATATGAAGCCGTGAAGAGCGGCCAGTCAACACCGGCTATCTCTGGTCTTTGTCCGGGATTCACACGTGCAGAGCTTTCTATGTGGCTCTCCCGGCAAGCATCGCAATTGTCAGACACGCCCATCCGACCTGATGTGGACCTGTTTGAACAGGGCTTCGATAGGTGGATTCTCGCCCGCAAGTCATTTTCATCGTCTGATCCTTCTATAGTATCGCAGTAGCGTCTCTTCGTCAGCGCATTTTGTCCCTGGCCACTGAACTTCAACTTTGGTTCGTCGACAAGATCAGCATGGATTGGATTTATCAACATCCCTCGATCGATGCCATTGCTTACGCTCTCTTTGATTCTGGAGAATCGAGTGCCATCACCATTCAAAGTATGCTTAAGAAATACAGCAAACAACTTGTCCGTAAAACACGAAAGGGACACTCCTTCTCCCGGGTGCGAGGCTGCGACGTGGTTCTAACAGGGTCAACTGGGTCCCTGGGCTCACGGATTCTAGCGCTACTGATTCGTCGTCTCGAGGTCAAGAACATATACTGTTTAAATCGGGCTCATGCTAGCGGTACCTCCCTCCTAGAGCGACATAAATCATCCTTTGTCAAATTGGGCCTGGATACTCACCTTCTACAATCACCGAAAATCCACTTCATCCTGGCGAATTTGGTCGAAAGGGACCTTGGCATTGACTCGGACGTAATGGAACAGGTAAATCTTTCAGTGTCGCCACTGCTGCTCATGTTTAACACTGTCAAAAGATACAGGCGTCGTCGTTCATGATTATACATGTCGCCTGGAGACTGGACTTCAATCTAACCCTTGCGTCGTTTGAACCGCAGATCAAAGGCACGACCAACCTGATCAACTTTGCTTCAAATTGCGAGAGATTCCTTGGATTCTTGTTCACCTCGTCCATTAGCTCGGCGCAAGGCTGGCCTTGCCCAGCAACACTTGTTCCCGAAGAGTTTATCCACGACCTGACAGTTGCAGAAGGGAAAGGATACGGAGAGTCCAAATATATCGTTGAAAGGGTAAGTATCGACAAATAATGTCTAATACATGAACTAACCAGTATTTCTCAGCTCCTTGAAATGAGCGATATGCCCTCTGTATGCTTCAGAATCGGTCAAATCTGTGGTGGCCATTCCGGAGCATGGTCCACGGGAGAGTGGTTCCCCATGCTTCTAAAGACATCGATATCGTTAAAAATGATACCAGACTTGGACGGGGTAAGTCATTTCTGAAGATAGGAAATGTGGCGCAGGCAAAGTAACCTCTATATCAGGTTGTCTCATGGATACCGTCCGACGAGACAGCGGATATCATCGTGGATACCTGTTTTCGTCCGCACCAAAGCTCACGATCTATAGTCAATCTTGTCCATCCCAAACCAGTCAAGTGGAGCGATATCGCAACTTGGCTTATTCAAGCTGTCAATGAACCAAACATCTCGAGGGTAGACCCGAATCGGTGGAGAGAGCGTTTACGGCTCGAAGCAGAGGTAAAATCAGACAGTCAATTATCCAATTTGGTAAGCCCTTTTCGGTGCCGGTACAACTGATGCTGACTTGAAGTCCAAGCCTGCATTGAAACTGCTACAATTCTTTGAAGGATTGACTCAAGAGAACACCAGTACGGAAATCGGGGGGCTTCCCACTTTCTCTGTGTCCAAAGAGGGTCTAGTGGGTGCCTTGAAACCTCTGAGTTTCTCTGATGTCCAGAGATGGGTTAGCTATTGGCGCTCAATCGGGTTCATATAAATTTCGGCCGATTCAAACATTTTATGCATCATGGACAATGGATACCAAGAACAGTTTACGACTCTTCACATACATACACCTCCCGCCACAAAATCTACAATATTTAGCGCCCTAGTTTAGAACGTCCCGACGGCCTGGGTCGGTGGAAAGCGGAATCCCGCCTCTATTGAAGGTCCTCGGCATCGTCGATAGTCGTTAATTCCAGTTCCAGGAAACTCGTTCTGTTTTCCTCTAAGGAGATGTACTGAGCGCTAATCTGCTAACGGTCGTCAGGCCGGAAAGAAGCTGGGCAGGTTGCTAGTTCGCCGATGGCCGAGGCCGACGGGCCCGGGTCAAGTAACATCAGAAGTCCGATTCCCAATAATCAGGCTGCAACTGTATCTGCCAGACAGTTGATTGTATTGATACTGCTCTCTATTGACTTGAGGCTTGAAAGCACAACCATTGTTGGAGATTCTAAACACAATGGCGATCGAAGGAGAGTGCGCTCTGGTTTCTGCCGGAGAACGGTCGGCTGCTTCGCTTATTTATCATTGCAAGATACTCTCATCGGAATCATGTGGCCAGGCGACCCTTGAAGCAATGAGATGTCTGTGACCCTCTGTATCCAACCAGAGAGTCAGCGCGACCAGGTCTACTCGCACTTGATTAACGGTGGAATATACCTTGAGTCTGCTGTCCTTCATGAATACATTCGACTATTAGAGGGTGTACAAGGAACAAGTCATCCGTTCGAGTAGTCTGGTTGATTATTGAAGTGTTATTATATCGTGCCACGTATCATTTACCGTGTTCTCTGTGATGTGGATGCTAATTTGCAGTTCAACGTTTCAAACAATCTATGGAAATGATTCTGCGCTTATGCAAGAGTTCCGGAACCCAAGAACTCCAGGCTGAACCTTCGGGGTACCAAGTCATACATAAATCAAGCGTCAAGATGCTGGCCTGAACAAGGGTACAACACAAGGCTTCATACTCATCCTGGTGACCGACTCTAGCTCGCTAGAGGCTGCGACCTTTTGCTGTACATGGTAATTCTTTTGACCCGCGGTAGCCTACAGTGGTTGAATTCAGCCGGATCCAGATGTTTTTGTTTACTTACAAAAAGCGGCAAAATCCTGGTTGCAATCCCACCACATCCGGCTATGGCGGGCTAGGACGGGTTTTTTTGGGATTTTGCTGGTCTGACCTGATGGAGCCTGTGGCTCGACGAGTTCTCACTAGGCCTGATGCATCATCCACACGTAAACCAGACCCCTTCCGCATATTACTCAGTCATCATATACTCGCATTCCTCACAAATTGCTAATGACCGGTTGTGTCTCGCAAAGCAAATCTGTCATCTGAGCATGTCTATCAAAAGAAAGCGTGACCTATGATCACCTGCGCCACCGTTCAGTATCCAAGTCGCTGTATATAAAGAAGCTAGCCCTGGTAAGTTATTTCCCAACAAGCATCGCAATGACTTTTTCTTCCATTGACTACATCGCAAAGAATGCTGCTTCCGCAGCTGATTTCAAGCCAGAGAGCCTTGACAAGTTCGCAGACACCATGAAACACGTTATCGGTATGACCTTGAAATCTCTGCTCATCCGCCCCAACCACTGACACGTTTAAAGTAACCTGCATGGACCATCGCATCGAGTTAGTGTGCCCACTTTTTTGCGTTCTAAATTTAACTATTTCAGCCCTTAGGCACAATTCGGTGCCAAATACGGTGAAACTCTGATCATTCGAAATGGAGGGGGCTCAGCGTAAGCTTTCTTTTTCTTGTATTCACCTTCAGACTCACCGTGTCTATAGCAAAGAGGCCTTGAGGAGCCTTATCGTGGCCCAGCATTACGGTATCCGTAATATCGCAATATTCCATCACACAGGCTGCGGTATGACGGGAGTCACAACCAAGGCCCTTCGAGATGAAAAGAAACAAGAGAATCCAGGCAATAAAGCTGTGGCTGATGCAATTGATCAGATCGACTTTCTGGAGTTTGTTGACATTGACGACTCGGTCAAGAAGGACGTAGAATTCCTTCGTGGACACCCGTTGATTTATGCGGAGTCGGAAATCACCGGATGGACTCATGATCTGCAGACTGGAAAGGTGAGTCCTTTCGGTCAATTTCGAGTCGCAAGATACTCAAGACCTCGTAGGTACATCAAGTTCTGTGAACTCAGTAGTGCAGAAGGAGTTCTTAGAGTTCGTTCGATCGTTCATCCTGTATTCCTATTCCAGACAAACAACGATGATGTTTGAGTCTTACGAGTTGATTGAAGGACCGCTACTCAAGGAAAGGAGTTGCACACAGCATGAGAATAAGGCTTTATTTTTAGTAATATCATGCCTCTGAACAGAGTTCACGCGAAGATACAGCATAGAGACTCGAGAGGCCAGTGACGATGTTCTCTCGGCCAATAAGGAACCATGCGTTCCCGAAAGCGCAGACCTGAAGCCACCACTGATATCCTCACAGAGGGCCCGAGTAAGTAGAGAATGATGTAGGGCAAGACTTGTAGGTACAGTAGAAAAGCATCAAATCAAACTTTCTTTCGGCAATGGGAACCAGATTCTCGCATCCTAACCCACATTCTATCCTGTATGATTGTTATTAGCACTCTTCACCGATGGCCCCAAGCAAGACTCACCTGGACACTCATGGTCAACAATAAAGCGAAGCGAATCTTGTCTGTGCCCTTGATAGGAAGCCTGCCCAGCTTGGCTTCGACGAGTCTGGCTGAACATCCGGAGCAAAGTTGAACTCGCTGGAGCTCTGCAGAAGTCGGATAAGGAATAAAGAGGCTTCATTCTAGGCAAACTGAGATCATCCAAAGCAGATAATCCAAGCAATCAGAAGGTCCAAGCTTACCTGCTGTCCAATGCAGATTCTCGGTCCAGCGCTAGAAGGCAAGAATATACAAGGGCTCGAAGTGATGAACTTGGCTCGGTGGTCAATGAAACGGTCTGGGTCGAGTTCGACAGCTACAAGAGGATGAATGCTAGAGATTGAACTGGCAAACTCGACTTGCCATCGGGACCCCAAAGGTCTGTGCGGCGGTGCATCTGGCAAATGGATAACCCTGGATGATCAAGAAATTGAGTTGACTCACCCGGTAGTCTTCGAGGCATAGATCGGGCGACCACTAGTGCTCGCGGTTCCTGGCAAGGGCATGGCGCGATTGGAAGTCCTGTTGAATTATCAGTCAGCCAGACAGCTATTTGACTTTCGAATATGACTCTTCATTTCCATCGCAAGGGCCAGTGAAAAGTGTTGAACAGCAGGTCTGAAACATCGAAGAGTCACTCATACTACGGGGTATAGATGCAAAGTCTCTGTAGATGCAAATTGAACAGCTGTACGACTCAGAGATCGAAGAATGTACTACTTATGAAGGCACGTAGATATTTCATATCACGAATATCATCATATGTAGGTCTCCTTGTACCTCCGACTTGTTCAAAGACCTCTGTACGAAGAGGGGCTAGAATGTTGGGTCGCTGAGATAGGATATAGACACAGAATGTGAGGGTACTGGGAGTTTGACGAGATTTAGGTCAGCTTTGAGATTCAATCTTCCAACGAAGAAACAAACCGCGTCTCGTCCAGCCACCAGAAGATTGATGAGCTTGTCTTGTAGAACCTGGTAATCTAAACTATAAATAAGTGGTAGTGGTCGCTGAACAGTGGAACGACTGACTTTGGGTGTTGCAAACTAGTTGCTCCAAAAAGGACTCTCCTTCTTTCGAATCAGACGAGATCTTCGGCCTTTCAAGCGCATCTTCGATGACTAGGTCCACGAACTCGTTTGTAACCTTGCGCGACGGACGTCCCGTCTCGTTTCATTTCTATCATAGGCCAATGTTTGCCAGATTGGGATCGGAGAAAAGAATAGTGTTGACCAAGAGCGTTGAAAGCATGCTCAAATTTGTTCGCGGGATGCTCGGTGTTACAAGCTTTGGTTATTGCGTGATCCTTCACCGGAGATTGCGGATAAGGGAGACCAGCCGATAGAGAGCAAATATCCCTCCCAAACAAGTATTCTGTTGCAGAATCCAAATGTACTCCAAATGTAAAGCGTCCAATTGCGTCCTGGCATTTCATGAGGTAGTGATAGGACTTAGCTAATTGGAGGGATAAAGGCGCCAGAATTGCATGGAGGAAATCAAGAGCTAAGCCGGATAGCTGGAGCAACGCGTCGAAAAAGGTTCAAGGTGGTCATGGTTTGGTCGGTCGATGAGGCTTGCACAGCCTTCGGCCAGAGTTCCGTTCCGCCATTATCTTATCTCCGTCTGATCCTCCAATTCCAACCTTGACCTAGACCGCCATCTCGACCGTCTTCCTCAATCACCGCAAGGATGATTTTCGCGATTCTTGCATCCATTTTGCTGTCCCCTGACCACCTGGGCTTCCTTTATCCTTCGCCTGGTTCCACCAAGTAAATGGCCCCAATATCTCACTGGGCACCTATGTATCGACGCCAGCGATGCCGTAAAGACCTATCGGGTCAATTGTTTGTCAGGTGTTATATGGCCTAAGAGGTCCCCGACGCCAGCAGGGTCCCCTGCTAAAGTTAACAGCCGATATCCGACGGGCGACGCCAGCGTCATCGTAAGACAGATTCACCAATGCCTGTCAGCGTCGTCGCAGTTCCGGACACACCTTTCTAGGTCAGTGTTGCCGCAGTATCTGACATACTTATTTTCCGATCCCTGTCAGCGTCGTTGCAGTTTCGAACACACTTCTCCAGGTCAGCCCGCCAAGCTGCACCAAAAAAACAAGAATATATTTGACAAAAAGAGAACAGATAATGGTACATGTGTAACGCCTATACAGAAAACGTATGAAAACCTGGAAAAACACCGATACCAAGAGCGAACAAGCGAAAGAAAACGTATCAAGGGAGCAAATGAAACAAAGCGACGAATGAGAGCAGAAATAAGCGACAACATTGCAAGACGAGCGAAGACGAATCAAGAGCCACCCTGCACTGAATCCGTAGCCCTGGGCTGTGGCGCATTTCCACCAGAACCAGCGCTGAATCCCTGCTGCTGATAATGAGGCGCCTGGAACTGTTGTGGATGTTGTGCACCTGGTCCTGGTCCAAATGGCGGCTGAGGGTATTGAGCTACATGCTGCTGCTGCTGCTGAGATGAGCTAGTGGGTTGACCGTACGCATGAGGTGTTTGAGCATAGTACAGTGGTTGCTGAGGTTGCTGGAGATACTGCTGCTGCTGCACGAAACCTCCAGAACCTTGCTGCTGAGCAAAAGCAGGAGCAGACGGCTGGTGGGGGTATGGAGAGGAATGCTGAACGAATTGCGCTGGATGATGATTATATGAAACCGGTGGAGGATAACCGTGCGGGGCCTGGTATTGTCCACCGAACGACGAATCAGGATATTGAGTGGGAGCAGCATACAACCACTGGGACTGGGCTGTAGGCGACTGAACTGGTGGTACAATGATATCCGGAACTGGCGTCGCCCAAGGTCTCGACTCAGGATCAGACGACCTTGAAGCTGCTGAAGGGAGGTCTGAAAGGAAGGAGGTTTCAGGTACCGATGCAAGATATTGATTCGCCTCTCGGATGCGCTTAGCACTGGGACCGGCAGCATCGAGAGCAACAGGTTCACGACGATGCTTGCCTGAAAAAACAAGTTAGACGAAGGTCGCTGATGATTGAAACAAAGACGCACCAAGGGAACTATCGCTCGAGTTTCCTCCCTCATCCACTTGTTGGCTTTCTACTTTGACCCTGGTGGACTGAGCTCTAGTCACAATCGGCTCTTCCTGAACAGCTTCAGCTTCCGCTCGCTCATCCTCTGTCCCCTCAAATTCCTCTTCGTCGTCAAGAGCATCGTCGATGGCCTCGACCAAAGAATCGTTGTTCATTCTAGAAGAGCGACGACCCCGGCGCTTGGGAGGAGCCTTTGCTGTCTTGGTCGACTTTGATCTGATCCTCGATGCTGAAGGTTTGACGGTCGGAACTTGGTTTCTAGGAAGGCGATCCGGTCCAAGAAAGTCGCTGGGTCGCTCTTCGCTGTGGAAAAGGCGCTCGGCACGAGTGAAAGTGGAGTCCTCTGGCGGAGGCGCATAGATGATATATGGTACAGTGCCATTTCGGAGGCCTAGAATCATGTTCGTCAGAATCAAGCAGATGAAGAATGATCAACAACATACCTTCAGCTTCGTCTGGTGAGAGTTTGACGAATTCCAACGGATAATCGGGGTCGTCCAGCTGATTGTTCATTCGCGTTTTCTCCTCCTTGATCATCGCATGAGCTAGGCCGCCTTTCGATGCATTGGCAGTGGTACGGCTGTCGGAAATCCTGCCAGGAAGTGGAACATTGTGGGGGTAATTCTTGATCTGCACACCGTGGGCGCGATTCTTGTTGATCATTTCTGACCACAGCAGGATAGTTGCAGACCATGGCACTCCAGCACCATCTATAAAGCCTCAGCATAGAATGAAAGACATATACGTGTCGAACTTGCCTGCTTGATGACACAGCTTCTGTCTAATTTGAGTCTCGATAGACTTGTCACGCTTCTTGCTGCCGGCGGCCGATCGAGAAGCAACTGAATCTGTCGCTGAAGGAGAAGACTTGCTGGCTGAGACAGACTTGGTGACCGAGGGACCAGGAAGCCCAGATGCATCATGTTCGGCGAGGAATAGACGCAATTTTGCAACAAGATGGTCGAATGCCACCGTATTGCTAACCAACATCGATCAGTATCGGTTATCAAGCGAAATGAACAAGATCTTACTAGAGTGACCCTTTCATGTAACTCAGCATATCCTCCGGCGACGCAATGAAAAACTGCTCGACAAAGCGACTCAGACGAGGAGAAGAGTAGTACATTGAGCTACTATGATCTTCCTCGACACTGTCACCCACAGCAAACATCAGCACATTCATGCCGACCATCGTGTGAAGATGTTCAGCCTATTGAGAAAGTTAAAATTGTTCAGTGAAGGCAACAAATGACATACCGTTCGAGTCAAGGTCGTCAATCCGTCCCGAAAAGTCCTTTAACGACTTTGACAACTTTGGGGTTTGTCGAGGGTCTTCTCCTCGACGAGAAGCCTTAAATACTCGCCAGTACCCTTGCCGTAAGATAGCGGACATCCACTCACATCAAGTCACGTGCATTGATTATAAAGCGTGATTGTCACGCTGTCACGCGGCAAGAGCCCGATGAAGAAAAAAAAAGGCATAGAAATCACAGAAAAAGCTGTTACATAGACAAAATTACTTTTCTACTTCTTCTGAGCTGGAATCTGATCTTTCCACCCAGGAGGAAGGCACCGATGGCCCCGGAACTTCTTGTTGGCCCATGCCGCCTCTGCGCCATTAAGCCCATGGAAATATCCATCGGCAAAACGATTGGATCGGGTGGCGAAACGGCGCATAGAGATGATGGGAACAGCGTCAAGGGACTCAACCATGTTGCGCTCCAAATCAGCTTCTTTTGAGGAAACTGGAAGCATGCGATACAGCCGCTTTGCATATCCCCAGCACTGCTCAATAAAATTGAGCTCTGGGTGATATTTTGGGAAAAATATAACTTCATATCCACGAGCTTCGCATACTTCCTCCAGCCTGGACTTTTGATTGACGAAATCCGGTTCGCAGTAAAGGATTCGACGACAACAGCAGTCAGTCCTTCCTTTCTCGCACTTGAACTTTTTACACTCTGCCTTGAGCTTCGCAGGATCTGGTAAAGGGTGACCTTTGGCACGTCTTTCCTCAATGAGAATGCGCATGCCTTTGAAACGACCATCACAGAAATACAGGCACTGCGGTGTTCCATCGGAAAAAGTGCCGTCGATCATGTGGATTCGTGTCTTCTTTCCATTGACTGTTGCAAAACAAGGAGAGTTCTCACTTGGATTGACCTGCATGTGACGAGCACTGAGAGCCTCGGCTCGGCGAGCGGTATGAATTGTGGCGTTGTCGTAAGCAAGGACATGATGTTCTTCTGAATAATCAGCATCAAGGATATCCATGGCACAAAGAGCTTGCGCAATAATGTCGTCCGTGGTCTGGTAACCATCGCGGTTCTTTCCACAGCGAAATATAACACGAGCTGACCGATATTGCCCATCAGGACCAGGTTTCTTCGACCTCAACCAGTTGTAATCTGGCGAGACAAAATCTCCAGCCATGAGAGAAACTCCTTCCCCTTTCGCATAAGGAACCGCTCCTTCGGATGAATGAACCCAACGGAGCTTGCGCCGGTCATTTGCATAGAACGTGGATTTGTCATGACGCCAAATCACAGTGATTTTCCCATCAGGTCGTGCAATAAAGGCTCTCTCCTTGGCATCACCATCTTCTGTTCCGTCTTCTTTCCACCACTGTGTTGCTAACTCAAAAGCTCTCCAACAAGGCAGAAACACCTTTTGCCGGTATTCAACAATATCAGAGCGCTCATGGCCATCCGAATACATTCCTTTTGGCTCGACTTGCCACCGGTAACCCATTTTCTTCAACCACCGCCGTGCAGTTCTCTCCGAAATGACCTTCTTTGTCTTCAGCCTGGCCTGGAACTCTGGGGTTGCAACGTATTTGACGACATCTGCAGCAGAAATCCATTTGCCAAGCAATTGGAGATGCAGATGAATATCATCAGCGATATCTTCATCTTCGAGAATGGAGGAATTGAATTTGCCGTACTCGGCAGTTGGTAAGTCTGTTGGATCCTTGCAGAATGATATAGACCATTCACGCAGTCTTCGAGACATCCAGGGACCACGACCAGCCGCTTTTGCCATGAGATCTGCCTGGTCTACCCAGCCCGTATATCCTGCAGCTCGATACAGCCAAAGGAATCCCAGCATCATCTCCAAACGAGCCCGAAGAACAAAATTCAGGTCTGGACGTTTGAAGCCCTTTCCTGTCTTTCGTGGTGGTGTAAGAATATTTTGTATATTTTGAATGCCTTGCTGAACAGCATCATTAGACGGTAGCTGCTCTGGATGTTTGGACGCCCAACAGTCCGGGTCATCGGCAGAAAAGCTGTCGTCGCAAGGTACAGACTTGGGGAATTCTCTTGGCGCATCAGTGGCAGGATCAAATGTTTTGTTGGCCGGTGTGAAACGAAATGTTGGCTGAGGCGGTGGAATAGGACGGGTATTTTCTGATGGTAAAACATCTTGAGCCGGGTCCCAAGGTTCGTCTAGCCCTTCTTCTCCCAACTCCGGCCTATTCATCACAAAATCTTCATCTTCCACTTCCTCGATGGTCACATAATGCCGTGGTTCTGCGGTAGGAACAGGATTATCTGGCATGTCCTGTAGGAAATCATCAATGCCGAATGGGTCAGAGATCTCCAGGGATTCATCGCTGTCGCTGTTGTCGTCTGCATCGACATCAATGATTGGTGGTGGAACGCTCGCTTGTTTCTTTGAAAACCAATGCGATAACGTGGTTGGAACAAGCTTTAGTCGTTTATTTTCTTTCTCATCTCGCTCCTTTTGCTCCCTGTCCAATTGACGGCGGTGTCTATCTGTTCGTGCTGGAACTGTTCCCAGCTTTGTGACACCACGGCTTGACAGCTTCAGCTTTGCTATAGCTTTTTTCCTGGCCTGGGCTAGATTTTCTTTACACCGTGAAAACCATTGAATGAGATCTCGAGCCTGAGTGTGAACCGGGACGTCTTCATCGACTGACAGCTCGGAGAGATTCGTTGTCACTGTCAAGATTGACTGATTGTCAGCATCTTGCCCGGTAATGTCGAGATCAATGTCTAAATCTGCTCCATGAGGAAGCTCGGGAGATCCAGTCCGTGCGCGTTTATTGGGCGCATCTGATTCATCGTCAGAATCATCCACTGGTCGTTTCTGTGCATTATAATTCAATACAGAAGAGCAGTCAAGAATATGGCTCACCTTTTTCACAGCATGTAGACCAAGGTTCTTGGTTCTTTTGGTGTTTTTCTTCAAAGGCATAATGGGCGCAATGGTCGAGCCAAATGGATGCGCTCAGCCACAACAAACGTGACTCATCACGTGCCAAATTACTATATATGGAAGCTTACTCAGCGGCAAGGTGCGGACTGTCTTTTTTCGAAAACCCGCCCAGAGAGTGGGAACTGCATTGGGAGACGTTTCAGCCAAAAAAAGTTTTTGCCCATACTGCAAGCCTGAAAATAAAATATTTGCAAAAGTAAAACCATAGATCTATAGAATAGTATCCTGTCTACATTTCTATGGTGTCAGAAGTAGTAAAATTATGTTGCTGAGGAACTAGTTCACCGTCCAAAATGATTGATCGGAGAGCCACGTGACTTGATGTGAGTGGATGTCCGCTATCTTATGAGTGAGCAATATTCGAGTATCCATTCGAGGTCTGGGCCTTGGTAATGTTTTCTGTGCCTGTATGGATCATCAGAAAGATGTCAGATGAATTTAAAACTCGAAATATACCTGGGACATAGCCGGAAATCCATTGGATTCGCATGTCCTCATCTTTCAACATGGTTTGCGCATCATTCCAAGGGGTGGGTCCGTGAGTACGTGGAAGCCATTTCCGACGAAGCATGTCAGGCGAAAAACCATGCTCTTTTGCACAGCTCGCAGCAAGCTCATCCATCTTCTTCAAGCTTGCATCCAGCCCAGCCTTAGCAGCATTGCTCATACGACCGCGACGATGAGGTTCACGATTCTCCTTTCTATCATCGTCGTCGTCGTCGTCTTCGTCAGAATCATTGTCAAGAGGCGCTTGAGATGAATGTTCTGAAGAAACTGGAAGAGCGTCTGGGACGCCAGAGGAGGTGCGAGGGGCAAGATGAGAAGAATGACCAGGTTCCGCAGAAACCGGCCGAGGTTTTGGGACGGGAGTGACGAAAGGAGCGTGAATCGGAGGCTGAGCATAAGGATTGGTTTCCTTGGGCTGCAGAGGAGGAGGAGGCGGTACGAAGAATCGAGGGTTGGGTTCGGTATTCCTGTAGAAACCATCTTGGTCGACGTAAGCATTGGACATGATTGGCATGATCGGCGCCGCAGCATAATGGATGGTTCTTGGAGGCGGATAAGGATAAGAGCCAGTCGGCGGACCCATATATGGACTTTGGAGATGCTCAGGAGGAGCTGGATCATTGAAATGAGGCTGGAACAATTGACCAGTACCCTGGCGATCTGGTGTTCGTCCTCGAGAACTACGTCCAGGGTCAAGTCGGTGATGGTCACGTCCTGGAGAGGAATGACGAGAGGGGCCTCTGGAAAGCAAGCGATGACGACTCGGACCAGCGGAAGGAGATGCGACAGAGCGATTGTTTTGTTGCGAAGCTGCTCGTCGAGACTTGGTCAGGGTGAGATCAGTGCTGTCCTGGACTGGCTGAAGGTTCTGCCTGTTCTTCAAAGCGGTTACGATACCGTCAGAAGCCGTTTTCGTAGGGGAAACACAATTTTGGAAGGCATAAGCGGGAGCAGGAGGTGCTGCAGCAGTAGAAGGTGCTGGAGCAGCAGAAGGAGCAGGCGCTGCAGGTGCTGCAGTCGCCGCTGCAAGATTTTGATTGAAATTCGAATTGAAGATGTCATCGTTGTCGCCGTAGTCAGACTCAGCTCGAGCCCTGACGGCTTTCTGGAATAATGTCAGCGATATGAAAGACGATGAAAAGAAAAGAATCACTTTAGGTTTAGGCCCCTTGGCCATTGCGGCTGCCTTGGTATGAGCCATTTTGATTTTGCGGTAAACTGTGGCAATGTTAGACGTGTCGACAAGATAGAGGAATGACTGACAACAATCAAGGGAACAGAGAAGAGAAAACTCCGCCAGTGAGACGGTCGTAGAAGCGGTAGAGAGGTGAGATTCGAGAACTGAGCAGAACTGGTTGTGGGGCTCTTTCGAGTGGTGGAATAAAAGACGAGAGAGACGAGGAAACGCGTCGAGAAAGCGCGTCTTTATTGTAAAATTCAGAGCCTGTAAGATGCTGGGGCATGATGCACGCTTGAATGACACAAGGCTTTATTCGACGCTGGCGGACCGTCCTTGATGTAATATCCGCTAGATCGTTAGATTGATACGTTGGCTATATTGAGATATAAATGCTGTGACACATGAAGCCGACGAAAAAGAAGGCTCACCGAGGACTTGAATGGGAACCCAAAGAGAAATGACTGGTGGAAAAAATCCGTTGGGAAACGACTTGAACAGAGACTAGTTCAGACGGCTCGAAGCTCAGAAACACGTCCGAAATGCGCCGAAAAAATCAGAAAAGCGCGTCGCCATTGGCGAGATGACCAGGCAAACATTCCTGGTCTCAAGGCAAGCCGTGAAGCACTTCTGTTCGACGCTGGCTGACCTGTCTTGACTAACATCCACTAGACCGCTAGATCTTTATGGCTAGATCGATAGATTAAAACCTTCTTGTACATGAAAGCGAAAAAGCTAGAGTTACCGACGCTGCTTTCGACACCACTAAAAGTGGTTGCGCAGACCTCAGTCTGACTGGCCTCCACGGTGAACAGCAACAGAGACACGACCGGCTCTTCTGCCCAGTTTCAACATGATGAAGGAAGAAGAAGAAAAGAAGGATTACGTTGCCAGGTAACGACATTTGTCTAGGCCTGCGCACGTGATGCTGCTAAAGTTGCAGCGTTCGTCCTCTGTTGCACCTACTTATGGCTTCTCTCCTCGCCTGCTGGCCACGGAAACCTGGCTTTCAATTCCCATTCAAATCTCGATTGCTTTTTGCCTTCGACTTTCTGCCCACCATCATGTCCCAATTGTTCCACTGAAACAATTCTCAACTCGTGGTCCACATTAATGCTGCTGCGATGAGAAGCCTCGTCAATTCCATACAGCGCATTCGTATAGGACATCCAGAGCTTCAAAGCGATAACCACTCGCCCCGTAAGTCGAACAGTTTCTTTTCGGTGATAACCTGTTAATCGGCCTGTAGAATATTTCATTTTCAAACTCCTTCCGACGAGCGAAGTCCTTGGACGTCAGAACGGGCCCGACTTTATCCTTCGTCTTGGAGACCCTAAGCCCTATGATCTCCAATTCGATGTCGCCCCGGGCACCTTCCTTGAAGACAAGCCTGGACCAGTCCTGACCGTTTCAGCTCCAACTCCAGCTCGTCTCGATGCTGATTCTCCTCCTATTCCTCCCCCTGTAAACCTTGATTTTTGGTCAAAAGATGTTCATCGAGAGGATTGGTATGCTGTCCGAGTAGGCCTTGTCCCCGGAGTCTACTGGGGCTGGTATGTTTTGCTTCTATTGTTCTTGAAAGCTTTCTGACGATTTCATGTCCAGGATGAATGCATTTTGCTCTGCCATGGGAGGCGCTCATGAGAGCGCTCAATGGGCGAGCTTCTCCACTCGCCAAGCTGCGCTTGACCAATATGCACAATGGGCTCGTGCCAATGAGCTTGAAATGGTCTATGAGAATGGGTCGCATCATCTCTCTCTCTCTTCCTACCACGAGATTGACAAAATAAGCGATGGAGAGGACGATGGCAAAGACGATGGCAAAGACGAAGATGAAGACGATGGCAAAGACGAAGACGATGCCTTGGTGATTTCCCTCTCTTTTCTTGTGGTGATCTGCCTCTGATTCGATTCACAGCTCAAAGAAGCCACCGAGGAATATTTCAAACAAGGCGAGACCGAAAAATATTTCAACATCTCTGCCAATTCTTTCTCTTACTCATAGGTGCAAATATTCATACATCTTCATCTTCGTATTCGCTAAAATATTTCACAGAGACGGGTGGATGATCCTAACACCTTGAATTTGTCTACTACAATAGAATAGCTTTTTGATAACACGTAGTAATTTGACTTGAGATGTGAAGCCTAATCACTGTGACCAAATCACAGGCTGGGAAAAAGCCAGTCTCGTGCTGGGAGAACTGACTTCATATTTAATCGCTTTGGCAGCGACAAAGTTCTCTCTTCCGTCCTTCATTGTCGAAAGTTCGAAATTCTCAATATTTCTCGTTTTCGATCGACAGACATGACTTTTCACAAAGACAACTTCGACCCTCACCAGTCTGCGCTCAACTCTCAATATCAACGACTCGTAAGCCGTGGAATTACAGAAAGCCGCTCATTATTGACTTGAAGCTACAGAAAGGATCACCTTCTGTGATACGTGCCCTCGACCCCAAAGATTCTGATGAATACCGTCAATATGTTGTAAGTTCTTTCCCTTATGCGCTACGGCCTCAGTCCAATGTCTTGCAGATGATCATAGCCAATGTCATTAAAGGCGAGGCTCCACTGGGACGTTATTGGTCGGAGATCGAGGACGAGTTTCTCCCCAGAATTATGACGAAGGTACCTATTCTTGCAATTGAGTCCACCCGAATCTCGATATTGACTTCTCATTAGATCGCTGGACAATTTCCCCAACGTCTCATTCTCACCGAGGATCTTGCTGAGCTCCAGCTCGAGAGGCATACCAAACTTGAGGTGTTCGTCGGGCACAAGTACCGAAACATGTCGAAGGGCATGGAATATAAAGGCACCACTCTCAACGAAACAGACGATGAAGACAAAGATGACGAAGAAATCGACCAACACGACGAGACAGAGAATGTAGCGCAGCGAAGCTTTCGAAAGCAACCACAACGCACAGCCAAAACGAAGAAGCTGCACTCCGTCGAAATACCTTTCGTACGTATTGACATTATCACCTGTTTTACGTTCTCAACACTGACATAAAGAATAGATGCCGAGAACCTGCAGCCCATCCAGCAGAAAATCCTCCAGCTGTCGCCTGGGAGCTCGAGCCTTGACCTCTGGCTCTGCGAGTTCTTCGTCTTCGTCTTCTGGTCGTCATGGCAAGAAATCCGGGAAATTGAGGGTATGTCAATCTCTGAACCTTGATAACTTTTCTAACGTCACTCCCTAGTCACTGCTTCAACAAGCTCTTGAAAATTGCCACCTTCCCCAGTGCGAGAATGAGTTGATAATTGCAGGATACGGCCCAGACAAGGTCTGGTATGGCTACAGCAAGAATCTCACCACCGACGCTCTCGCCTATAGCTTGATCAAAGTGGCGAAAATCCAAGCCAGCCCTGCTGATGCTATTCGTCTCGCCCAAGCCTTCATTGACATCATTCAGAGCCTTTGAGAAACCACAGCCCGTCTTATCACAATGTAATAGCCGCGAATAGCGAGAGCAGTGTTGTAAAAGAAATATATTGTATTTCTGGTGTATTTGTATGAGCAAAGAAATCATCTGGTCCTCATCAAATGAGCTCAGAGGTTCGACAAAGCTAGAAGGAGAGAATTCAACAAAACAGTAAAGCGCAAATGGAAATGGAAATGTTGCTCACTCAATTCCAGGTTCGCGAACGTCGCCGAACCACCCTATTGCTGCTGTGCCCAGAATCCTGAACCATATCGCTCCTTCGCCACCAACGATGATTTGCCGGACCTGTGTTGATTCCAAGGAAGTCGAGCTCGGCATTGAAGAAAACTGACCGAAGAGCATGTTTCCAGAATTCTGAAGGATGGTATGGATGGATACGCTTGAAGTAATGGGTTGGTGA
Organism: Mycena floridula; assembly: GCA_029320655.1. Classification (NCBI taxonomy): domain Eukaryota; kingdom Fungi; phylum Basidiomycota; class Agaricomycetes; order Agaricales; family Mycenaceae; genus Mycena; species Mycena floridula. The sequence continues at coordinate 232,946 of JARIHS010000073.1, read as the reverse complement.
AGATCAGTAAAAGTTCAACCAGCGGCAGCTCTGCTACGTCCCTTTTTGCTTCCTGCAAATATCTCCCAAGCTCGACGTAGGTAGCTGGACAGACTCGTCCTTGTGTGGCCCTCCAGGACAGGTTTGGATGCAGTATTGAATCCTTGTGAGTCAACCAAAAAGGTCTTCCGGAATACTGATCTGAGAAAGCTGGTCGCTTTCCAGCTCCATGAGGGAGATTTCAGCCGCCGGCGTTGAGTAAAGGGCAGCAATCGGTTCTCTGCTGGTCTCCTGGGATACATTGTGATGAAGGAGGTCCACAGGAAGGTCAAGGGACAAGGTGACTATGAAACTGCTTCAGCACCGAAGGGATCTGTCAATGGCCACCAACACACCAGTTCTAAGGGTCCGACAGTGACCACCTTTGACCAGTTGTCTCAAGGACTGTGCTAAGCCTTGCAGCAGAGCTTGCAGCAGCTCTTCAAGCTCCCGCCTCGTTGCCTGGGTAAGGATAAGGACGCCAAGGATTTCCAGAAAAATATATGACTCACGGACGGATGGTCAGCCATTAGTCATCAGAGGTCAGTCAGCCACTGGCCGATAAAGTCTTGAAGGTTGGCGTCGCCTTCTACCATAGCTGGCACCTGTGGTACGCATTCCAGAATAAACTGGTCGAAATTCATCTGGACTCATCAGACCTCTCTTTCTCTTGCTATTCCCCACAGCACTGAGTGTCATGTATGTGACTCAGATGGTACTGAAACATGGAGATATCTGATGCATATGTTCTAGCATTATTTTTCCTTCTTGCGCTCCTTCTGCCTCGACCTTTTGGCTCAACCGGACTATGGCTTCAGGCGAAATCCCAGCTTCTGCAGTCATAATAGTATGGCTCAGCAGAATCCCTAGGACGGCTCTGCTCTCATTCATTGAGCTTATGACGTCCAGCCCTGGCAAATCGACCTCGTCAAAACCTTCCATGTCGACTCACCTCTCCGAGCGTAGCCAGATTTCTCCATGACCTTTGTTCCAGGCACCAAACAGGGAAAGGCATCTGCGCTCAGCGACTGGTTGCGAGCGCATTGCGACGTCTTCCATCCGCAGGACATCGACCTGATAATCCATTTCCATGCTGATTCACCTCTTCGACGGAGCCAGATTATTGGTGCTGGTTTCAGGCGCTGAATTGGGAAAGACACAACTGGTACTCTGAGAGCGTATTCTGATGTCTTTCTTCCATAGAACATCGCAATAGACAGTTAAGTCTACTTCCTCCAGGCTACACTTAGTCGAAACTGACTCGCCTGTAGGATTTCCCATCCCGAAACCTTCAAACGTGCACCTTCAATTGCGCAGCCAGATAACCCTTCTCAAGCAAGCTGGACGGTCCGAATCTGGTTTTCCATCAGGCCTGATATCAAAGTTAAGTCTAGGTCCAGATTGGTTTGTGATTTGACGCTCCCAACGGCTTATGTCTGTGGTGCACCCCTAATGTCAGAATACCCTTGCAAGTGTAATTCATAACTTTTTGCCGGTTCTGAGGACAATAGGATACATCCAGACATGCCCAATAATCAGCTATGAACACATAAACTAAGGTGCAACTTTTTGGCGGAATGTCCCATTGAACGGCGAAACTAGAGCATAGTCGCTATATGACTTCAGGCGGGTTGCAGGGCCAAAAAAACTATCTCCCGGACAAAGGCATTCCCGAGAGATATTTTTGACTGGAATACATTTAATAGATCCTGAATTCATTTCCCATCCAGATCAGGGCCTTCGAGAGCGATGGGACCTGCTCGTCACGTATTTGTCTTGCCATCACGACGCGCGGACCCCGACCTATTTGGGAAAATATTGGAATCCGAGGCAGCGGGGTTAACAGAAGTGAGTAATAGACACAAAGAATACTCTCATGAGAGATAGAGCACCGCAAGAGAAAAGCACCGATTCTAAAACATTAATGTCTAGAGAATCTGGCACTTATGCACCCATTGGCTTTAAATCGTGACCGGAGTGCGGTTTTCTGGCATAGAAAATTGCCAATGTTACGCTGGCCTCTGATTCATTATTTTTACATCCTAGATAATAGGCCACAGAGACCCAGGACAAGTAGATATTGAAATTTGTCTTGGGAGTGGGCGTTGCCGAGAAGCTCCTGAGCTGAAGAAATAAGGTAAGCAGGTCTCCTCATTGCTGGCAGCCACGATAATGGGCCATCCCCGTAAATATGAGACAGAAGCTGAGCAACAAGCTGCAGTTTTGGCGAATAAAAGAGCTTATTATCACCGGTACGTGGTCTATTCTCCCAGATGTCATCAGCTAATCAACCAACCATCCAAGGAATTCTGAACGCCTGCAAAGGGAGAAACGCGATAGCTATCACAGACGGAAAGAGCCCCAGACGGAGGAACAGCTGACTGCTATGGAACATCTGTATGTCTTATACAATCCATTTATCCCTTTTTGTTAATACGATATCAGAATGTCGCAGCCCCAGGTCGCTTTTCGACGACTTCGCTTGGAGACCTATTGTCTGGAGCGAGAGTTCACCAAGCTGAGGAAAATCCTAGGTCCTCGCCCTCTCCCGACTCTCGTTCGATTTGCTCTACACCAATCTAGCAAGACCGATGCACTTGACGTCTTCGGACCAGCCCTGCACAGTGTCCAGGATCTTCAAAAAGAGGTCATTGACAATTCATTGAAGTGGGAGAACAGTTTTGGATCCTGTAAGGAAACCTATGCAGTGGACGATCTTCTGGACAAGGTGCGAATGTTAGCGAAGGAGCTCGAGAATGTTATTTTCCACACCAATGGTGGTATAGAAGCTCTAGCCAAGGCCCACCGAAATGGTATCCTTATGTATCAACGAAAGTCGCAGTAGAGTTGATTTATTCACCTTGTATCAGATAACAGAAGCAATTGGCTCATACTTATTCTGCATGGGCCCCGGAAAGATAGACACACGACTGGCTCATATTTCGATATATATTCTTACATGACATTTTTCGACAACAGGGCATATCTAGACTACGAGGATACTGCCATTCTGCAAGGCAGTGAGAAAGGCAGAGTCGACAGCGGCTTTGGTGGGGTATCGTTTGAAGACGGCACCACTAACCCTGACAACGTGTCATGCAGTGACGTTCCTGAGCAATTAAAAAGAGCGACTGAGAAAGGAGCAAGCAAAGAAAAAAGAATAATCACCAGTCATTGAATACCCCGACCTGTCGACCAACGGTGACGACATACCAAGATTCTCTCGGAGGAGGAGGGGGAAATCGATGGTTGCAGTTGGGGCATGTCAAGAAGTGCGGATTCTCTTCGGGAATGGGGCCGCAGCTGGTCGACGATCCCATGACAGATTTGTCATCACCGGATGCAGCTTTGGCTTCAGACCCAGAGCCTTGAGAATCAATGACGACCGTGACATCGTCTGTGAAGACCATGAGAAAAATGAAGAAATACAGGTGGGCTGGAAAACGGCTTACCGTCCACCGAGTCAGTTTTTGTCTCATCAGCCGGAACAGATGCGGCAACAGAATGTCCTAAAGGGTCTTATCAAAAAAAGAATGATTGCCAGAGGCATCAAAATAACATACCGACAACCATGTGAAGATCAGTGACCTGAGCAGTGAGCTGATCGATGCGATCAAGGAGCGCCATAAGAATATGGGCAGAGGCCGAAGAGACCTGGTCTTGAGCTGGGGCTTTCTCTTTGTTATTGAACATGGTGGTTAGATTGTTAGATTGTTATGTGGATGTGACCCTGCGCATCAAGGTTTAAATACCGTGACAACTGTACAGTTCGGCACAGGTCGGCACATGTCTGTCGGCTTTCTCCAAGTCTTGACAGCTTGATCGCTCGGATCGCTTTGAAACCCAGCAGAATGCGTAAGTGGCCATGCCAATATAGTGTAAGGGTAGCACGCTGTGTAGATGTCTTCGGTTTGGATACAGATCCCGTTTCATGGAGCTGTGGGTTTGACTCCCACTATCGGCTTGAAAGATTTTATCTCAGGATTTCTATTTCTTCTTTTTGCTTTTATTGACCTGTGCCGCTCCAGCTGAACTGTGCAGCGATCACCGCTCAGCTAATTCCACATCACCTGATTGTTCCATTTGTCCTGACGTCCACCATCAACAATCGTAGTCCCCAAAATAGCTCGGTGAGCTGGCATCATCCTATGATATCTCCCACTCATCTTTAGAGAGGAAAAAATGGCTCTCCTTGCTGCTGACCTTCAGGAAATCTCAAGTCTCGGGTGTATTCCTGAACTCGAAGCTCGAGTGGAGCGTGAACTCGATGTACGACAAACCTCTATCAAACGTGAAAGCGCTGATTCCAGGACAGATGCTAGACCAAGCAATGATCCGACTTCATTCAAAACATTTTGTGACACCGGATGTGCGCCAATACCTCCTGGTATGTCCTCTGATTCTTGCTAATGTCGGACTGAGATTAATATCTATTTCATCAGAACAATATTGTCCTCCAAAGACGTGTCAAGCTGGATACTCAGCTTGGGAAAGCCGTGCAGTCTCTCCGCGATGTCGAGCTCTACCATGCTCGACTTTCCGCCGGAGAGCTTGACGCCCAGGTCCAGGTAAGTAAGACAAATATTTCAATCTCACAGCTGCTGAGCACAACAAAGGCTTTCCAAGAAAAAAGGATGGCCAATGGTCAAGATCCTTTGTCCACGGCTGGTCGAATTCTCCTGAGGGTAAGTCATTCTCGGATCATTCACACAAGACGGTAGTTGACCTCGGAAACTAGTACAAAATCGTAAGGAGCGACAAGCAGAGGTCAAGGCTGAAATTGAGGAGTCCACCAGAATCCTTCGTGCCATGGAGGCAGAATATAACGAACTTCTCACTGCAGATATCGAGGAAGAGGTCACGGTGTAATGCCCTTGTCGATATGGAGGATTCTGCTTACAGAATACACAGAAATTCGAGGAAACATCGGGACCTCTGGACACGAAGCAACGGGAGAATCTGAAGGTAACATCGAGCTGTTCCCTGGCCACCGCTGACGATTCCTAGGACCAGATTGCCCAGCAAAAACAGGATGTGGTTGATGTCAGGATCACCGAAGCTTCTGAGATCTTGAACTTCGTCGGGAGAGAACATGGTGAAGCAAGGCAGAGGATGGAGGCTTTAACCGACGAAATGTTTGCTATGGCTCAAGGACTGTTTGATAAAGGAGGAATCTAGCTGCTCTCCAATTTTCCATTGAATAATATATATATTTTTTCGACTTGACATTTTTCAAACAACCGTCACGTGGGACCGGCCTCTTCTCAACGCTCGACGCTGGCGTCGACGACTCTCCTTTCCCTCGACGCTAGCGTCGACGCTTCGGAGATGCTGACTTGTAATGCGAGCTTATCGTATCTTGACCATCGACCACGTCCTTCTCCAAAATGGCAGAGGTACTTCTCCCTTGAGCTCTTCATTCACTGTTCCAACTGACTGGTCACAGGTTATTGACGCTCAGAAAAGCTTGCTCGACTTCTATGCAGATACAATGAGCAATATCATGCTCAACGAGTATCTGAAACAACAAAGCGAAGGATATCTCGGTGCCAGGCTTGCTGGGGAAGCTCACTTTCTGGTCTGGATGAGCAAGCTGGATGCCATTTGCGTCGAGCAACATCTCTGGCTACCAGGTCCAGCCGAGCAAGACAAAAAGCTCTTCGAGCAGGAGCGAAGGCTCTTTTGCCAGGTATGTCCCAGTATCTTTGGCGTACAAGCATTAACCAGGCCCAGGAGATACATAGTCGACTATGGGCGTTCAACAGAGAGCGTCTTGGAGAATGTCTTCGACAAATGACTGGCGAATTGGTCCGCGCACGTAGATCTGGCTCAGAAAGCATTGTATATGCACCATTGTTCCCTTATCCAAAGCCATACCATGGCCCAGCTTACATTGCCGAGTATTTCAAAAATGACCTTGTAGTTTCTCATGATGAGATACAAATATCCATGTCTTAAACAAATTTAGATTATTTTCGAAGGCATTAGAGCGACAAAGCTAGCGACTAGATTCAGGAAACGCCGGTAGGCTCAAGATCCCAGATAAGATGTAGCGACGGACATCATTGATGTCCTTCTCTTCGAGCCCGCCAACTCTCTCAACCCCGGACAAAACAGCAAAGATCTGAGCCAGAATCCAGACACCACAGTCATAGCCGTTGTGCTGTAAGGGAGCTGAGGGACTCTAGAAGGCGACACTGAGAATGAAACACAAAGAGGGAAAGGAAACATACCACAATGGGACTGACAATCCATTCTTCCACTGGAACCATCAAAGGGTGCCCATTCTGATTGGCAAGGTCGATGAGAGACTGGACGAGGTCAACAATACTCTGGAAGTGGTGAGTTTGCGACAATACTTAGGCGAGAAATGTTGCATACTGCAGTTTCGTTGTCCGAGGGACGATGTTCGCCAAAACTGTCAAATAAATGGATTGTGCCAGTGTTCAGGTAGACAATATACAAGACCCAGTGTTTGGCAAAAACGCGATGATAGGGTAACAGCCAAATCGGTCGTTCATCCCAATACATACTCGGTTTACTTTGTCGCCAGACGGCCTCAAGGGAAACTTGGACTGGTAGACTAGAAGAGAAGAGTGCGAACCGAGGCTTGACTCCAAGCCGGACACAGTGGCTGAAGAGCAGATTGGCGGCCACCCTGATGCTGTCGTCGTCTAGCCAGCGCTGAGGTTGTCGGACACGTTGGAGAGAGTTATAGGACAGGGAAGATCCAGCTAGACCTTTGACTCGGTCTGTGTCAAACCTTCGCTCCGTGCCAGGCCTGTCTCGATCGGGGAAGAAGGAATTAGTGAACTGGGAAAATGCACAGCGCATGTCCTTGGAGGACAGCCTGATCTGAGCGCTGGTGAGACTCAGAGCAGGAGAAGCATTAGAGGATAAACGAGGTTATCATGAGACAAGGGAATCCTCTTGAAAGGCATTGGCGTCGGTCGGAATAGTCTGGGATGAACAACAGTATGCATATCATCCACGGTAACCAGAGGAGCCTAAAGCCATTCCTGAGCACTAGAATCAAAGAAAGCAATTGTTTGTCTGACCTGCATTACCTCCACCTCTTCATCATCATCTGAATCAACTTCAAGGGCCTCCATGATATCTGCCAATCTGAACGCAGGATCCAGAGCGACAACAATTGTTTCATCGTCCTCAGAGTTAGCGTCTTCAGAGTCAGCGTCATCTATGGCGGGAGATATGGCGGGAGCAGGAGGGATCCTTAGCAGATCCAGGCGCATTTCAGAAGCCGTCAGCCGTTGCACCAATGCAAGTGCAGCACTGATGCGGGTATTGTAATGCATTTCTGAGACCAAGGGACTTTGCCAGAGGAGACGAAGGGAAAGCAAATGATCCCAACGTCTCTTCAGCTCTGGTAGAAGTCCGGAATCTGTGAATATCTGGTTATAAATGACTAGAGTCCGGGGAATAGAAACTTACATTGTTTGCAGGAAATAGCCAATTGAAGCACAGCAAACGTACGCCCAAACCATCGACACATGTTATCAGCTTCTTGACCCAAGCGACGCCGCTCTTCTAGACATCTATCCAAGTATAATTGTGCATGAATTCCGTTGCGAAGGTCAAGATCTTCTAGCCAGCGTGGTATCTCGCCCTGCGGAGTCTTAGAAATCCAGACATCTTCGTGAAGGTCAGGGGATTCACGCAACTCCTGGAGGGTTGTAGGAAGCGCCTTGGGAATCGGGATGCGCTGTCGAGGTTGATGCATTGACCGGAGAGTGTCAACATACTCATTGAACTTGACGACCGCGGCCAATAAAGCTGGTGATCGTTTCTTCATCGACTTCCTGGTTATCTGATGGACCTTGGTACCTGGAAGAAAAGAGGCTGAGATCAGCAGTACTGAACAGCGCTAAATTGACTTACCGAGAGCCTCATTGCCGCCACCCACTGCCTGATCCAATCTATCCATCTCCAAGAAGCTGCCAATTGCTCTTTTATGCAGGCTAATCTTGAGGTCCCGAGCAAGCAAAAGGACCTGAACAAAGGCCAGAGCTCCGCACGATTTAACCCGCGAGTAATGGTCATGTGCACATTGTTGGGCTTTCTGAGAGCTTTCTGGCAATCCAAATTTCATGCATAACAGATAAAAACTGAGTGAGATATGTCTAAATCATGTTTTGAGCATTTTTATGCCTATATTGCAAATTCCCATGTATAGAAGTTGACAACAGTGTCCTGACAGTAGTCACAGGTACTTGCGGGTTTGGAACACATGATTCTTGGGTTATTTGTGTGATTTAAAGGCCATCAAGCCATCATAATATCTCAAATATAGTCAAATCTTAATCTATACATATCTCCCTCAGTTCTGATCTGTTTTGGACAAAAGTTAGATCCTTAGAAAGCTCTCAGCGAGCTCTACAACACAAACCCATGAGAAACCCGCGGGTTAAATCATGCGGAGCTCTGACAAAGGCAACCTGAATGCCCTGTAGTTCAGGATATGTCTCCGCAACATTCAAAGAAGCATAAAGATCATCAGCCTTTCCTTTTAGAATAACATGCGCCGTCTCCAATGTGTGCAGATTCGCCAAGGGAACCACTGCTCCAGGGGTCTTGATCAGAGTCGCTCGTACAGCCTGAATAGACGCATTGATAGTATCGATTTCAGTCTGAAGAGTGAGCACCTGTTCAAGCTCCTTCTTGAGACGTGCAGGTAAATCTGATCAAGTAGCTTCAGCAAGAGAGATTCCAGGAAAGATACTTCACTTACGAGCTCTGATCGAGGTTTGCTCAGCCTTTTGGAGGGCCCATTGGTGACGGAGCTCAGCCTCGGTGTCGACACATGATCGGAGCGCATCCTGATGTTTGTTTTCGAGCTTTCCGAGCTTGATGAGCTTGTTTCGCAGCCACTCTCCAAGTGTATCGCGGTGACGAGAAGCAGTGGACTTCAACAAGCGATCTAGAAGCCATATACGTCGGGTTCGCTGAAAAAAGTCAATAATCGCGTTTGAAAAAGTAGAAAAAAGTAAAACTACACTGGAATGTCGTGCGATGCCAATGAGGGCTCTGATTGCAGACCAAATACGTTCAACGCCTTCACCATCCGTAAGGCCTAGGCCAGGTCATAGTCAAGGATTAAAGAGAAGTTGACATGACCACTGATGTGCATAGGCATGCATCGCGGTAGTGGCGAATTGGAGACGGTCTATAACGTCCAAGGAAAAGAGATCATACTGGAATCGAATGAGCGACACCCGAGATATATAAGAAAAACATAAAATACCAGTTCGCTACTTTGATCCATGACACAGGCTAAATCATAAAGGCACAATCCAGTCGCCTCCCGTGGCAGCAAGGAGAAAAGGTGCGTAATTAGTGCCACTGGGTAATGCTGACCTTCTCCTGGTGTATCGATGTTGACAAAGAATAGTGGAACATCATGTCGGCAGACCAAAGACATGATACCGTGGTCATCGAATTGTTGACGCCCCTTTTTATGCTCGCCTTTGGCTGCCTCATGGGACTCCTCGCAAGCGTCGACGGCGTCATCGGGGAGCTTTTTCGGTTTCTGCTTCTGCGGCTTGGAGCGAGCAGCATCTACTTTGGCCTTTATTTCTTGAACATATTCGGGTGAAAGGAAATAACTGGGATCGTAAAAGGGAGGGGTGCTCCCTGCATTTCTGAAACGTGAATGATGAAAGTTGCCATCTGTACTGACATGAAAGTCTCCACCTCTATAAGGGAATCAGCGTCATCATGGAAGAACCATATCAACATACCTTCGAAAAGAGCGCCCCCATAGTCGTCCTCCAAAGCAAGCTGGGCAGCGATCCTGAAGAATACGGGCAGCCTCACCCGGAGCCAGTGGAAGTTCAGGTTCCCTAGACGGAGAAGCTGATTCAGGTGCCGGAGCATCGCTTCTTCCCGACGACGAAGCGGCATCAGAATTGGAAGCAGCTGGCCCACCACTTCCTCTTTCCAACGGCGAATCCGGTGCAGACGAAGCTACGGGTACAGCTCTGGATGCTGAATTGAAGTCGTCAATAGCCTGGGCGCAGATCTGAACCGCCTGATCGACCCGCTTAGAAACCATGACCTTCAAACAATCATACCACTGGACGGTAGCACTCAAAGGATGCCGAATTCCATCCATGACAAGGGACCCCTGAAGAAGATATGAGATTGCTGGCCGCCTAAAAGCAAAGTACATACATTTTGATGTAAGAAAGGATATCCCCGATGCTCGTAGTAGCCCTGGAGAGCGGAAGACATCGCGTTGACTGCATCACAGGATTGCTCGAATAATGAATTGTAAAAATCGAGCAGCGGTATCGAAAAGGCTGTACGAGGAGCCGAAGGTGAAGCCGGGAATAAGCCATTCTGAACGAGGACGAGGCAAGGTCCCTGGCAGCGGCAATGTGACACGTTGATGGAATAGACCGCTGAAGCCTATTCAGCCAGGAAACGACAAATATAGTGGAATAATGGATACTCACAGTCGAGAAAATAACATTTAACCTGGCATATCTGCTGTGAACAGGCTGCACGGCATACTGAAAAGAGAGAAGCTGGACCAGGCATTGGACGAGCCGTAAAATCGTTCTGAAAGACCAAATATGGATCCAATAAGGCTGGCATGAGCTTCTTCCAGTTGTTGTAAAGCTTCTCCATCGTGACGCCGGGCTCAGTGGAACGGGGCTTCTTCTGGGTCGTGCTAGGTCGCTCATTGGGTTCATTCCGGTTTTCTGCGCTGTCAAAGGAGATGTCGGGTGTGGTGGAAACAACAGGAGGCTCAGACTCTAGCATCTGAGGGGTCGGTGTCCCATAATCCTGGTCATTGGGGTCATCTACCATGGCAATATCGTCGCTATCCGTGTCCGAGTCATCTGAATCGGCGTCGACCACGATAGGCTCAGGGCTCGGTGTCCTGGGCTTCAGCTGCTGGAGACGAGCACGAATTTCCATACGACGTAACGATTGACCAGCAGTGTTGACCAATGTCCCAGTCTTCTTGGCATTTCTCTTCTTGATCGGGCTCACTGAAGCAACACCAAGGCGTGCAGCGCGAAGCTGGCTGGATTTGAGGTTGGGGGCCATTATGGTGGTGAAAACAGCGCACCGAAACGCGTTACATAAACAGAAATCGCGCTAGTGCTGTCGAAACCCGAGCCAGGCAGCAGGTGGACCTGGATTCCTGGATATCTGAATCTCTGCCCTGCAAATGCACGAAAAAGCCATCGGGTCCTGGAAGTGCGAACATGAAGCATGACGATGAAATTCACGCCAGACGAAAACATGCTCGCAGGCCTCGCCACTAGGGCTGCATTCGACGCTGGCAATCCTAACAATACTGCGCGCTGAATACTGTACCATTTCATTCAATTCGGCAGGCACTGTGGCCTGTGACCTTGCCGAAAATTGAAAATATTGCCCAGAGGGCTTAGGTCTGCGCAGAGATGGATTCAGCACACTTGAAAGAGCTCGAATCCATGCTGCCTTGAAAAAGGGGTAGAATTCCGGCCCGCTAGAACTGAATCTTTGTCAGCAAAGTGCTAAAAAAGGGTGACTTTCAGACGGCTGTGACCTGTGACTGCCGAATTGAATGAAATGGTACAGTAGGTCCGCAGCTAGCTGCATCTATAAAGAGCTTCGTTTACTAATTGACACTAATGGAGACAAAGTCCGCTGGCGTCGTGACCTCTTAGGCCATTTACTGCCTTACAAAAAATTGACCTGACTGGTCAAAGTCCGCTCGATCATCTCAGCCCAGCTCTGTCACTGGGTGGTTCAAGTCCATATTTCGAGCTCGTTGAGGTGGTTTCTTGATGGTCTGGTACGTTCCAATGTTCATTATACAAAATCTGCCTGACAGGGTGCCCTCGTTTCGGGTGACCGAAAACGGTTTTTCTCTTGCCCCCGCGATACAAATTTCACCAAATCTTACGAACAGACACGCGTGAAGCTCTTTGTATCACTGTTGCATCATGGGGCTGCGACCGACGGAGACGGCACATCACCATGGACATCGCTGAAATCAGAAAGACGGGCGAAGCTCGGAGATTCGTTTTGACGGCAGAGCACCTCCTGCCCAACGACCTCTTCTGTAGACTGCTTAGGCTGCGGGTTTTAACCATGGGCCTCCAGCCGCTCCTCCCACGACCCCAGCTTCCTTTATCGCTTTTCCACCATCACCGAGATCACAATCGATGCCACTTTTGGCGTATTCTAGATTGACGGAGACGAGAGGACGGTTCTCGATTTCCAACGAAACAATGCCCCAGTTCCAGTCCTCTATCCGAATCCTCTTCCCCTCATTATTCGACGAGCTTTTTAGATTCAGCGGAAAACCTGGGTCCGTTGCCCATGCGACATGCTTTTCGATGCTCAATAGAGCGCGTCCGAGAAATCTGGTTTGAGAATGAGAGCGAGCTACTGGTCGTTGATATCGCAGGTATGGTCTCCTTTCCTTTGACGCGTCTGCAGGCTCATTTATCCCAGTATCATTTCCAGCATCATTTCCAAGCTTGTTACCCTCATTACCCATTAAATATCGACAATGCAGCTGACTGCCGCTTGAACTGCTCGTCGTTTCCGACCATTACCACTCTTTTAATGATCTTTATCTCACCTTTCGGAATAGTATCGGCAGCTGGCCGTAATGATCTCCATCCAATGCCTTGACAGATCTGACGACCCTCGAGATTGCTCGTCGTGTCCGATTTTCAATGAATAACCCCTGATTCTGTCCCTCGCCTTTCTTTAGATATCACTCGCTCGCGCTCTTGGATGATTGGTCGGTGTTTTGAGTCTTCCTTTCTATTCCTGATTCAATTAACAGTGCACATTTCGAGCTGCTCTTCTCTCACGTTCGCGCACCATGTTGTCTGTATTGTTTCAATGCTATTCACTCTAGCCCTCTCTCTCCGTTCGACTTGAGATGTTACTGGGACAGAGGACCCGATGACGCTCTATAAGTCTGCTTGCGTACGCGCCAACATCATCATGGATCTGATTACAATTCAGCGTCAAAATCTAGTCTGGGCGTCGATTCAAGTCCTGTTCCCGCTATTTTGAATCAGGCTAAGCGGAACGCTGGAGTTGGACCCAAATGGAAAACCAAGGAAGTCGTCTTTGGATGGCAAGAACGCCTGCCTCAAATCATCCCATTGACAATTTCAACATCGAACACTCGTGTTCATCGGGCCGTAACAGGGAAGCCACGACGAGATGCGAAACTGCCGCGACTGCACCATCCTCGAGAAAGGTCTAGAACATTCTGTCAGTGGGGATCCTTGTCGGTGCCGTGCTTGGCGGGCTTGAGTCAATTCCTGCCAGCCGTGCATCCTTATGATCCATGGACAATGACTTGTGTGGAATCAAAACGGGACTACCTTTACGATACACCGATTAGAGTCTATCAAGAACTAGAGCTTTTCATCTGATTCATCAGCACGAATAACCCCCCATGCTCTAAAAACGACAGGTGCATCGGACTCCCCGCCAAATTGATAGAGCAAACCAACATCTTCCCCCTTCTCCTCTAGCATAAACTGCATAGGCGCACGGGATGTAAACTTTCCACGCTCTAAAATTGACTGAGATCGACTGAGACGCCCGCAAGTGACGTGCACCAGACGATTCCCGCTAAATTGACAAATCGTCAAGTTGACTGTTCCCTATGATTGATCTCCATCCTCCAATCATAATCAGCATCTCAATGAAAATCGAGGTCGTATGTAGGAGGTCCGACTTCTCGACTCGGATTGAAAGCTGTCAATTCAGTAGGCAGAGTCCATTTTATAACTCAGGCTGATTTCAGCAGCGATCCGTGTCACCTTTGGAGAACAACGGTGTAGAGGCATCCAATTTCCTAGTATCTGAGTGATACTTAGTTTGCTTCCTTGGCAATGGCGACGTGAGTCTAATAGTTGAAGCCGAGGCTGTACTGCTCGGGCTATTGATGTACTCGTGGCACCGGCGCCCACGCATACATACATTTCTGGAATCTGAATTTCGCGCTATATTTCCCAGTATAGTATGTTATGTTGTTATATCAACACCTTCCGCTATTCTAGGATCAATTTCTCTATTTGAACGTCGCCGCCGACCCGCTCTCAGTTTTCCCTTTAAATTGGCTCTGCTCCAATTATCAAAGTTCTTCATTTTGCTATCATCGAGCTCAAGAAATGCACTGTCTCCACGCCAAACTCGACAGCAGCCCCCTCAGTGTATCAGCCAATACCACCATCGCGTCCCTCGGCCTTCCTCCAAAGTTGACTGCCATCGGAACCATCGTTGGAGTCCTTGTGATCATCTTTGTCGCTCAGTACCGCTCTTTGACCAAGAGCTTGCAGACTCTTCGCGCCTTAACGTCCGACATCGAATATGCATCTCGAGAAGGCTTTGCCGGCAGCGATGACGAATTCATTATCGACATGAGTCATTCACGTCGCCAGTGAGTTATATTGTCCATTGGAGTTTCTCTGCTTGACGATCCACAGGTTCAAGCTCTCTGTAGCTCAATGCCACCTCGACTACTATGATCTTTCGACCACATCCTGGAGAGTATATCCGGTGGCTCTGCTTCGTCTTAGATGGCATATTAGGACAGTGAAGAAGAATGGTCGAGGTCTGTTGATGAGGATCCAGGTATGTTCAGATCCATTATCGCGAATAACTCACCGACTCTTCTAGAAACAGGACGAAGGTGAAAACAGACGACGAATTGTTGCAGATGTGGAGTTGGCCAACCTGCGAAGACGACATGCCTAGAATATTCTCTGTTCTCTCTCTGGGTGACAAATATATCGGATGAATCTCACCTTTCGGAATCACTAGCTGTGCACCATTGTCACGCCAGACGGAGGGAAACATCGGGAAGCCGCCAGTTTCGATATGGTTTTGTTAGGTTTCCTTCCGAGCTTGAGAAAGACTCAGACAGACACCGTTTTGTGCGATTGGAAGCAACCTGAGCATTATCATGATGAATCTCCATAGCCAGAGCAAGAGCCGGGGTGTCCATTCCCAAAGTAAGAGTCAAATTTTATCGTTACCAAAGATGATTTCCAGAACCCGTCGTCGAAAAAAGCCAGCTTCCTTTGTCCAGGATGCAGCTGATGAGGTAGTCGAGAGCCAACAGGAAAGTTTTCGCACGAGACAAATTCAAACAGCGCCATCATCCCGCCGGTCACCATCGAATCTTCCCCAATGCTAAGACATAAGTCTCCTCTCCCTCTAGTCAGCGACCGGGACACTATGAAACCAGATTCACAGGCGAAGGTTTATGGATTTTACCAGGAGAAAAATGATCAGCGAAAGAGACCTGACGGTATAGTCTTGGTTTCACGTCTCGATTCCATGGACAGAGCTCAGTTGCACCAAATCACCTCTATTCACCTTGTCTCTTTTCCCTTTGGTGATCAAGAATTTCGGATCG
Organism: Mycena floridula; assembly: GCA_029320655.1. NCBI lineage: Eukaryota > Fungi > Basidiomycota > Agaricomycetes > Agaricales > Mycenaceae > Mycena > Mycena floridula. The sequence goes on along the minus strand of JARIHS010000073.1, from coordinate 217,513 downwards.
CTGGCTCCAACGAAGGAAAAGATGATATTACGCTCACGCAGGAATGTTCTCCGGTGCAGCTTTTGCCAGCGCTGCCATCACGATGCCTATCTTCCCCTCAGTAAGCCCATCTGCAACGGATGCAAAACGGATGCTGTCTTGTTCTCATCTCTCTCGTCTACTAGATTGCCACAAGCCCGAGCTAACATAACAGCACCTGCGGAATCAGAAGCATTTACAGCTCTCTCGGGCTTCCTCGGTGATAGGCGCTATTGTTCGCAGCGCTTTACAGCAAAAGGTCGCTGTTCAGTTTCATGGTCGGTCTTTCCCAAAAATCCGAATCGACGTTTCGGCTTACCGACGAGACAGTTAGTAAGCCCATCTGCAACGAATGCTGTCTTGTTCTCACCTTTCTCGTCTATTAGACTGCCACAAGGCCGAGCTAACATAACAGCACCTGCGGAACCGTATGCATTTAGAACTTTCTTGGGCTTCTTCGGTGACAGGCGCTATTGTTCGCAGCGCTTTACAGCAAACTCGCTGTTCAGCTTCATGGTCAGTCTTTCCCAAGAATCCGAATCGGCGTCTCGGCTTACTGACGATACAGTTTACAGGCAAAAGCTCTGCGATATCTCACCTCTTTCATCTGCAGGACTTGTTCATCGTGCCGAATGCTATAATTGCTGTAAATATTGATGTTCAGCTGATGAGGCGCTGTCGGAGAAAGGGGAGAAAGCTGTAAAATTGCCATTTGGACCGTTTGACATGTATCGATATCGTCCGAGAATCAGTATACTATTAGTCACATCGGGGTTGAAAATCGTGATAGTGATTGAAAATCTTTTTTCAAAAACCAAAAACCAGCCTTTTACCACCGGTATCATCCGGATTCTTCTTTGCTATGGATATTACATGTATGATAAAAGTTATAGGAAGGGAAGACAAGAGGAAGCCATGGAGAAATACCGACCGGTAGTCGGAAAAAGTGGGGTTTTTGAAAATCATTCGCTTCCCTCATTTTGCGATGTCTGGAGACCCTCCAAAAATAGAGGAGATGCATACCCCCTTCGTTACTTTGATCTACATGAAAATATTGGTCAACTTCAGTCGGAGGAGAGAGTGGTCGATGCAAATGTGGTCGCCGTTACTGAAATGTCACGCTCTTGTCACGCTTCAAAATGTGCCGTGCATCGACCACACTTCGTCGCGGGAGATATGCACTGATATGAGTACTGAAGTCAAAATATATGTGTGGTACCTATACCTGACAATTTTTACAGCGCTTGAGGACGTCGCAAAATGAGGGAAGCGACTGATTTTCAAAAACCCCACTTTTTCCGACTACCGGTCGGTATTTCTCCATGGCTTCCTCTCGTCTTCCCTTCCTATAACTTTTATCATACATGTAGTATCCATAGCAAAGAAGAATCCGGCTGATACCGGTGGTAAAAGGCTGGTTTTTGGTTTTTGAAAAAAGATTTTCAATCACTATCACGATTTTCAACCCCGATGTGACTAATAGTATATCAAGTCCAATTCAATGTAACACCTATTATTCTCGCGATGGTCGTTCATTCAGGTCTCGCAACTACAGGGAGTAAACGAGAAAGTATAGTCAAGGTCAGGATGACAGTCAATATGCTAGAATTAATGCATGATCAGCGAGGGAATAGTGAAAAGGAAGAAGTAAACGAACATTGTATCCGACCGCCCAATAACTCGAATATATGCAACTTCTTCCCCCTCTTCTCCTCTGCGTCTTGTCTTCAAAAGCTGTTGCTCGACAACAAGGTGATAGCTAACGAATAGCGGTAGAGGTCCTTCCGGCGTTGAAGAGAGTCGCAGATATGCGGCTTTAAATAGCAGAATGATGTATGGTGAAGGAGGTGAGGCATTTGATGGACAATCGCTTCTTTCTTGTGAGAAGGCCCTGGTCGAGAAAGTAAGGAGAACCAAGGAGATGATGGATGCTGGGTCGAAAGAGCGTGAAGCAGAGCCGTGACGATCGATGGATATCTCTCTTCCTCTTCTTGTTCTGTTCTCCGGAAAGGTTGAAAATGATAGACTAGTGGTCAGGCTGGTCGAGAGCGGTGGGGTGACATCTGGTTCCGGTTGGAAATGCTGATAGGACGAATTTTTGCCTGCCTTGAAGGTCAGCTCAAAAAGTAGGTCAATGTGCTGGCTGGCGTACATTGCTGATGTTTGGAAAGCTCGTCCATGCCTGGGCAAGGCTCAATTCAGCAGGATCAAGGTATCTGCTGTAGACCGTAACCGGAATCGACGCGGTAGCTGAGCCTGCAGTTCGTCTCGTCAAGCTGGGGTTTGGTGACCTGGTCGCACCAACCAGTCGAGAGCGGCTGAACTGAGCGAGCGCTGTTACGGGTAATATCGTGGAATGAGAGGGCAGGGTCGGACCAGGACGTTATTTGTTGGTCAAACTGCTATATGCTCTTTGCTCGCCGCGAATTCGCAACTGAAATTGGATGGTTCTGCTGGTCAAAGATTTGAGCAGCAATCGACGGCGTATAGGGTTCTTTTCGCACCGAAAAGGATTGCTCCAATGGACATGAGGCAGCAGACGTTACAATTGCAGGACCGCTGTCGGATTCCGGTTTGTTCCCAGAGGCTAAAATGGAGGCTGCGACGATGTGAGGTCCTTGGGCCGTAGGTTGATTCTCCGTCCCGGAAAGAGAAAGGTAGACGCACCGAAACATTCGTCCATTATGCCTCAACCAGTATCGAGACGACTAGCGAGCATGAGCATTGAGGAAGCCTTAGGACGTCGCTGTCTAGTCTATGCCAAACAAGGGCTCGCTCTGACCCATTCTCCTCCTGGCATTCAGCTCTGAGCCCTCTGTCTCCGAATGTCGACAATAAGAAGACCTCCGAGATGCTGGGATTCTGTACTGTCCAATATCGAGGCAGATTGGTCCACCTCTGAACAAAAACAACCGAGGCGTCTATAAGGCGGAAATGCGTTGAATGAGTGCTTTGAAATTCTGTATTCCAGGGATGATTGGACAAGAATGACCAGAGACGGTGGGAGGACGGTTGGAGGAAGTGGGAAGCTGGGGAGCGGACGATAGAAGCCGGTGGAAAATTTGTTTGATTGCCGGATTTTACCGTCATCATGAGCTCGTCATCCATCATTTCAGTGCTGGGCGTTGATCTTGAGAATAATAAGGCTTGGATGGTCATCAAGTTGTCCAGTAGCGGAGGTTTCGTGCTCATTGGCGTTTTAAAGTTTGACTACAAATAGTGGTAGACTCGAACCAGCCGCTCGAGCAAACCTGTTGTCTCATGTACAACCTATTAATGATTAAAAATTTTAGTGGCTGGTCGGCCTGACGACATGCAGTTAGCCGGATCCTGAATCAATCTTGATTGAACCATATTTTGGATAATATAAGTAATAGATATGCGGTGTACATAATGGGGATTTCCCGGAAACGGGAAGGAGAAAAGAGGAGAAAGCACAGCAATGGAGGTCAAGAAGGTCGGGTTCGCAGATCAAATCGTCCCATTCAGTCAATATTTCCCATGTCAGTTCTGGGCTTGTCGTACTTTGATTCTTATTGGGATTCTTATTCCATGAGGCTTGGGTTGCCCTATTTCCTCCTTTCCAGTTTTGATTCTCGAATCAGCCGCACCATATACTGGATATGAGCTCAGCAGGTGAGCACTAAGTGATTAAGTGCCGAGATGCTGCATGTACATGGTTGAATGTGAAGAGAGCGAGCTCGAAATACCGATCGGACAAAACGTGACCTAAAAACGGCCTGGACGTAACTTCTATCGCTGATGTCTCCTCTTGTTAATCAATAATTATTGACATCTCCTCGATGATATCAACTTTTGTCGCTGATGGCTCCTGTGTTGATGTCCAATATCCTGACTTGTCCTGTATGGGGAAGTCCAAGGATGCAGTAACGGACTCATTACGTTCAGGCTCAGCCTTTTAAGAGATATCGCCTTGCTCACTGGATCTCACCAATCCCAGTCGCAGAAAGATGTGAACCCGAACCCATCTTGCCTCGGCGGTCTTCGTCAATCTCGCAACACTCCTTCCTCGCAAGCTGGTCCTCATAGGCACTATCATCGCTCTGCTACTGGCCACATTCTTTTCCCGATACAGCTCTTGTTCAGCATCCTTGAAAGTTTTTAATGACTTGGTCGTTGACGCTGAATCTGCTGCGAGAGAGAGCTTGGGCATCCTGGAGACCGATTTTATTATTGAAGCCAATCATTCTCTTGCCCGGTGAGTGGATATCACTTCATCGGGTTTCTCCTCTCAGTGTCACTCATCGACTTGAACCTCACCAGTCTCAGGCTTTCTCTGCATAACTGTCGTAGAGATCATCATATTCTTTCAACCACACCATGGTACATCTACCCCTTCGGTTTCCTTCGTCTCCTCTGGTCTATCAGAGCAGCAAGCCATGCAGCTCGAGGACTCTTGAACAAGATCCAGGTAGAGCCATAGACGATGTTGCTGTGACACTTTTTTTTTGACATGTCTTTCAGTCAAAAGGAGAACCAGAGGTTCGACGAAGGCTCCAAGGGGATGTGGAGCGTACGGCAAGGTAATTAAGCGCCTGTTTCCTACACAGCATTCACGTGTCATACTCTGTCATACTGTTGCTCCCTGCTTTTTCTTTCCTCATTTCTTTTATCCTCAGTGATTTTCACTTCGTGCTTTGTTGGATTGTTTAATCAACTGTTCTCTTGTATATAATGGATGTTTCCGTGGGCTATGGCTTTCTGAAATATTGAACACTCCAATTGCTCTGCTCTACATACGGATATCAGTATATCAATGTACTGGCGTAATTGTCATGATTCAAGCTGCATAGTTCCCAGATGACTTGGGCACCCCAACCTTTGGCTTAATCCTCGGGATCGGATCAGCGCTCCTGATCATGATCCGCTGATCTGATCAATCCCGACGGCGGCCAGTCATGTTTCAAGAAATGGATGAACATCGAAGAAAGGCAACCACATATCTGAAACGAAGATTACTGGAAGCATCTATTGCACAGGAAATGTGCTGCCACAGAGGGACTTCATCGGCCGCTTTTGAAGATCATCTGACTCGGCGCTTGTGAATATGTTTGGGGTATTGTCGACATGGAGCCCGAGACCGACTTTCTAGACATCTGAGCCATAACAGCTACCATCCCAATATATACCGACAGCTGAGCAGGTAAGAATATTTCCGAATGAAACAGAAAGATGACTCACTACTCATGGAGCTCTAGTTTGACAAGAAGGATAATCCAAGAATAGCAGTCTAACTTCAGGTGGAATAGCAGCAACAACTTTCTCTCAAAGTTGTTCTTGAAACCTCCTTTAGTTCTGTTCTCTACAGCATATCTCGCTAAACACGACAGCGGCCTTCCAAGTTCCTTTCAAGAGCGCTGTCATCGGCATTCCTATTCTTACGGCGTAAGCTTGCGGCTGAGCGCTTATCCATTGTGGCGTTGATCGCTGCCCGGATCCGTAAGTGCTAATGTTTATGACTCCCATGATCTGTCAAAAACTCTTCTGTAACAAACTGGAATAATGTCGGTATGAAATTCTGCCGTTGAGATGTTGGCAGCTGAATTGGATATAAGGTATCAATGCCTTCACTCAGGTAAAGTATAACTACTCTCTCCTACCTCTTTCGAGAGTCCATCTCCAATGAAGCTTGATACTAGCCTTGCCTCCGTCAATGTCCCGGACTCCTCCCTTCCTTCCAAGATGGCCGCCATCGGCACCATCCTTATTCTCGTTACGGTCACCTTACGCGGCCAATACAGCTCTTTGAACAAGAGCTTGGAGGCTCTGGGTGATCTGGTATCTGACATACACAAGGCAATACGCGAAACTGTAGCAGGCAGTAACATTCTTGAAGCCCGATTCCTTAGCGAGATTCAAGAGTTGCGTCGCCAGTGAGTGGTATGTTTCTTGTTCTCGCGTATCCTGAAGTTTCCCCAGGTTCAGGATTTCAGTCTCCGATTGCCGATCTGACTACTATCAGCTTTCCACCTCATCATGGTACACGTATCCTGTTGATCTGATGTGTCTTTCCTGGGCCATCAGAACATCCAGAAAGAAAGGTCAAGCTCTCTTGATGAAAATACAGGTACATGCAACTCTATAGTTGGAATATCTTACTAAACACATTCGATATCTTTGCAGGCTCAGAACGAAATAGAAAATAGGCGGGGTCTTATTGGAAGTTCAGAGACAAGTTGAAACCCAGTAATGTACAATCATCTGTAAATATAATTGGCAATGTCCCCTCAACTTGATAACCTAACATCACTCGAGCTAAATCATTGGAAATCGTCCGTTGTCTGAGGCTTGTGTGCCACAATGCATGTAACCGAGGCTTTGTCGAATGCTCAGGCCTTGACTCTCACCTATTCTTGTCATAGTTAATGTGTACACCTTCCGCTTGTTAAGCTTGACAGCTAACTGCAAAATTCGCCAAACAAAAATGTGTAATAGTCGGCAGGGTTCGGCAATGGTCATGTTTAGACAAGGTACCCAAAGCCCAATTTGGAGCGGTCAAACCGTCGAAGGCAAGAGAAAACTGGGCAATGGTCATCTTCGACCTTTTTCTCCAAAGGCTGCGGATCAGCATCCAAATCCTAGCAACCCGAGCAAAATTGTGGCCGGGAGAACATGTTGTTTCGGACAAAGTCAAGTATGTTGACGGCTGAAGCTTAGCCGCTGTGCGATGTTCCTGTATCGTTTTTTCTATAATGGGGTCTGTGCGAGTCCTTCGCCATCTCATCAGGACTCTACACCATCTTCAATGAGGCTTGATACCAGTCTTTCCCCTGCCATGGGCGCCATCATCACACCATTTCTCCCTCCCAAGGTTGCTGCTATTGTGATCATCTTGTTTTTCCTTCTTGTCACTCTGCTTGGCCAATACAAGCCTTCAAATAAGAGCTTGGATGCTCTCAAGCTCTTGGTGTCGGCGATAGAGAAGGTAACCCGAGACACTGTCACAGGCAGTGTCCTTCTCGATGCCCGGTTTCCTACTGATGTCAATGAGTCGTGTCGTCAGTAAGTCTGTCGCAAAATATCAAATTGGATGACCAGAACTTATAAGGCGTGCTCAGCCCTGATCAGTCCTTCAGGAAATTTCTAGTCTCTATCCAGACTCCACGAGCAAATGACGAGAAAAAGTACTTGTGTGGAGTCTGTTTTTTATCACAGGGTCAGCTCGGGGGTTCAGCCGTATGATTGACTTCAACGATAAAATTGGTTTCGAGAATACCCAAGCTCTCTCTTGTAGCTGACTCCGTGTCCACGACCAAATCGTGAAGAACTTCCAAGTATGCCGCCCAGGAACTGTATTCACTGCATTTCGGCCGGACCTGTTCATGGCCTGCGAACAGATCAGACCAGGTCACATCACTGTCACATCCAATTTCGGCTTGAAATCACCGGGATTTTCGGTGGTCAGGTACTTAACTCGAGGTCTGAAACCTGCTTTAGGCTTTGAACAGCTCTACAGGGTCAAAATTGAAGCCTTGGGAGCTCATGTACACTTTTATCATACATCTGTTCACTCACCTGTTCAAGAGCTGTTCGAGATGTGTACTCAACTACGTGACCCTTGAACATGTCACATGTTTGATGTCGGAATACGTGAGAACAGGCGGCTGTTCGCACCTGTTCGCGACATATTCACACCTGCTCCGACTCCAAATGGACCGAGTGGAAAACGCAGTGATTGAGTCAGGAATGTGGCTCCGAGCAGAGCGATGATAGTGCCTATAAGCACAATTTTTCGAGGAAGGAATGTTGCGAGATTCATGAAGAGTGCTGAGGCAAATTGGGTGCTCGTTGGCATCCTGTTGGGTGGGTCGGTAGCACTTGAGTTCTAACCATCTGGGTTTTTATAGCATTATCGAATCACTGGTTTTTGCTTTCCATTTCGGATCGTCGGGCCCTTGATGATGCAGAGATCCACTTCGATGGGCGATGACTGGTTTTTGCCGAGTCACTTCATGATAGTCGTGGTAATAAACTGTTAGCGTCTCGATGAGCACTTGGTGGAGCCAGGATGTGTAAGAGGCAATCTAGCTAGAAAGAAGTTTTCTCGAGGCTTGAGGCACCTAAAGCTCCTCAATAACTCCGCGTAAAGTCTGAGCTCCGCGTTTCGGGGTGTTATCCTTCTACTCCGTGTTTGACCGGAGAAAATGTTCATACTATAGATCCGTAGTTTCTTTTACCTATGAGGTTACACCTCTAGAAAAATTCATCGACCCAATGGCATATCATTAGGACAAGATTTCTTTTTTGGCTTCCCGGTACCGAACGGCATCGTAATGCAAAGAATTTACGACATCTGCCACATACTTGAATTTGACGCCCATCCAACTAAGAAAACGCAGGCCAGGATTTTTTTTTCTTTCCACAGAGTCTAACATGGGAGATCTTGAATGGATTTCACGGTGCAGATGCGATTCGTGGACCTTGATAGCTTACGCTCCATTGCTGTGGAAAAAGCATGCGGTTTCGTCCACCAGACGTATGGCCTCAACAAAGTTGGTATCACTCCATCACTTGTTCACACTTGTTCATCACTTCAGTTCCGCGTTTATAGGCTGATTCTTGGCTCAGTTCCTGATGCACGTCACCGGTGCAGACTTTCCAGCAGTGTTTGTTGCCCTACGAACCGGATCGCCCATCACAAATGTTAATTTCCGTCGATCCCACTGATATTACTCGAGTTCCTAAAATGGACATATACGCATCAGCTTTTTTTTTGGTTTCGCAATCAAAAGCTGTCGAAGGCCTGTCCAGAATTCTGAGCCAGGATTCTTTCCATTTTGAATGTCACCTGACAAATCCAAGTATATAAGAACTAGGAGATATTCATGTCAGACTCTGTAGAGCAGAGAAATTGGAGTCTTTTCTCAATTCTGGAGGTCGCTATTCTACTAAAACACAGATTACATCCACGAGAGTCAGATAAATATAGGAATGAAAACCCGAGAAGAACATATCAAAATACTGATATGCAGAACGAACAATGAAACAGTGAAGCAGAGCAGAAGATGGATGATTCATCAACGAGCGCTAATTCAACTGCTCCAAGACAATCACTGTGTACGCTCGACATCTCCCTGGAGCCTTCGTCGAACTTCTCCTTCTCCCTTGGACTGAGATTACGGGTCAACGAAAAGTCTCTCATCAATATTGCATTCGGGCTTACCTGTATCTTATTCAAAAGAGCGTGAGCGGTACGAGTCGCAGCTCTGATGAACCAGAAGAGACGAAGGTGAGCAAAAGGGTAGATGTACCACGGTGTCGTTAGAAGAATACGGTGATCTCTGCGACGGTTATGCAGAAAAAGCCTGAATCTAGTGAGGTTTAAGTTCGTGAACGGCGGAAGAAAAACACGAGGATGATACTGACCTGGCAAGGGAATGGTTGACTTCAACCACAATATCATTCTCCAGGACGCCCAGGCTCTCTCTCGCAGCAGATTCTATGTCGATGACCAGGTCATTGAGGCTTTCCAAGCATGCCGAACAAGAGTTGTACTTGGTTAGAAATGTAGCTCCAAGCAGAGCGATGATACTGCCTATAAGCACAAGCTTGCGAGGAAGGTATGTTACAAGATTCACGAAGAGCGCTGAAGCGAGATGTGTTCTGGCTGGCATCGTGCTGGGGCGGATCTGGAGGATTCTGTGAGCAAGAGAAGATTATAGAGTTTTTATCATTCAGCACTCACCCGCCGGTGACCCGGCGCCTTAACGCCCTTCTATCCATTTTTGTGTACTGTTACCATATCATTGTCAACGCCAGGGCACAGAACGTAATTTGACTGACATGGGAATCTCCACTGGAATCTCCACTGGTTCAATCAACGAAACTGGGCCATTGCTGGGAAAGATACTGCTACAATACCTTCTTTGTGTGCTGATCCTCCGAGTCACTAAAATAACCTCACCAGGTGGACCAGACCCAAGCTTTCGCAGTTTATATATGTGCAAGACAACAAGACAGATCGGGGCGTGGGTTTTTTACAGCATTGCGTAAAAAAGCTGACGCAAAGTGACGCAAATGTTGAAGCATGACTAAAGCAGAGTTTACGCAAGGGTGAAGCAAGGGTGAAGCAAGGGTGAAGCAAGGTCAAACAGTGAAAAACCATTTTTGAGAAGCATTCATAGATCATAGAGTATACTTTTTTGAGTGTTATAGACCAGCTGAGATGGCTCACACATGTTCCAGAAACACAGCATTCAGTTCTTGGATCAATGTGACCAAGGGTGACAATGTGACAAAGTCAAACTTGTCCTTAATGTTCATGCTGTGTATCTATAGGCTCTTTATCAGCATGATTGCTACCATTCCCATACTAATATAACCTATCTATATCAACTACATTCGGCACATGCTGCTGGGGACCAGACATCTTCAAGATCCCTGATCTTACAGTCGCGGACTTGCTCTCTGTGCACGGTGGACTTTTCTTGAGAACTGAGATACAGCTGCCAGTGAGATTACTCAGCTAATATTCAGCCACGAGCGGAGCCAAAAATCGCCAGGAAGCGAAAATAGTATTATTTACGCCATATTGTAGTGAATACTACTACCTCAATTACATCAAAAAGACAATGTTATCTCTCAATTTCAACCCCAAAACAGCAAGCAGAACTTATAGAGATTGAAGCAGACCTCATGCAGACTCAAGCAAGAGTCACGCAGACCCAAGTAACACTTGCGCAAACCCTGGGTAAAAGTGAAGCAAACCTGAAGCAAGGTGACGCACAGGTGAAGCATATCTAACGCAGAGTGAAGAAGTGGTTGAAAATGAAGATTAAAGTATTACAAGGTCTATAATACCCTGTTTAACAGCTGCTGACCCTGATATTCATGTTAGATGTCCTCATCGAGCCAAACAATCAGTCCTGACAGATTTGTTGATAGGTAGCAGCCTCTGTCAGCCATGAAATGCTACTTTCAGGACACTGATGGTATCTATCAGTCATTTGGAACATCTAAAATGTTGATTTACATCTACAGCAGCCAGAAGATAGCTTGAATCGAGAGGACGCTGACGATGACTATGCTGACAAATATGACCCAAAGGGGAGGTTGAAGCATCAAATATCACTGAAGCAAGTTGAAGCAAAGCTTACGCAAACTGACGCATTTGCGTTTGCGTCAGTGATTTGCGTGAAAATACCATGTCCCGACAGATCGCTCACCATCCACATCAAATTTCAGCAGACCCCGACTGATCGCTAGCAAGAATAATTGTCAGACTGACAGGATCTGAGACCGCAGAGGTCCTCTTCGAATCGAGTCATTGAATCTCGAACGCCACGCCGAAAGATAATCAATGGACTCCCATAGCACCTGAAATCTACCATCTACAGCTGGACACCTATGTAGCCCAGATATTCCCACATATTAGAAAGGACGTGTGACCCAAATGATCGATCTAGTTAGGCTCTCTTTCTTCAGATAATCGACTCATACATAAAGATGGTTAAATATGAGAGACTTCAAATAGTGTAGCTCACCGTGTGCGCGTGATCCTCGGGTATCGGGCAAGCTCAATGCCGTCACGATCAGCACCGCTCATCGTCGCCCGACATCTGATGTCGGTTGATCCCGCTCCCTTCCCGCCCCTCTCTCTCGCCCCCCCGACTTTTTTTTTTTCTCAAAATGGAAATTTTTGCAGAACGTCGTGGAATTGGTGCTACTACATGGGAAAAATAACATAAAGCACAATTGCAAAAATTTAGTCCATGGACACCTGCATGAGATCAGCGAACCAGTCAAAAACAAGCACCTCATCATCGTCATCGCCGCTTGCATCAGCATCAGCCATCCCGTCGTTGTCATCGCCTGAGGCATCGGCATCCATGAGTCCGTCATCCTCAATGACTGGCTCGGCAGCTGGTGGCGGCGGTTCCCGACGTCTTTCCCGACGCTTTCCTGCAGTTAGATTTCTGCCTGATCAGGCCGACCACCACGTGAAAAGCGGTGAGCAGGCCTGATTCCTGCTGAAACCGGTGCTCGGCCGTGGTCAGGATGATGACCGGTGAGCAGCCCTAAGCAGCGTGGTCAGGAAGCTGCAAAATTGAAGCGGAAAAAAGGACTGACTACTAGCTAGTAGTACTTAGTATCATTCGAGCACCCAACACGTCTTTGTGGTAGTTGAATTGACTCACAAATTAGGGTTAGTAATTTGCTGTAGCTGGAGAATCGAACTCACGACATTAAAATTGATACGATTAATTACGCGATCTAGACTGATCAGGGCTGACCCCGTCAAACCAAACCAGTACTTGCTGCTGGGATCAATTCTGGAAGATATACATATCGAATGAAAGGATATTTGATGACAGTGATTAATACAGTTGACGATTATATCACTCAGATCGAGCCTCTTCATCCAAAATATAAAGAACACGATTCAAAGGTGTCAGTGAGAGACTGGGCAATAAAGAAAAGTGACAAACATTAGCCAGCTGTCACGTCGGGTCTCGATATCCAGCTTCTGTGATTCCCACAGGGCCAATGGTTCGCGCTGCCTCAGCTGCATGCTGGTCCAAAAGTAATCATTGCGGCTTTGCGGGCTCTCCACCAAGGCAAAAGGGACCGCTATCACACGCTAGAAGTAAAATGGTCAATTCAGGTTTAAGCTCGAGAGAAAACATACAGCCCAAGCGAGCATGATCGCGAGCTCATGCGAGACGGGGCCAGTTGTGATTTCGGGGTGAATTGACGAAATGGAATAGTTGTCGAATACCATTCCGTGGACAAATTGGGGAAGCGGAAGCTTTGTCGGGGTGGATATGGACGAGAAGATCTGTGGTTTGCTTCAGAGCAGTGATTCAAATATCAATGATAATGGGCGCACCTTGTTGATAAATTCTCGCTTCATTGCGGGCAGCTGACCCTCGATGTATCTGTCAACTTTGACCTGAAAGACGCTCCCATTTCTCCGATACAAAGGTATACCTAGTCGTCCAGCCACTTCATGGATATAACCCTATGGACAACAATCAGCTTTGATTCAACTATTAGTGAGGGAGAGCACCTTAATAAAGACAACCATGCTCAACGTCGTAGTTTCCAACTAGCAATAGCAGATGTCGCCATATAATTCCGTTCTCATCCATGCGGAAGGCACTAGTCTCTCACCTGAGTATTTCGCTGCAAATTCGTGAACTCGGGAGGTACGTTAGACTTGGCTCTGGTCCGCATGTTTGCACCAGAGAGGAAATGGAAACTGCGGACAGTTTGGGATGGGGTGTCAGATATTTTCCGAAGACAAGGTATCAAATTTCATCCCCATGGAATACGTTATTCGAGGAGCTTTGTTGGCACCCATGAAAAAAGCCAGAATACATACATTGGTCGACCAGTGTACCGACTACGACATGTTCTTATGAGCAAATAAATATGATTAGAGCCTTGTATTCTGTCTTGACTGACCATCTTTGAGCATTCCTGAACAGCTCAGCGCCAACAGTGATCAGTTCTGATGACCGCTGAAACGACTCGATCACCCAGCCGCGGCGAGCTGAGCAGGGCTGATCAGAGCTGATCAGGTCATCAGCCTTCGCCAGGCCTGATCAGGCTTTCCCTCATTTTGGGACAATTCCTATGGTCTTCTGTATTCAAAATTCGCCTCTTGAAGTTCCACAGGTTCGGGCTTCGCGTATCTCAATGTCATCTTGGCTACTACGGTCTTTCCGAGACATCCTTCAAGTTGCCCGCCCACATAACCCATTGTTTTCATTCGTCTACGCCCGGCACTTAGGGTGGCCAGGAAGGAAGGTCAAGCTCTATTGACCAAAGTCCAGGCAAGTATATCTGCTTACAGTGTTGCAAATTACTCATAGCCTTTCAGAAACAAGGAGAAAGTGAAAAGATACAAAAACTTGTTCGGGAGGCGGAGCATACTACAGGGATGCCAGGCATGCGAAAGCGTAATATATAGCAGTTTCTTTTTTCCCCTGCGTCTTTCTGTAGAAATGATACCACTTGGACTCGAACATTGAAAGATAGTACAATATAGTGGTGGAGATCGAAGAGAATATCTACCTATATCTACATAAAAAGCAATAGCGGCTTTTATCCGCGGAACTGATTGGTGCAACAATCCCGACGGCGGGTGCGCCACGCCAGCGACATGGTCCCAAACCATAGATACATGTACAGGTGGACATGTTCAATGATATCATCCATGAAATCAAGCCTGAGGCGGAGTGAAAATGCCAATGAACGAACATACATATCGTGGATTGAAGATTAAACTAGCATTTAAACAGGCTCGGTGCACAAATTGGAAATAACTAATGAACGTAAGGTGCTTCTGGCTGAGGGATCGCAAGATATTAGGGATTAGACGAGACTTTGGATGACTCCTTGAAACTTGCTATTAGTTTATTTTATTTTATCATTTGAAATAAGTTATTTACTTTGACTACAGTATTAGTATCACCATAAACTTACACAATTGAATCGAATTAGAATTCTCACACTTTTCCCAGTGTCACGCCTTGCCGTTGTACCAGTCAAATGTGGACTATGTTCAAGGTGATGCGCCATGCAGCCAGACGCGTCCTGTCTTGGTTCATTGTCAGGGACGGGATTCAAGACGAGATTTGATCTCAGTGGGACAGATATTTGTCGAGCTTCTCACCGTAGAGCCACCGACTCTGACATCACACTTCGACAGCTAGATGTCGGAAGCGCCCATCAGGGCTCCAGCTTCATTCCTTAATTTGGTGACTTATGATGTAGAACGTGGATTATTTTGACATGGAGTATGTTCAAGGTGATGTGCCATGCAGCCGGACGCGTCCTGTCTTGGCTCGATTGTCAGGGACGAGATCTTGGGGACAGATATTTGTCGAGCTTCCCCATCACACTTCGACAGCTAGATGTTGGAAGCGCCCATCAGGGCTCCAGCTTCATTCGTGAACTTGGGTGACTTATGATGGAGAACATTGAATATTTTGGTCGACCCGTCCGTGAAATGTGTCTTATTAATTCTCGAAGACGCGCAATGATGAGGAGACATCTGGCTCTAGGAGACTGGAATAGAAGTCTTACTAGACAGTAGTAAGCAATTTGAATGTATTCCGCTGGCTTGCTTGTTTTCGGGGATACATGCCGGCAAGTACATCTCGATAGATATCGGTTTATGAACAGCCATCGACGAATAGCCATCTAGCCATCGACCGCACACGGAATCCTGATTAGGAAATGGAGACCTAAATTAGGGAATGGTCAACACAGATTAAGATGGGCGTTTACACGCCCTACCACTTTGATATAAATGAGTTACTTGCTTTCAGTTCCTTCACCCTCAGTTCCTTGACCCCCATTGTGACCTGCCTTGACCCTCTTTGATGAAACTTGACAGCAGCATTGTCGCGGCCAATGTGCCCAATCTTTCGAACTACTTCCTTCCATCCAAAGTGACCGCCATCGGTACCGTCATTGTTGTCTTTGGGGTCACCTTGCTCGGCCAATACTGCCGTTTGACAAAGGGCTTGGAGGCTCTCCGGCTCTTGATGTCCGACATAGAATGCACCTCTCGAGAAGTCTTCAGGCGCAGCGACGATGAGTTTGGCATAATCGACGTCAATCATTCATGTCACCAGTGAGTTCCATGATCTTCATCGATGGCTCGAGATAGTCAAAGTCTCCTATGTAGATTCGAGCGTCTGGTATCCCAATGCCGAGTCCGATATTATGGACTTTCCAGTGCACCTTGGCATGCATATCCCGTCTCTCTTATTCGTCTGCGCTGGGCCATTAGCGCAACCAGGAGGGAGGGTCAAACTCTCTTGAACAAGATTAAGGTATGTACAATACTAGATCTACAATCCTCAATCACTCACCAAATTCGATCCAGATGCAGGGTGAAAGCGAAAATATGCAAATACTCGATTGGAGAGAGATGGCAGGCCTAAGAAAGCGGAATATCTAGACATTTTATTCTCTGTTCCTGCTCCCAATTCAGCTATTCTCTCTCGCTGAGATCCCAGTATATATTTCTGCAGTGCTACGAACTTTTACCGATGACGTGTTAGGCATTGATGAGGCAGGGGCAAGAAATTCACACGGCCACCAATTCAAACCGCGACACCTGGGTCCTGCTACCAACAACGATGCGGATCCCTTCCTCAGTCAAATTCTTCATCCTCGTTGAATATAAAAGGTGACATTTCTATGCTCCCCAATATGGCTTGTTCTCCGAAAACCGTCCAACCAGTTGAACCAGCAAATTTGTCCACCTGGATCCCGTTACCATCGACCGCCAGCCTGGAGATTCATTGACCGATGTTTTCCAACAGAAAGCAAATTCTTCAGCAAAAACGTCCTCCTTATATGGTCTTAGGATCGAATATGCCATGATTTCGCAGATTTTGGCAAAACGTCATCTCGTCATTGAAATCACCCCGACGTTTCTCGCCATTGGAGCCCAAATATCTCGAGTTCGAGCTGCTGCTCCTGGGCTCAACCCTGGCTACAGGAATGCCCGATCCATTTTGTTGGACAGGCAGGTTTTCAGGTGCGTAGCTTTACCTTCCAAATCATCATTGTTCTGACCTTCTATTTTGTATAGAGGATTGCCGCAAATATATCCTGGGCGGTGAATGTTTTGCTGATACCAGCTGAGACCACCGATGGAGGACGGAATGTTTGATTATGAATGCATGGGAGCCTCTAGTCGACGCTCGAGAGATCCCGGTCTGATCAGTAAGATTTTCTTTGCTCTCATGTATCCTGCAGGTCCATTGCTAATACTTGTCCAGCAGATCGACCAACTGGAGACATTTTTGTGGTCCCTGTTCTTGTCGCGAACCAGAAGGATAGAGCTCCATGCTGGTACGTTCATTGGTGCCATTTTCTCTTGACCTTGCGGCCTGACATTCTCTGTTTCTATAGCGGTTTCCATAGCGAGACAACCATACAGCATGTTCGTCTTCGGAATCGTGAACTGTCGATGTCACTCATGAAAGGCAAGGGCAACAACAGTTTTGCGAAAAGGCTCCAGCGAGCAAGGAAACAAGAAGCGGTGCTGCAGAGGATCGTGGACGCTGTAGAAAGAAGGATGGCAAATCTTTTGGACAACAAAGCTCAGACCAAATCACCTCGGGTGTTCACATGGATGTCCAGCTGCTCGTCCTCCTCGTCCGCGATCCCCAATCCCGAATATCGATTCATCACATCAGAACCACGATGCAGCATTTGCAGTATTCCGAACCGACCAAGACGCGAAGATGACCTGGTCATTCTGTCGTTTCATTCCGCTTTCCTTCTCGACGAACGCTCTCCTTTCCCTTTCGCAACTTCGTCATAAACCGCTTGCCTCTGGACAATAGGCAAACCATTCCAATAGCTAAGAGGAAGAGACGAAAGAGCCGGTGCTAGAAGAGAGAGAGGCTTTAAAGGAGAGATGAGAGAGAGAGAGCGCGCTCTGTTGGCTGTGAAAGCCTGCAGCGGGGATGAAACAGACGGAGACGAGAACCGACCCAAGCCAGGCTCCGATAAGCATTCAGCATTGTGTATCAGCTTGAGCAACCAGATTTCGCTTTTCGGTGTCATCACCTCACATTCCAGTATCCCTCATGAACCATGGGGTCGACATCTCATTGCCCAGCTCACTGCTTGCAACTTTGGGCTCTCAAATGTGGTCGCAATTTACCGACGTCATTGCCATTGCAGATTCGAGCACCTCTCCCGTCTCGTCAGAACAGCTTTGTGACGTGTCATCGCAAATGACCTTGACCACCGACCTTTTTTACCCAACTATTATCCGTTGTGCTCGAGCTGGAAGCTCTTGCATTGGCAATTGTCGTGAGGGATAGATTAGTAAAGGGGCGAGAAAAAGGCACTAGGCCCCTTCAAGGGACTTTCAATAGGCTGGGCATGACATAATTTACAAGAGGTGACATTTCTCAGCCATGAGTGCCGTCCAAAGCTGATTCGATTCACCTTTTAGGTCTAGCTTTCGAATGCAAGCAAGCAAATCTGGTGGTACAGCCTGCTTGTAATCTTTGAGGTTTATCCTGTACGGCGAGAAGAAGAATATCAATGGTGGTGGCATAGGTCTTCTTACAGGGCTTCATTCAAATTGTTTTCAATCTGTCTGGCGCAAGTAGCTCATTTCTAGGTATGTTCAAAATGAATCCGGCAAATGTCCTTTTTTACATTCAAGCAGTAAACACGATTAGATTAGATATCCAGAAATGTTATCTTATCGGTTAATCTCCGCTCCATATCGCCTAGTAGCCGGCGTTTGTTTTCACTTTCACCGTGCGTCTGCAATAGAACTCAGTGAGTGCTTCATTATTCCATCTTTGGCGTACCCTGATCTTGTTCAAGAGAGCTCGGCCGTCCTTCTTGGTGGGCCACGGTATTTTCAAGAAATAGGGTGAAGATGAAGAATTCTTCAAGAAATCTTCACTCTTCTTGATCGCTTCTTCACCTTCTTGAATTCTCGTTACCTAAGCAATCAGCACTTTATGTAAGCATATCGGACGTTCGACTCGAGGCTCGTTGGCCAATTAAATGATCATTAACAAACCTTACATGTACATCACTGCATCCATAAGTATGATCAGTCACTTGTTACCACTTGAAAGATCTGTTTCATAGCATTCTGAGCATGAACTTTAGCGAGTGAACTGTCCGACTCTGTTCACTACTCAAGGGCCCGTAGAGTCCATTATGCTCGCCATATAGACATCATTGAAACAATTCAAGCAGTACAATATATGAAATCATCATCTGGAAAGTCCTCTTGAGCTCTTCTTCAGAGCTTCTTGACACTTCTTCACCCTTTCTTTAATTTTCTTTAATTTCTTCAACTTTTTCTTCGGTGTTCTGCAATGTTTCTTGAGTGCTGATTGATCCTTCAAAGTTCTTGAGTTTTCTTGGCCTTTTCTTCAACTCTTCTTCTGTCTTCGCTGTACAGATTAATTACACTGCAGTGAATTTGAGCCAAATATGACTGCATAATGTGTCCATGCATCCAACAATGTCTCATTGACTTGAAATTGAGCAAGGACATACAGTATTGATGTATAAATTCAAGATAAGGTACTAGCAATCAACATTACTACTGTTTCTTCCTGGCCATTTTTGGCTTTGGCCTTGGCTGTGGCGGCAGTGAGTCGGCCTTGGGCTTACGTTTGCTGAGTCCTTCCGGGTCCTTGTAAGCTGGTCCGAACTGTTCTTGTAATCAGAGCGGACACAAGACCTCAAATAAATGTACGTACCTGAACCTCAGGGTCACATTCCTCAAGGAGACAAGCATCGTCATGACTCCAGTGAGATGGAAGACCAACATATGGGTTCCATCCATCTTGATGTGGTCCAGCATTAAGTCCCCATTGGTAGTATCCAGCTTTTCCTGCATCAGCAGAATCAGTGAACATTGCCTCTTCCAGTGCCCCAATGGCCTCAAAGTCAACGTTGACTGCCATAGGGCGACTAAGAGCACTATCCATCTGTATTTCCCAAGACCTTTGAAGCAAGAATTGATGCTGCTCCAAAGGTTGGTCATTTGGAGGACAATCAGGGAGATCGATGTGAACTGAATGGAATCTATGCGCCAGAAGAAGGGTTAAAGTATGAAATATTGGAATAGTACCTCAGATCCACGTGTGTCGCAGATTTGGCGCCTCTGGGATGTTCCAGTCAAACCAGTTGTTCACCTGAGCACAGTCCAAGAGGCTCAAACCCCTGAAATTCAGTACATCACTAGAAGCATTGAGTGGACAGTCCTTCATCTGCTGTAAAGCAGGAAACCGATCCATCTCTGCCGGTGATACAGAATCTGGATCATGAAACAGCACTGTGAAAGCCTGTCTATGTGGACTGAGGGCCGCATCGACCTCCTGCGTGAAAGGGATTGCATTGGGCTGTGAAAGGATATCTTCATCGGAGGCTTCATTGCTGGCAAGTGACCATTGCCCCAACTATGAAGTCTTAGCCCAGATAAAATCATTAATACATGGAGAAACTCACCCTGATTTCTCTTCGACCGTCAAAATTGCCCCATAGTTGGTCTCTGATGTCACTATCCGGAATCTCAGCGCGCTCTTCTAGATTATGGCAAGCACCAGCATCGAATCGGCATCTTCGCCACCAGATGACTATCCAGTATGCTGGCCTTTCAGCTGTCACTGGATGGAACGAGATCCGTTGACATGGATACCAAAAGGTCCCATTCAAGGCCAATGCACCCTCGCCGATGCTAATGTACGATATCAGCAAACTCTGTGTCAAAGTTATTAAATATACTCACAAGGGAATTCTTGATGCCTTTCCTACTCGATATGAACTTTGAATCATGCTATAAATCAATCTATGAGTGATTATGGAATCAAAAAACCCAGATAGACTCACTGTTGACAGAGCGGTGACAGTTCAGGATAAGTTTGGGTGTCACAGGTCCTGTGACAGTCACGCGACGCGATCCAGACATTTCAAGTCATTAATGGGTCTTTAAAACCTTTCAGTCCAATCTCTGTGGCACCAAATAAGCCATTGTTCTCTTCTTAAGCCATCTTCAATGTATCTGGAAAAACTTCTCCAATTTCTTCACCCTTCTTCAGTCGCTTCTTCTCTTGCTTAGTCAGCCTTCTTCAGCCTTCTTCACCTGATTTCTTGAAAAAACCCATGCCCTTCTTGGTGGCTCTGATGGACCAGCGAAGACAGGCCAGAGCGACAGGATATGAATGCCATGATGTGCTGGAAAGACGGTAGGAGCGGAGACGGCAGTCAGATACAGAGAGGTTGAACCTATATGACTTGAGTGTGCGAAACAGAGAAATGGATTGCTAGACTCACTCCTCTCGCACGTCATAAATGTTGATGATGAACTCTATGGGCGTCCAAATGCACATTTAATCATTCTCCTGCGGATTGATGATTTCCCCCATGGATTGTTTTCTTCTTATATCATGTCTTCCTTGTGGTCTTTCTGGACAGCTATCCTGCTAGCATGGCCTCCAGTAGTACACAGATAGGTGGAATTGAACTTGAATATAGTAGATCAGCAGCCAAGTCCCATCACGTGATGTCAACGTGTTGCCTTTTGCATGCCTGTTGAGGCTGTACAGTAGGGGACAGCCAAAGTCCGCAAATTTGATGCAGGCTGAACGGCTAATTTTTCAGTAAATCTGAGATGAGATTCAGAATCAGCTTGTGAAAAGGCGTCGTTTTGCGCCCCTCCGAAGTTTTTCCCATGAGTATTTGATTTTCCCAAATTTTTTGGCCAAAAAAATGAAACATTGTGTACCTCTGTGACGATTCCACGGAACAAAATATATGAATCTAATTCAAAACAGCATCTATTTGCATCATCGCATGCTGTGTAACTGTTTGGTGGGCTTTTTGCTTTTGTACCGCCCATTCGGCGGCCTTTCCTGTCAATCCAAGCTGGTATGCGCTCATGAATCACCAGGAGTGATTAATCAATCTTTGTATGACTTCATCCAGACAAGCGTCAAGATATTGCAGAGCCGCATTCTTGGCTGATTGAAATGTGGGCTTGTCAACCTGCCGATACTGATACTTGCACCAACCCAGTACTTAGAATCATCAGATTGAGACTTCAAACAATGAAAATAAAGATACACACCATTTCTATGGGATTCAGCTCACAGTGAAACTTGGGGAGGAATATACATTCATGTCCCAAGCTCTTGATCAACGTCTCGAGTTGTGATGGTTGATTGAGAAAGTTGTCCTGTTGTGAGAGAAGCTGTGTGAGACAGCAGTTTTGACTCTCGATGGGACAAACCGGACTGCATTTTGCTTTGAGCTTCTGTAGGTCGGCTGCAGAGAAGCCACGTTCAAGAAGAACATTGTAGGTGCCTTTCAGAAATCCCTGCAAGTTCATCATTGACTGTGGCTTGCCCCGAAACTCTTTGCAAGGATTGGTCATGGGAATAATTGTGTCTTTCTGCTTGCGCTGCTTCCCACCATCAGACTTGTTCATTTCGAATGCCTTGAGAGCGTCATCTGGAAGAGATGCATGAGCTGATGACTGGTCAAAAACAAAAAGTGCTTATTTTCCAGGATGGGCAAGCTCAAAAATGCGAATAGCATTTTGTATCTGAGCCAGAAATTGGGTCGTCTCCCACCAAGGATCACCATTGGCACCAGGATAAATAACGACACAAGCATCATCAGTGATTTCACCTTTAGAGTCATGAACAATAAGTCAACCAGTCTCAGGACTGATGAAGTCAGAGACGTGTATGAGACGACCACGGCCTTTTTTTCCGCAAGACTTGTTGACCTTCTTTGGTCTTGAGCCTGTGAAGAGACGAATGACTGTCCAAATCGAGCAAAGGTTACTTGCCATGCATGAGTTGTCAAATCATTGGCATGGAAGCAACATTCATCATGAAACAGAGGAACCAGCTCCTTCTGTCCAGGCGCAAGAATGGGCTCGACTCTTGTCATCTCGGGTCCTTCATAATGCACCATTCTCTTTTCAAAAGCTTCCATCATTGGCAAAAACACTTCTGTCTGATAAAGAACAACGTCCGCATGCTCATGACCGTCTGTCGGGGATACCTCATAGGGTTTAGCCTCGAGGCCCGGCCCGGTACCGTATTTCTTTTCAATTTCTTTTCTTCACTTGATGACTCTCTTAATGACTTGTAATGACTTGTAATGACTCACGTAGCTAGCTTTAAATGTAGTAGACTCATGTTGTAACGATCATCTTACCTTTTTACCCAGAAATATCATCTTCCTTCAAACCTTACCTCCGGCGTGACTGTAAGCTTTGTATCTTCTTGAGTACTTGGAACGCCAACAGCGCCATACTCAGAGAAGAGCTTGAAGATCTCATTTCTTGTAGGTTGATAAGAATTACTACTCAACATTGAGGTACTAATCTAACGGTACACGACACTGGTGGACACATTGATTTTTCTTTTCTAATCTGCAAGAGTGTACGAGTTGTGTCGAAAGCAACATTGAGCTCCGCAAGCAGGACCAATAAAGACTACTTGTCTGCTTATCATCTAAATCTCCACGGAAATCTCTCTGCTGCCACACAATAAACGAGTCACAACGCTGACCAAGGGCACAAAGAAAAAGTGAGCAGCACAAGCTCGAGACGCAAGCGGTCGATTTATCCTGCAAATGGCCGGACAAGGTGGAGGGAAACAGAGTGGAAGTGCTGGGAGCTCAAAGGCGGGCCAAGGAAAGGAATCGCCAAAAGTGGAAGAAGAGAAGCGGCTATCAGTCAAAGGAAGCGACAATGGGGAGCCTGAGATATTACTTGACCTCTGGGGAGATCCAGTCATACGAGTGGATGATCTGGACAACATTTTGGATCTGACAGGGCCACGGGAATTGACTCCAGGGGAGTACGCTCGCCGCTTACCTGCCATTTTGCCATTTTCTTCTCTGAGAACCTCTGCGGATGAGATTATAGAAGGCAGAGCACGGGAAAGAAGGGAGGATGCACTGGACAGAGTAGGGACACACTTCCGGGAGAAGGCCAAAATCAAGAAGACCAAAATGGGTACCCCGACAAGACAACTGATAAAGCGGCACTTGAAAGCGGAATTTCAGTTACTAGATCGCTTGTTGACTGAGCTGTACCTGGTGCTGGTAAAGATTGGCACGGTGGAAGCGGCATGTTACAGCCCGGACCAAAGACGATATCAGCGCATGCAGGTTATGCTTGATCGGTTAGACAAGAAATGTCGGCATGCTTTTCAGATGTCAGGATATAAATTGCCACCATTTCCTGTCTGGGGGGCAAAAGGTGAAGGAATTGAAGAAGAATGGTGGGACCTGAATGACTTTGAAGCGATAGCAATTCTATACCGTGTCGAGGTAGAGAACTGGGTAACCGCCTTAGAAACTGTCTATGATTTCAACCGTGACAAGCCGTGACTGGACCAGGGTGCTGATAATGAACTTGACAACGACTACGAGGAACAATATTCATCAGCCTCTCAGGCTGCCAAATCACAAGCACGCCACAAACCCAAGCGACATGTGGAATATTTAGATCCAGTTGAAGAGGAAGACTTTGAGGAAGGACCTCGCAAAGTGAATCCTCGGTCATATGGTTATCGTAGTAGGCCAGCTGGATTTGATGATGATGATGGACCTAGTGCAAGGAGATCAGCACGATCTCAAGCTGCTGATACCTACAACAATGGTAGAGGTGTTTATCGGCAGTCAAACTCCACAGTACTTGACTTGAGAAAGGCATCAAAGAAAATGGGTGAAGTTCTCGGTGACTCGGATGAGAAATTCCGTGATGAATGAGTCAGAGCACCATTTATCGAGTCATCACTTACCAGACCGTCAAACTCAACGCTGGACCAATCAAGAAGGTGAAGGGGAAAATCCAGATGAAACTCACCGGAACTATAGGAGTCATGGTCAGGCCGCTTGAGAAGAACAAGCGGAACCGGATGATGAACGAGAATCACGACAGTCTCGGCAATCTGCGGAAGAGTCAGGACGTCGACGGACTGCAAGAGATGATGGGCCTCCAGATCCAGATGATGATGGAAGCGATGACGACGGGCATGGGAATCGGCGACCACTGAGAAATCCACCACGAGGAAATTCAGGCAGACGGGACTTTAATGATCCGGTTCAACGAAGCCCTGAGGATGGAATATCTCGATTATTTCAACCTTTTCAACCTCAACCTGTACATTTTGATACAAAACTGAAGGTTGACTCTGTACCAACTTGGGATGGTGACACCGAAATCATTGTCAAATGGCTGACTAAAGTCACAGATATCTCTAAGGATTCGGCTCTGATTTATCGACAATTGGGAAGGGTAATTCCTCAAAGGTTGAAGGGTAAAGCAGAGGAATGGTACTATTCATTGTCAATTGCTCGTCGTCGAAATGCTGAAGCTAACTGGGGAACCATGAAGGCATTGATCTCAGGGTACTACATGAATCGTAAATGGTTTGATAAGATGAAAGCGAGAGCAAATCGGGCAGCATACCGAGAGATAGGTCATCAGGATGAAACTCCAAGTGAATATTATATCCGAAAGAGTGAACTCTTGGCCATTGTGTATGATCTTGATGCTTCGCAAATAATCTTGGATGTCATGGATGGTGCTCTGAGCAGTTGGAACACTGTGTTGAACACACAAATGTTTGAGGATGAAATGGAGTTCCAGTCAGCAATTTGTTATCACGAAGACACATTGATGGCTCTAGACCCACCACCTCGACGCCGATCAGCTTACCCATACTTCTCACGAGAACCTTATTCTCGTTCCAATCCTGTATCGGCACCGGCTCCAGTGCAAGCATTGGCTCGAGTAAATTTGATTGGAGCATTCCAGCTGCAGGGACCACCATCTTTTCCGAAGGATGATAGTGTGATCTCTGCTAAAGGTACTCCAAAGTCCAAAAATGCTCGCCCATGTCGCCACTGTGGCAGTGATTTACACTGGGACAATGAATGTCGTCATTCTTTCAAGGGTACCAAAACTGCGCGTGCTCGTTTGGCTTCTTCCAACCAACGAGTAGCTGAGGAAGAATTTGATGCTCAGGATGAGTATGATAACTTGTACTATAATCTTGAGTTTGAATCAGATTCTTCTTCTGGACCGGCGGGTTTTGATTTGCCCCTTTGGATTACTGAATCAGTGAACACTCTCCGTGTCCTGGATTCAGCCCTGAAGGGTTCAGAGATGGCTGCGCCATCCAAAATTTTGGAGAATTTTTCAAACTTGGCATTGCATGCCAAAACAAGTCTTTATCCAGATACTGATTATTCTATTTTAGATCCAAATCGCGATGACTTGCATATCCCATACCCTTCCATTTCCGCAGTCATTGCTGATACAATTTCAGATTCTACTTTGCTCACTGAGGACGAGATCCCTTTCATGGCATCGGAAATCATCGGTGATGCCGCAATTTCGGTGGATGAAAGCAAGTCAGAGAATGTTCCGCTCAGAGCCATGAGCATGCCTTCGGAATTAACAGCATGTACACACTTTATTCAGAAGCACAGTCTAAATCGGAGCACTCGGCATTACATTGCTCAGCAGGTCAGAAGGTCAGGTTTTTCAGTGCATGGTCAATTGGCAAATGGTAAATCCATTGTTCAGTTGAAAAAGCGATTGAATAGACCTCCAGGATGTGCCTTCCTGGGAGCCAAATCAACTCAGGCCATGGCAAGTGTCAATGGTCATGTCCGTGTCTGGACAGGGCAGAAGGTCAACCTGATCGAAGTCACTGGTGAGAGTTCAATATCAGGCTTTATGGACCTGGAGCTGTATTTTCACACATCAGAGGGTCCTGTGAAATTGCATGTGGAAGCATATGTTGTAGAAGGAATGAGTACTCCTTTTATCCTGGGAAATGATTTTGCTGATCAGTACAGTCTCTCAATTCTGCGTTGTGAGGATAAGACCTTTGTGTCTTTTGGAGAATCAGGGAGAGAACTTGAGGTACACAATTCAACCGGTTCAGCATTGACCGATGTGAATGGAAATGTATTTAAAGTTTGAGTAAACCCGGATACAACAGGACAAATTCCACGCCATCGGTTGCACCAAAAAGCTCAGAAAGTGCGACGTCAGTTTCAGCGGAATGGGGGGGCAGTAACTTCTATCGAGGAAGTGACAATTCTGGGTGAATCAAGTAAAAGAATCAGAGTGGCCACAAAATTCCCTTGGAATGACACATCCCTTTTTGTTGAGAGAACCTTTCACAAGGCTGGTCAAGAAGAGGATATATTTGGAAATCCAGATACGCTAATCAACGAAAGCCATCCATTCTTGAACATTTCAAATTTCTCAAAGCTGCTGATCACCATCAGTCAAGGCCAGATCTTAGCTCAGGCTTTCAAAGCGGAAAATTGGCTTGATCATAACTCCCAAGTTCTCAGCAAAACAGCGGACCAAGATACATGCTCAGGTGTCGATGATCAAATCTTATGCAGTGCTACAGGAGGATTTAGTATGCTGTGCCGGGGCTGGGACAGTCAAGAGTGAGTCAAGGGTGACATCAAAGGCACAGCGTAACCAGGAGGAACCGGATGATCCCATGGCATCGGATCCAATTGAAGGAGGCCCAAAGACGGCTGAAGTCATGACCGATGACATTGAAAGTGAGAGACTTCTGCAGGAGGTCCATATCTCACTGGATCTATCTGGGGATCAAAGGAAACAGCTAGAAGAGGTTCTAACAAGAAATTCAACCGCTTTCGGCCTTGACGGACGCCTGGGAACCCACAAGGAGTTTGTTGATATCCCTGTCAAACCTGGAACTGTCCCTGTATCGCTTCCACCGTTCGCAGCATCACCTGCTAATCGAGAAGTGATGGATAAGCAAATGGACTCTTGGCTACAGTTGGGAGTCATTGAGCCTTCCAAGAGTCCTTGGGGTGCTACAGGAATGGGAAACCCTGAATGGTAATAGATCTGCGAAGACTGAACAAATCGGTCATTCCGGATGAGTTTCCGATCCCACAGCAAGATGATATTATGCAAGCATTGAATGGAGCTGAATGGCTCACCACTTTGGATGCCCTTGCGGGATTCACTCAGCTCTGCATGACAAAGAGCGCATCTGAGAAATTGGCATTCAGGACACATTGTGGCCTTTTCCAATTTGTACGTATGCCTTTCGGCTATCAGAATGGGCTGAGTGTTTTTCAACGACTCATGCAGAACATTTTGGCTCCATTCCTTTGGATCTTTGCACTTGTATACATTGATGATATTGTTATCTATTCACGGACGTTTGAAGACCATCTCATTCATCTGGATAAGGCTTTTAAGGCAATTTCCGAGGCTCATATCACACTATCCCCATCAAAATGCCACTTTGCATATCAATCATTGTTGCTTCTCAGGCAAAAGGTATCTCGATTAGGCATGTCAACTCACAAGGAAAAAGTTGATGCAATTGTTCAACTTGAAGCTCCACGAAGTATCAGTGAGCTTCAAGTATTCCTGGGAATGATGGTCTATTTCTCAAGTTACATTCCATTTTATGCTTGGATTGCTGAGCCCCTTTTTAAGCTATTGAAGAAGGAACACAAATGGGAATGGACTGAGTTACAGCAGGAAGCATTTGAATTATGCAAGGAGGTACTCTCAAATGCTCCTGTTCGAGCTTATGCAAAACCAGGGCTTCCCTATCATGTGTATACTGATGCATGTGATTACGGGCTAGCGGGGATTCTTCAGCAAGTTCAGCCAATTCAGATTCAGGATTTGAAGGGAACAAAATTATACACACGACTGAGAAAGTCATTTGATGATGGAGAGCCGGTTCCACTGTGCCTCGTTGCAAGTGTGAGTCATGAGGTTAAGGATGTACCTCCAAACTCAGGTTGGGCTGCTGAATTTGACCAGAGCATTGTTCACATTGAACGAGTGATTTGTTATTGGTCTAGGGTTTTGAAATCTCCAGAACGCAATTATTCAGCAACAGAACGGGAAGCTCTCGCTTTGAAAGAGGCACTGATCAAATTTCAACCTTTCTCGAAGGAGAAAAGGTACTGGCTATCACCGACCATGCTGCCTTAACCTGGAGCACCACTTTTCAGAATGTGAACTGTCAGTTACTGACATGGGGGACTATTTTTGCTGCATATCCGGAACTAAGGATCGTGCACCGAGCAGGAAGAGTGCATTCAAACGTGGATCCGATTTCTCGTCTTCAGCGATGTGTTCCGTTTCAGGATAGTCCCGAGATTGATCACATCACACCGATCCTTCCATCAGAGAATTCCGATCAATCTGATCCGTTGAAGGACATGTATGCCGACCTGGCACCCTGATTTGAGGAGAGATTACTGAGGGTGGTGGCAAGACATGTGGAATCTGAATCAATCCTGGAATGGGGGAACATGGAGAGCATTGCATTGCAAAAGGGTGAACTCAGATATCCAGTAGGACTAGCTGTCCATGCATATGCAACGTGTACCGCTTACAATGTTCTGATTGGAATTTCAAGCGAAGAGATATCAGAATGGTGGAAGGGTTATACATCAGATAAGTACTTTCAGTCAGTACTTAAGGGGATGAGCCAGGAAACAGACTGGCGGAACCCTGAATTTTGACAATATCACTATTCGGAGAAGGGGTTGTTATTTTTTGAAGATTGGCAGGGCAATAATCGGCTTTGCATACTGGATTCCTTTCGGGTTTCTGTAATGGATGAAATCCATAATACAAAAACAGAGTCAGCGCATGGAGGATATCACAAGTGTTACAACAGACTGGCCTCAGGGTATTATTGGCCAGGGATGTCGTGAGATCTGAAGAGATATGTAAACACATGTGATATTTGTCAGAAGTCTAAGCCAAGATCACATGCTCCTTCCGGTTTATTGCAACCGATCCCCATACCTCAGCGACCTTTTGATGTAGTTTCAATGGACTTCATCCCAGAGCTACCACTTTCCAATGGATTCACAAATATCCTTGTTATCGTTGATAAACTCACCAAGTTTGGCATTTTTATTCCTTGTCAGACGACAATTACGGAGACAGAAGCGGCTCAGTTGTTTTTCCAACACATCATATCCAAGTATGGGATTCCTCAGCAAATCATAACTGATCGCGACACACGGTGGAAAAACGATTTCTGGGCGGAAATATGTTGGAAGCTGGGCATGAAGAGATCATTGACTACAGCTTATCATCCTCAAGCTGATGGACAAACGGAAGTGATGAACCAAATCCTTGAAGTAGCTTTGAGAGCATATATTGGTCCATCTCGGGACGATTGGTCAGAGCATCTTGATGGGATTTCCTTGGCATACAACATGACACCGCATACATCAACTCACTTTTCTCCTGCATATCTACTCTATGGATATACACCTACAATGAGTAGCAGTCTTCTAACGGAAAACTCCGCAATTCCAAGACCAAGAGAAGGAGCAACAGAAGGAATTTGGCATGAGGAAGCAGAAAAAATGACGGAAATTTTTCTAGCGGACAGAACAAGAGCAAAGGAAGCACTATTCCAGGCTCAATTGCACCAACAGAAGGACTATAACCGTGGTCAGCTCATTCGGGAATTTCAGCAGGGAGATTTGGTTGTATTAAATCCTCATTCATTACATCTTTTGAGAAGTGAAAAGGGTCGCGGCGGAAAGCTTTTGATGCAGTATGATGGACCGTTTGAGGTGATGGAGAAGATCACGCCAGTGACCTACCACATTAGGATGCCGGTATCTTACGGAATTCATCCTGTGCTGAATATTGCTCACCTTGAAAAGTACCAATTGTCACCGAAGGAATTTGGAGAGAGACCAGTCAAACATCTGAATCGGGAAGATTTTGAGGACCTGCCGGAGGTCGAGATTGAACGAATCATAGCCGAGAGATGGCTAAAACAAGGCAAGCGACGAGTAAAACAATTCAAAGTCAGATGGCAAGGTTTTGGCCCTGACCACGACGAGTGGAAAATGTGTTTCCAGCTTCGAAATGCTCCAGAAATACTCAGGAGCTGGGAGACATTGCCTCATGTTGAAGAATTACCATGAGTCGACAAAGTACCATTTAAAAGCTGATGGAAACTCAGAATTTCCTCAGTCCCGCTTTTTCTTGCTGGATCGTTTTATCACACATCTAATTTTCTTTGCCTTGGCCAGAAAGTCATCGCAAAGACCATGCTTATTCATCTCTATCATCTTGCCGTCTTCATGGTTCTCATTTGGCTTCCGATGGCCCATGCAACCTATCCATTCCACTTCACAGAAAAAGGGTTTCTTCTGCCCAGTGACTCAAAGTTGCTCAAACCTTTGCTCAAGGTTTTCTCTCACAAATGCCTTACTGCTTTCCTCATGCAGCTCATCAATACGAGTGTTGCATCCATGTCCATTCCTGACAAACTCATTGAAGTGGTGGTTAGCGAGAACCATACCTTCTATCGATTCATGCCAGTTTTGGCTAACGAGTTTTGGACTGTCATTCAGGCCGTTGCACAGCTAGTCATATGCGCCGCAGCTGATTTTAACCCTTTCCTTCATAATCCCTTCCAATTTCCAAATTCCTATTCGGCCCGGGCTCATGAGGCGTTGAAATCATCCGTCATCTTGGGTAGAATTCCGCACCTTTGCCTTGCAGTGGGCAAAAATCCTCTGCTGACGTTTGAGTTTGCGACTATCGGCAGCGCTCAGAAGGGAGCGATCGAGATTCAACAGCTTTGTTTCCGCTATGTCTCATATGTCGCAGACTTGGTGACAGAGAGCCAGGGTCAGGGTGAGCTTTGTGTGTTGAATTGGGGAGCTCGTTTGGGACTCACTCGATTGCAGTTCCTCCAAATGTCTGCCCCTGGCATTCTGAAGAGACTGTGGAGGAGGAGATTGCGAAAACTTCGAAGACAGCGCGCCGCCGCCACCGCTCTCAGTTTGGCAAAATCCCAGTGCCGATTGTGCAGAAACTCTCACGACGTCAAGCGACGCGTCATTGAAGCTCATCTTGCTCAACCAACTCGTACCATTCAGTTCATTCCCCCTTCCTCTTCATTTTCTACTGAAGGATATCATCCATCCCAGCTGTATTATTCCAATTTCCGAGTCTCGCGTGAGCCTTTTCCTGAAGGGGTTCAGGCAGCTCAGCTTCAATTTCTCTGGAGAGCAATCAGGTTAGGAGGTATAGCAGAAGATTGAGAATCCGTACCTCGAGACTGGGGGGGCAGTGTTGGGGATACCTCATAGGGTTTAGCCTCAAGGCCCGGCCCAGTACCATATTTCTTTCCAATTTCTTTTCTTCACTTGATGACTCTCTTAATGACTTGTAATGACTTGTAATGACTCATGTAGCTAGCTTTAAATGTAGTAGACTCACGTTGTAACGATCATCTTACCTTTTTACCCAGAAATATCATCTTCCTTCAAACCTTACCTCTGGCGTGACTGTAAGCTTTGTATCTTCTTGAGTACTTGGAACGCCAACAGCGCCATACTCAGAGAAGAGCTTGAAGATCTCATTTCTTGTAGGTTGATAAGAATTACTACTCAACATTGAGGTACTAATCTAACGGTACACGACACCATCCATATAAACACCCTTCTTGATCAAGCTGTATGTCCAGCCAAGCTTTATGAGCCAACGACAAGCAGTTCGAAGGCTGATGGGTGATTTGGGGGTGATTTCGAGTTTGCGGAATATGATGGTGTTGACTTGGCGCTGGAGAGCTCGAGGCGTAACTTTTCCTGCCGGAATGTTGTTCAAATACTCCAGCACCAAATGCTTCACCCTCTCATCCATAAGCCAAGACCGCGCCATACGAGTGCCACCACGCCTTTCCACCGGAAGCTGCTCGAAAATCTGGTAATGGTGAGCCAGTGCTCGAACACGACATGCGAACCAGTTCCCTTCATCCTTGTGCCACTGTCTTGCAATCTCAATGCTGGCTTGGATACGAGAGAGACCTTTGAGACGAAGCATCGCAAAATTACAGATAATGAGAAGCTGATTGATTTGACCCAGCGGTAAGCTTTTGCTCTTCCTCTTGAGCTTGTCCTTGATCTGCTTTCGTAGCGTTGCCCAGTCTTTGATCTTGTCAGAGGGATTCCAAACATTCTCATCCAGCTCCTCTTCCCAAACTTCAGCATCTTCGTCTGGAAGTGGAGCTTCTGCCATAGCTTCTTCTTCTCCTGGTCTCAAGTCAGCACCGGGACCACTGTTCTCTGGCTCATCATCTCGCTCAACTCTTCTCGTCTCATCATCTGACACCTCCGGTGATTCTGTCGCACGGCGACGTTGAGGAATGACAGAGAAGGCTGCAATAATGTCATCATCACTAGCGTCTGCATCGAGTACAATAGTCAACGTGCTGGCTCGAGGACTTGGACTGGATTCTACTGTGATTGGGGATGGTGCTCGTGTCGGAACAGTTGAATTATGAGGTGATTGTCGAGGTGCTTGACTGGAGGTACGGAAAGCTGGGGTCTTGGCTTTCATCCTCTTTGGGCCCAGCGTGGAAGTTGCAGGCTTGGTGTTGGTGAATCCAAAACCGTCCAGTCTCTCTTGGGTCTCGAAGGCACTTTGGTGACAATATGCTGTCGATTTGGACTTATTTATGACATCAGGGCTTTTGTCGTAGCTTTGGGCGTGGCCTGGAGCAGATTATCAGCTCAATTCAAAGAACTAAAGCAATATTGATGCACCAGTCTTCTCTGTGTCAGCTTTTTGTAGCCGGTAGGGAATCCAATCAGCATCCTTCTCCTCTTCCTTTGCAGCCATTGCCGCCAACTCTCTCCAAACCATTCTAGCTCAATATCATCCACATCTAGCTCTTCTTCTGAATCCACATCTGATTGCACTCCTTCTTCATCACGTTCCCAATCAATCCTGGTGCTGTCAAATCGGATACCGAGGTCATTGACATCTGCTGCGACAGGCTCAGGAGAAGATGTCGCGTCTCGAGTACAGTATTTGACCGTTGAGCTGTACACTATGGTTGAGTTGTACACCTCTGTAACAGGTGACCCTGGAGAAATTAGCGAGGAGCGATAATTTGATAAAATAGTAGACCTAAATACAAGATTTTCCATCTATGTTTGAAGGGAATCTGTGGAGAAATGACCGAGATACGGCCTTCGCAAAATGGGACAAAATATTCTAAATTGGGATATCACTGAGTTGTACACTAGTAATCTGGCAATAACTTGCCTGAAACGAGTCCAATTGCTACAAAACTTGGTACAGACATAGAAGATAGTGTATAGAAGGTCTCTAAATACCGGGATTTTGCATATCTTGTCAGCACTAAAAATGGGAGGCAATGCGGGATTTGGGTGTACAACTCAGCGGTCAAATACTGTAGCTTGTTTACTGTTACGAAGGCCTGACATATTTGGGTGTTGCTTGGGTTTTCGTCCATGGCGGGCCCTAGACATGGTGAAACATGAAAAAAGAGGAATATTTTTAGGCGGAAGCGCTTGTGGAAACTTTTTTCTTTTACCGGAATCACAATCAGCTCGTGAAAAGGAGTCGATTGGCACCTTTTTCATATTTTTAGCTAATTGTTTGGACAATTCCCAAATTTTTGGACCAAATATTTTTGATATTTCCTTTTTTCAACTTTCTGCTCTTCCAGATCAATGCTATTGGGTCTTTTGTTGCTTTTTACATGATTTCCGGGCAGTTACCGCCCTGACCCGCCTCCTGATAAATCTGTTTCTCACAGTCACAAAATTGGCGGGCTTTGGCTGTCCCCTACTGTAGTGTTAGAATTGGTGATGTCGGACTCTGGTAAATATAACTTGGACAAATAGTTACTGCTATCATTCTGTAGTCACGTATAATTGATCTTGCTTTTCGCCTCCCATCTGTGTCCTGCCGTAGCGGCCCCCATCTGAGACCTCCTTTTACTCAACCTCAT
This sequence comes from Mycena floridula, assembly GCA_029320655.1. Classification (NCBI taxonomy): domain Eukaryota; kingdom Fungi; phylum Basidiomycota; class Agaricomycetes; order Agaricales; family Mycenaceae; genus Mycena; species Mycena floridula. The sequence goes on along the minus strand of JARIHS010000073.1, from coordinate 183,155 downwards.
TTAACATGTAGAAGGACTAAACATTATGTCCAGGGCTAACTCGACACGACAAGAAGTCAGAGGACCATTGTTAGAACCCGAGGTTTCTGTCATCGTTCAAATGTCAGCAAAACAGCCAACATTGTTGGACTTAGTTCATAAAGCAGCAACGAGTGACGTATGTCAAGATAACGAGGACTTAGACTGATTCGAAAGGATCAATTATCGGAAGGACATGTGATGATAAGATAAGGAATAGAAGCACGACATGCTTGATCCAGCACAAAGGTCATAGGACAACATGAGGCACGGAGATTAAAGCCTCAAGGCATTTGGACACGATAACACATGGCGAACAGACAACTAGCACATTGTAGTGAAACAGGAAACAGGCATGGAAACCTGAAGGCACTTAGTAAAGAAGGCATGGGAACAGGTTGCTTAAAGCATGGTTGTAGGATGTTTTGCATTGTGGAAAACGAACAGTAGTCTCATGTTTACGAGTATTTAAGTAGTTAGAATATTGTTGTATTCTCTAGTCTTTCAATTCCGTTCTTCTACCCACATACTTGTCCAAAACACTACTCAGTGCACTTCTTACCGTGTTTGTCGTCTCATATGACACTGAGAAAGTAGGATTTAAGTTTAAGTTCTAACAACCATGAAATATTGCCAAAGTCAGCCATAACACCTTACAACCCTAGAAAGTGGACCTTGGGCTGGTTGTGATCTTCTTTGATGAGGTTGGTTGAGGTTGAGCCAGTCCTTGGCCAGTCCCCAACAGGTTTCTTTGCTCGGCTGATCTGGATGCTAGTCCGAGTCTGATTTTATTGCGCCACAAGGAATGTAAGCTGCAGTCCCCTTTCAAATATTGCCGGTACACTGTATAAAAGATGCCACAATCCCGAATTTCAATCTCAGCTACAGTATTGATTGAACGATGATAGCCTACATTACTAACTTAATTTGGGCTTTTCCTTCAACAGTGGAGACACTACTCGACTTCAGAGGTGGTCTCATTAGCTCTACATACGCTCAATTTCACCGATACTGTGGCATCCTCATTCAGTAATGTTTCATGTTTATGTGATGTCACATGTCCATTCCTGCTGTCCTGCTGTTTGCTTCACTTCAGTATAGCCATTATCTCACTTTAAACACCAAGTAGCAGTATTTTGTGCTGAAAAATAGGGTCATAGAACAAACCTTGGACTAGGGGTGATGGGCTGGAAGCCATTTGGCGTGTGACAATGGTTATCAGCGTCAGATTCATCAAGAAGAAAGACTATGGAGCTGTGTTAGTCACAGAACACAAACATGAATGGCTACTCATATTTATCTTTTCCAGATGAGAAAGAAGTGGCCTTGGTGGGCAGTTTACTGATCTTCCTCACTTTCTTTCATGGTTCTATTGAGTGACATGTAATATCCACTAGATTCATTGATTTAAAGCATTGATGTACCAAACAATATACAGTTTCAGAGTGAAAGCAACCGAGACTCAAATACTTAGCCGACACGTCGATATCACGTGGTGGGAACTGTTTGTCAACCCACTTTCAACTGTTTGTGCTCACTGCTGAAGCTCATGCAAGGTCAAATTGCAAAGCATAGACATTCAGAATAGACATAATACAGGGAAGGGGATCAATCTGCAAGGGAAAATCATCAATCCACGGAAAAATGATTAAATGTGCATTTGGACGCCAATAGAACTCAGGATTGAGAGCGCTCACTGCAAGAGTTTCTCGAATTCCACTTTCTATTCCAGACTTCAAGACTTGCAGAGCTTCCAAGCTCTTGGTCAAAGAGCTGTATTGCAGTGATATGACCACGACAGCAGCAAGGATTGTCCCGATCAAGATGAATTTCAGCGACAGGAGGTTCGCGATATCAGCAGCATTGGCTGAGATGAGGGGAGCACCAAGTATCAAGTTTCATTGATGAAGAGGTGGGTGGGATTATATGGAGCAAGGGAAAAGCAACCGTACACAGAGGGGCCCACTGTTAAACGGAGTGGCGCAGTGGCTCGGATGAATGTGAGCACAGGCAAAGGTAAAAGTCGGATTTATTGATATGAGCTAAATGCAGGGGGTACGAGATGAAGGAAGAGGACAAAAAGCTAATTTGTAACTAAAGATCGGACTGGTATAAATAGTGACATACAAGAGATCGGAAACAGTCGAGGACCGGACCGTACCGTTCAACACCCACTGGTCAAGAAGTAAATGAGATGGAGAAACATTGCACTGCTTTCATATATTTATATCAAATAATGGCTCATTCTTTTTTTGGACGAGCGCCGCCGAGCAGAAGCATTCCCCAGACAGCACATGACCAGGCAAGCCCCCAAAAGTTCAAGTTAGGAAGGAGGCAATCTGAACAGGGCTTTGAGCAAGGAAATTCTGTCTACCTAGTGGTGTGAGAATTAGGCTCGCAAGAAATGAAAACGTGTGTCGCTACCAGCCAGAGATACTGTAGACGGCATGTCTCGACACAATCAGGGCCTGGCAAGAGAATATGTAGGATCTTTTTTGGACCGCTTCGCAAGAAATAAGATCGTGTGGATCATATCACACTAGTACGGGCCGTAGACAAAAGGTCAAGTAAAACCCAGAAAGACCGACGTCGAGGAAGTATGTGTACCATTGTCACTTTTGTCATGTTTCGGGAGTCGCCATGTATACTAGGCTGAGTCACGTTTCCGTTTTTGGATACAGGATAACATGCTGTGTGAATACATGTCTTGCACGGCTTTGAGAGTCGTAAAATAATCAGAGATTAGATTAGATCTTCCGAGCGACAAGCGAGCGATCAGTACTGATCGCTCGCTTGGATCGATCAGTCTCGATCACGTTACCACGGTCCCGATCTTGAGGATCAGAGCTCTGGGCTCAGATATCACTCACTTCCACATACTATACGAACGAGGCTCAAAATGGAACTCAGATGAATGAAGATTCTGCATACGATCAGTGGCGACGATTCTGTCACCCAGCAAGGCTTTCCGCGCTTCTTTGATTTCGGGCCCTTTGCCGAATTCTTGTAACTGATTCGCAAAAATGGTCTGCTCGATGAGTTAGCAAAAATCAGATATCATTCAAACAAAAACATGCCTTGAAATGTTGTGATTCAGTCGTAAAATATTTAGAATTCTGCATGAGGTACAATATACAGACTACGACCACAAAGACATGATTTTCACCCTGAATTCTGAGAATATCGTGAAGGAAGAGATTTTTGCATATTGCTCAGACCATCCTCTGAAGGACTTGATCTGTGTATTGTGCATGACGGCTAGAAAGATAATGACTCACGAGGATAGTCATTCCGAAGACCATTTCACAGCTTTTTCAATATCCCAAAGCTGCCTTCCTTGACGGCTAGCGCTATGATAGCTCCAAGCGATGCTGCTCCCCACTTGTTCGCTCGACGTGTATGAAACCGGAGACAAAGTTGTAGACTGGATGAACAAGAACCAGAATTGAAAAAAGAACAAGGGGAGGAAGTGAGAGCCCATATTGTTGCTGAGCAATCCTGAAAGCACCATATACGGAGCCTAGAAGAATAGAGAGAGTATCACTAAGGCATAAAAGGTAAAGGATTCCCGGTGCCACTATTGGACCGAATGATGCAAGAGAAATACATGTGCTCAGTTATATAATCTTTAGCGGTGCTTCGCACCGGTCCCCTTCATTCTCCGGACGCCTTGTTAACTTGTAAAACTCAATGACATTTTTTTCTAACTACTTTGTTGTCTGCATAATGAATAAAGTGTAGATGACACATCGACCTTCAGCGATGGGGATCGAGCACGCAGCGAGCCTTCAGCAAACTATCCGATTCCGAAAGGACTCGAAAACTGAAATACAGATGCCAAATTGTGAGCTCCAACCATGGGAATCCAGGTAAAGTCTTCAGCGTTGTCCATCATGTCAAAGTGAAATTCTCAGATTGACTGCAACGGTAAAGAATGTGCAACCCAAGTTGAATTCAAGCCTTTTTGGGACTTCAATAGACTGTCTGAATGTCTTCTTGGCAGAAGGAGAAAGGGACAAGAAGAACAAACCTGACCTGGGACTGAATCTGGGTGCAGAGAATGCAATAGTTTTTAATTTGGTGAGGCACTGTCTTCGGGCTTGTGTCCGGCTGGTTTTCGAAGAAAAACAACGCCTAGGATGCCCAATCAGTGTTGAGGAACAGAAATATCCAAAGAAAGCTATGGAAAATTAATATTTTTAACACCAACAGAATTAAAGATCACAGTCAAAGGTCATTTCAACGTCGAGGCGAGGCCCGAGAAGAAAGTGATTCTTCTCCTTTTGAGAGCTTGAGATTTGAGGCTTTTCCAACAAGGAGCACTAGAGCAAACATTGATTGTATTCGAGGAAAGACACTGGCAATGCAGAGGAAGAAAAGGCTCAAGGGAAGACCTCAAGTTCAAGCTGAGTTACAGCTATTGTACTGTGTCAGAGAAAGTTCCAGAACATCTTATATAAGCAGGATCAATCGTAGATTCGGGTTTCTCCGTCGGTTACAGAGTACCCTCTTCTCCTTACGGAGAGTTCGGGGAGTATGTACATAGTAATCAAGTCTACCAGGCAACATATATCATTATGTCAAGCTAAATAAATAAAAAGCATGCAGAAAGTCTGTGAAAGAGTGATAAAATAAAATAGTTCAACCACGGTATCGAACCCGCGAAAGGAGAAAAGAAAGAAGATGCTGAACGACCAAATGAAAAGGGTTAAGGACTGAATTGAACACCCGACCGGAGAAATGTCGGATTTTTCAGAGGGAATACCAATTTCCTTTTATATTCAGTATACTGTACAAGATAGTGCTAACAAAAACGAGTGGACTAGAATAAATTTTTAGAACTTCTAATAGTCCCTGCCGTGTCTCCATCAACATTTCCTGACAACTGAATGAGAATCTGACCGAACTCGATTTTCACACGGAATGTTTTGATTTTTTAGGCAAGGATTCTCAGTATAGTATGTTATGCTACTATATCAACATTTTTGACCGATTTTCTCCACGGATTTCCTCCATCTTTACGATAGCCACGAACCAAGTGTTTTATGACAAAGATTTTTTCTGCATGATTGTTGTCGCCGTGCACAGCTTCCCTTTTTTACACCATGATCTCGAGTCGCATCAGCTGGATCTAGAGATTACTCAGTCATCGGGCAAGCACAAAGATTGCATTAAAATTAGCTGTACTTATGACGGATTTCGCACGGAATCTCTGATTCACTCGGACGTCGGACAAGCACAAAGATTGCATCACATGGCTGTACTTATGACGAGTTTCGCATGGAATCTCTTGATTTTTTAGGCAAGGATTCCCAGTATAGTATGTTATGATGCTATATCAACATTTTTGGCTGAATTTCTCCAAAAGTTTCCTCAATTTTTTTACGACATCTTCCTGGAGTCCATTTCTGCATTTGAACATCGCCGCTCCCGGTTTCCTCTTAAATAGCGCATGCTGGCTCTGCTCCAACTATCAAAGTTCTCCCTATCTATATAGGCAAACGACTTTTCTTTACCTATCATTTTGCTATCATCGAGCTCGAAATGCACTGTCTCCGCGCCAAACTCGATAGCAGCCCCCTTATATCAGCCAATTCGACCACCATCGTGTCCTTCGGCCTTCCTCCCAAGTTGACTGCCATCGGAACCATCATTGGTGTCCTCGTTGTCATCTTGCTCTCCCAGTACCAGTACCGCTCTTTGACCAAGAGCTTGAAGGCCCTTCGCGTCTTGACGTCCGACATCGAATGCGCGTTCCGAGAAGCTTTCGCCGGCAGCGACGACGAGTTCATCATCGACATGAACCATTCGCGTCGCCAGTGAGTTCCATCGACCATGGTTGTTCTCTGCTTCAAGTTGACCATCCCCAGATTCAGGCTTTCTGTAGCCCAATGCCACCTCGACTATCATGATCTCTCGACCACATCCTGGCAGACATATCCAGTCGCTCTGCTTCGTCTTAGATGGCATATCAGGACGGCGAAGAAGAATGGTCGAGCACTGTTGACAAAAATTCAGGTATGACCAAATCCATTACTTATTGCGAACAACTCACTGATTCTTCCAGAAACAGGACGAAGGTGAAAACAGACGACGAATTGTTGCAGATGTGGAGTTGGCCAACCTGCGAAGACGACATGCCTAGAATATTCTCTGTTCTCTCACTGGGCGACAAATATATCTTACCTTTCGGAATCACCGGCTGCGCACCATTGTCACACAAGACGGAGAGAAACCTTAAATCACACCGCTTCTTCCTGACGGTCTACGATCAGAAAGTCCCATTGTCTCTAGCACTGACACATCCACATTTTCGCTTGCAGATCAGATGAGACTTCAGCTAAATGCAGAGCCCAATATGTTCAGAAACAGCACTACAGCAAGCTGAGCTTAATGCTTTGCATCACATCACCCTTCCTCAAAAGTCCTCATCTCCATATGCTTAGAGAAGCTTTTGATATCAACTTTTGCCAAATTTTCTTGCCCATACAACAGGTTTGCTTCCATGTGAGTGTCTTCTAGTCTTGCAATGTTTTCTAACCAGCTTCGGGCATTGAGAAGCTCCTCATCAACTCACAAGATCTTAAAGCGCTGACAACATTCTGCGACTAAGTAGTGTCACACTTGGTAAAGAATTGTTGCTTATCAGGATTGACTCACTCCTTTTGAAGGATTGGCTGCCGTATCAAAGTTAGGCAGACTCAAATGTGATGCTGGTCTTTTCACATGTCCCTGGGATATATACAAGGAGAGAAACTATAATTGTAGCTGGATCCATTGATATTCCTGTTTTTCGTCAATTGATCAGTCACTCTGACTTGCTCTGAGATTATTCATTGAATGAGTGGATGTGCAATGTAGTTTCAAATTGACCAGGCAGAATTCCAAGCTTTAACAAATGAAAATACATGACATTGTAAGTAAACAAGCACCACATCAGGCAAGACAATACTTAAGGGGTCTTGTGGTTGCCCAAAAAGGGCAGGAATATCTTCTCTGATTTGTACTGCAATGAACAGTATGATGTGCTTGGTAGGAAGAAAAGAACCACTTGCAAAGTTTGGATCACAGTGCAGTAGTAATGAATTGTCAACCAAATTGTTCAACGAGACGAGAAAGCTGTCAGTGTCGTCATGTGATGTTTCCCACCCGACACGCAGATGGGAGTTTTCCGCCCGTCCACGTGCCGCCCGATTTGGAAATAAGTCATGTGCTGACCAAACCAGTTCGTCTTCGGCTCGGGTCCACTAAATCAACGATAAAAAGTCATTTTTCAAAAATATTCTGCTAGTTGTCTAGAGTTGTCTCTGTCCTTTTTGAAATGAATAAATAATTATATACAGAACTTCTGTTAAACTCAGGTCTCTCCAAGGTTGCCGGAAGAGTACCCGCCACTCGCTCCCCTCCCCTCCCTCGCAAGCTCGGGGGGTCCCCCGAGCCGGGGAGTCTCGGGCGGGCACGCTAAAGACTCGTTCCGGCTTTTGACATATATGGAGAGGGACCATCGTCAAGCCCTTCAAAGAGAAGGAATCAGCCAGTCTTGAACACCCAACAAACATGAGAGTCATCAACAATAACAGCACGCTAAACCACTAGATCATGGAGGCTTTATAAACAGGCTGTGTATTCATAATAGGTAAGGGCCCAGGTCACACAATCTCTCACGTCATCGAACTGGTTTGTTGATTTTGAGGTCACCTGATTTCTTCCCTAATCGGGAAGCACGTGGACGGGCGGAAAATCAAAAACTCCGACACGCCTATTTTCTGATCACGTGAGATCAATTCTTGACCAGCATTCAATACCAAGAAACAATCCTTCTACACCCTAGTGGACTGTGCTGACTATGATATGTTCCTTTGAGCCAATAAGTACAACTAGTACATCTATTGATACCCTTGTAATGTCTAGTAACTAATGAAATCTTTCTCTGTATGTTTAAAGTCTTTCCTGACTTGCCCTGAACCCCGCTGATGACCTAGACGTGGTGACTGATATGGCCTAATCAGGGCTGACCACCTCTCGCAGAGACCTGATGTGGTCTGAATTCTCAGTGTGGTTATTCATGTCAAAGTGCAGGTAGTGTTGCCGCGAGGTTGCGAGTATAACTGTATGAGTTACCTAATAAGGTAAGTGATCGAGCTGAGCTTGACTACGATCTTGATAACATTTTACAGCATTGCGCAGAGCTGAAAAATGGTCTTGGAAGGTTCTCAGATATAGTTCTGAGTAAAAGAATCTGATCCAAGTTTTGAATATTACCTACTGTAGTACTTTTTGAATTTGTCTGTGTCGCTGGAGCATTGCCAGAGGTTGACATTATGCGCGGGTGGCCCGAAACACTGGATGAGTTGTGCCAGCGAGTCATTGACCCGCAGAATTTAACAAGTCAGAAGTAGCCTAAAGTAGCCTCCTTGGCTCTGTCAGGCCTTGGATCAATTTGCTGATCTCTTTGATCTCGAATCAGAGCTGCTACAACGGCTGGGAAAGCTCCCGAGCCACGGTCCCATATTTAGGAAGTGACATCGTCATTAACTGTAAGTCTACGATCCTCTGCCTTTCATTTCAAACAACCGCTGTCGATCCTTGGAAACAGCTCGTCATTGTTGGAAGTAAATAAATAACCTGATAATGGTTGAAAGATGTTGGTGGCGTATCAAGGTGTATCTTTTTCTGATCATTGTCAGAGTCGGCATGCGCGCAAATGACCCCATTGCGATGAGTGGTTTGTATTGTCGGAAATTTCATTGCCAGATGGTCGGCGTTTACGTGGGGTGACCTATCGGTCCTCCGCTTCATGTCCCAAGTACCCTTTGTCTGTTTTCACTTTCACTGTGCGTCTGGAATCAGATTCAGTGAATGGGTCACGATTCTACTAGGTCTACCGTACCCTGATTTTGTTCAAGAGAGCTCGGCCATCTTTCTTGGCGGCTCTGACATTAGAGCAAAAGAATGTGTGAGGGATGATGTGGTAAAAAGACGGTAGTAGTGGAGACGACAATCGGATACCGAAAGGCTGAATCTATGTCACTTCAGCATGGGAACGTGAACAAGCACCATCAATATTGGACTCACTGATCTCGCGCCTCGTGAACGTCAATGATGAACTCGGCAGCGAGAACATTAGCTGCAAAGGTTTCTCGTGCTGTACTTTCTATGTCAGATTTCAAGTCTTGGAGAGCTTCCAAGCTTTTGGTCGGAGAGTGATATTGACTGAGTAAGGTGAAAACAAGAACAGCGACGATAGTGCCAATTGCGGTCAATTTCGGTGGAAGAAAGTTCGCGATGCTGATGGCATTGGCCGAGGTAAGAGAGGCGCTGTCGAGTTTCATCGAATATCATGTGGAGAGTAGACAAGTAGTCACTGTATTCGGGAGCATGATCAAAGGGTATGGAGGGCAGAAACACGATCAATTATATGAAATAGCCTGTAGATTCAAAAAGCGCTGTCATATAGCGGCATGTTGTTGTGGCAGTCAGAATGTCCATCTGCTCACTCAGCTCCGTGCTGGCTGTTTACCAAGAGCAGAACATGTCCAAGATAATCAAAGCACAGTGGACTTGATGGAGCTCAATCCAACACCGAAACTCCAAACTAGAAAACAACTCCAGCGGGATGATGCCCCAGTTCTCACACGTGGATCGAACACGAGTACGAGCCTGTCGATTTTATTCGCTTGTCTGATAGATACAATGAAGCTGAAGATCAAGAAAGATTCAAAGGTGATGTGTATCCGAGTCATGGAGCTAAAATGGCGGCTTTCACTCATTTTCTGATCGATATTGAGCAATTTTCTTGGATCATTAAAATTGATAATAATGGTTCGTGTCACAGACTACATACACTGCGTTTTCACCGCCACCTAATCCAACCCTGAGCGGGTTTGATCGAGTCTGACTAAGTGTGACTAGGGTCGGATTAGGTACCTAGTCACACCTAATCACACCTAGTCAGACCCGATCAGACTGTCAGGGTTGGATCAGGTGGCCGTGAAACGCAGTGATAGAACCCTCGTGACTTGAGAATGTGACATGGCGGCAGACATTTGTCAGGAATTGAAATTATTGGCAGAATCCACCGTACTAAGAGGCCTTTCAATCGATACAATTTGGCTCTGCCGTCCATAGAAAGGAACACAAAAACTCGAGGAGAAGAAAAATGTTCATGGCTATGTATCACTCGCTCCACAGGGAACATATCAAGTGTATGTCGATCCGCCGTCAAGTTTGGTTACAAGGAATACCCATATGGTGAGATTCCCTACTTTTGAGCCCCGAGCATGTCCGACCCAGTCATTGGCGCCACAGATCGAGATTGAAACAGCCCGGAGCCCTTGATCTGTTTCAAAATGGCCACTGAAAGATGATACGTGAAGCTAGAGAAGGATTGAAGACGTGTTAGGAGGTGCGCTCTGATCTTTCACGATCATTTGGGTCGTTGCAGCCCATTTTTTAAATGTGAAATGCGACTCCGGAGTTGTTTTCTAGTTTGGAGTTTCGGTGTTGGATTGAGCTCCATCAAGTCCACTGTGCTTTGATTATCTTGGACATGTTCTGCTCTTGGTAAACAGCCAGCACGGAGCTGAGTGAGCAGATGGACATTCTGACTGCCACAACAACATGCCGCTATATGACAGCGCTTTTTGAATCTACAGGCTATGCGAGGTAAATCTTCACAGATTGGATAGCAGAGACGGTGGAGAAGACTGACAGATGGCGCAACTACTGGAGAACAGAATACATCTCATTAATCATGTCAGGGACTATCTAGGACGAGCGGATTGTACTGCTGTCCCAGGAAAATTCAGACCACTGAGAAAAAGAACCCTGCAAATCCCAAGCACTCCACTGAGTCGAGTAGCCAAAAAAACCAATCATTATAACTATTGGTTTTGTGGCCAATTCCAGCTGATTAAGAAACGATAGGCTGCCTCAAAACTCGCGCTGTTCAGCGGACTTTGAATGTTTCATCAGTTCCAGACCCGCTTATCGACGGCAGAACAATGGCCGACAGTTTCAGGTAAACTCTGGTAAACTTTCTCTGCTGCAACATGCTGTAACAACAAATAAATTTTCAACTCCGCCGAACAGTGCGAGTTTTGATGGCGGCCTATCGTTTCTTAATCAGCTGTCAAACAAACGGGAACATGCCCCAGGACTACGGTCGCAGTCTTCAGGAAACAATATCCAGCCGGATGACGAGCCGCACTGGCACGAGAGAGCTCGTATAATTTGTTTGGTTGATTAAGATTTCGCGTCCAATTAGTAATTTGGCGGTGTCGAAGTCGGGCGAGAAAGTGGGGTTTTCGCTGGATCGGCGAGTTCTCCGACGACAGTTGTGCGATCCAGTACCGACAGCTCTGAACACTGGCTTAGTCCTTGGACCGTTTCAGCTACCCGCTTTGAGCAAAGTTGGCTGATCTGGAAAATCAAAAATATGATATATATAAAGCACTTGGGAAGAAATCTATCTTGGGAGCTTGAGATCTCCTGAGATCCCCCGCCAGGAGCCGCAAACTCGATATATTTTCTCGCAACCGAAATGTTCCTCTGATGGTACCAAATCATATTGACAACGTAGAACTTGGAGTACCAAGTAAGGAGAAAAGGAATTGACGAGATAGATATGCGAGTATCCAATATTAGACTGGACAGAAAGATAGCGCAGAATTTGAGCCATCGATAATCATTGAACTGACTTGAATTGGGAATACTCGAACTCTGGGTCTGGGTGTGATCATCGTGACTTGGGGCTGGTACTATTGAAGATTTCGAGGACTTGACTATCCAAAGCTGGGCCCAGTTTCTGGGCATAGCCTGAAAGACAGTGGAGCGATGGAGAGTGAGGCAGAGTGGCGACAGATAGCGACGTGAACATGGAAGATTTCGGAGAATCTGATGGTCATACATCATCCAAGAAACCACAGCATGTTATGGTTTGCTTGAGCCAGAGCCTCCAAAAGAGGACTCAGTTTAAACCGAGGATTAAGCTGGGTTTTAAACATCAATTTTCATCTACTACATTACACTGTACAGTAATAAAATAACACCACAGCCAGTTTAATCTGGCTTAAGCTACTCCTCATTTAAACTGTATTGGATCTGGTTGGCACTGCGGGTTTAATCCTGCCTAAGCTGCCTTGGATTAAAAATGCAAACACACCTTTTCAGACAGCCACTTAATCCAGGCATCCTCACTAGATAATCAGTCAATGTAACACTGCAGATGACCTATTGAATGCACCTAGTCAGTACACATGGCCTGAAAGAAGACTTATGACATCAAGTCTGTAAATTTGTGTGCTTGTGGGTGGCGAGGTATACTTGAGGCCCTGGCAAAAATCCATGAGAATGGCAGCTCCAAAGGCTCAAAAAGTCACAGAAGCTCAACCTCAGACTGTCAAGTGGTTAGAGCCAGGCTGTGAGAAACACATGACAAGGGAAAAGAACAAGGGACAATGGGGCACATGCTGGCAAGTGGCACTTGAACAAAGTCTGACTCCATTGTTCGACTTGATCAACATTCAGGCTTGAAGGTTGCGTTATTCTGCTTGACTTTGTTCTCGACTCCCATCATCTCCACCCTCGGTCATGAATCCCCCTTCAACCTGCCTTTCTGTTGGAATACTTGAGAATTGCAGTGAGTGTCTTTTATTCTGTTTGATTCCCTTAAGCTGATCAAGTAACCATATGCAGGCTATAGCTGGCGGCTAGGCTTACCACAGTTTGTGTACAATCTTATCCTATCCTATCTATTGTATTTCACCCTATCTGACCAATCCTATCCATATTAAACTGGCAGTGGGGACTAGATGGTCCTATTACTGTACAGTGCAATGTAGTAGATAAAAAATGAAGATTAAACCCAGCTTAATCCTCAGTTTAAACTGGGTCTCTTTTGGAGGCTCTGGTTTAAGCAGACCTGACCGAAATTCTTCAAGAAAAGTTCTCGAGATTTGAACTGAAGATTTTTGCTGTGTAAAATGGCTCGGTACGAATTCCGTCATGATCACCACGGCACACAAGTCGCTCTAATGATACTTCCAGTACAGGGCCAGACTCGATCCGTGAGACCCAAGACAATTGTCATTTGTAATTATGCAGTTGTTGATTCAAGTTACTGGGTCCAGTGCCGAAACTCTAGCAAGTCGCAAGGACACTGATAATGGGCTTGTCTAGCCAGACATACGATATCAATGCTGCGAAAGCATAGGTCGGTCGTGCGACTTGAAGCATGGGTAATTGCGGTTGATACCGCTGTTATCCATTGAGTCTTCAAAGCTGGCTTCGACCACTGAGAATTCTTGTGGAACCCAAGATCTCAGCCAGCCTTTTTCGGATCAAGGGACCAATTGCAACCTTCTATTGCATCTTACTCAGCGAACAAATAGTGGCGGAGATCTATCAAATTCTTATGCAACTCGAGATCTTAACCAGCCTTTTTCAGATCAAAGGATTAATTGCAACCTTCTTTTGCACCTTACTCAGCTAACAAATAGAGGCGGAGATCTATCGTCTCGAAAGGTGAATTTTTAATGCTTAGAAACAACAGATGAGCAATTTTGGGATACTGCGGATTGAATGAACATTCGGACGACACTCCGAGTCTGAGTCTACAATTAGCTCCTTCAAAGATGCTGTTAGTCTGAGATATCACAAGTCTTCACCTTCACTGCAGATATGCACTATAGACATGAATCAAGGTAGAATCTGAGATTCTCCCCTTGTGCCCAAGGCTTGCTTTGTAACATGACAGAACGAAGGTGAGTGTGTAACCATAGGTAACGGCCTTCGGCGTGCTGGATCTTGAGACTTGTCTTGTTGATTCACCCAAATTTAACAACGGTCTCGAGAACCGTGCAATCTTAAACTTCCTCTATATGATTTCCATCAAATCTGTCGGAGACCCAGGTCCCAGGGGTCCGCACTGGTTTCCGGGGTCCACAGTTTTAGCAGATAACTCCGCAGGCTGGATTTGGAAATCTTATGTAGACGCCCGTACCACTGCCTTTTGATATAAATGAGCTATGTTCAATTCCTTCACTTCCACTCTGACCTCTCTTCACCCTCACCCTCACATTCAGATGAAACTCGACAGTAGCATTGTTGCGGCCAATGTTGTGCCCAATCTCTCGAACTACTTCCTTCCATCCAAAGTGACCGCCATCGGCACCATCATTGTTGTCATTTTGGTCACCTTGCTCGGCCAGTACCGCCATTTGACAAAGAGCTTGGAGGCTCTCCGGCTCTTGATGTCCGACATAGAATGCACATCTCGAGAAGTCTTCAGGCGCAGCGACGATGAGTTCATAATCGACGTCAATCATTCATGTCACCAGTGAGTTCCATGATCTTCATCGATGGCTCGAGATAGTCAAAGTCTCCTATGTAGATTCGAGCGTCTGATATCCCAATGCCGAGTCCGATATTATGGACTTTCCAGTGCACCTTGGCATGCATATCCCGTCTCTCTTATTCGTCTGCGCTGGGCCATTAGCGCAACCAGGAGGGAGGGTCAAACTCTCTTGAACAAGATTAAGGTATGTACAATACTAGATCTACAATCCTCAATCACTCACCAAATTCGATCCAGATGCAGGGTGAAAGCGAAAATATGCAAATACTCGATTGGAGAGAGATGGCAGGCCTAAGAAAGCGGAATATCTAGACATTTTATTCTCTGTCCCTGCTCCCAATTTAGCTATTCTCTCTCGCTGAGATCCCAGTATATATTTCTGCAGTGCTACGAACTTTTACCGATGACGTGTTAGGCATTGATGAGGCAGGGGCAAGAAATTCACACGGCCACCAATTCAAACCGCGACACCTGGGTCCTGCTACCAACAACGATGCGGATCCCTTCCTCAGTCAAATTCTTCATCCTCGTTGAATATAAAAGGTGACATTTCTATGCTCTCCAATATGGCTTGTTCTCTGAAGACCGTCCAACCAGTTGAACCAGCAAATTTGTCCACCTGGGTCCCGTTACCATCGACCGCCAGCCTGGAGATTCATTCACCGATGTTTTCCAACAGAAAGGAAATTCTTCAGCGAAGGCGTCCTCCTTATATGGTCTTAGGATCGAATATGCCATGATTTCGCAGATTTTGGCGAAACGTCATCTCGTCACTGAAACCACCCCGACGTTTCTCACCATTGGAGCCCAAATATCTCGAGTTCGAGCTGCTGCTCCTGTACTCAACCCTGGCTACAGGAATGCCCGATCCATTTTGTTGGACAGGCAGGTTTTCAGGTGCGTAGCTTTACCTTCCAAATCATCATTGTTTTGACCTTCTATTTTGTACAGAGGACTGCTGCGAATGGATCCCGAGCGCTCAATGCTTATTGATGCCAGCTGAGACCACCGATGGAGGACGGAATGTTTGATTATGAATGCATGGGAGCCTCTAGTCGACGCTCGAGAGATCCCGGTCTGATCAGTAAGATTTGCTTTGCTCTCATGTATCCTGCAGGTCTATCGCTAATACTTGTCTAGCAGATCGACCAACTGGAGACATTTTTGTGGTCCCTGTTCTTGTCGCGAACGAGAAGGATAGAGTTCTATGCTGGTACGTTCATTGATGCCATGTTCTCTTGACCTTGCGGCCTGACATTCTCTGTTTCTATAGCGGTTTCCATAGCGAGACAACCATACAGCATGTTCGTTTTCGGAATCGTGAACTGTGGATGTCACTCATCAAAGGCAAGGGCAACAACAGTTTTGTGAAAAGGCTCCAGCGAGCGAGGAAACAAGAAGCAGTGCTGCAGAGGATCGTGGGCGCTGTAGAAAGAGGGATGGCAAATTGTTTGGACAACAAAGCTCAAACCAAACCACCTCGGGTGTTCACATGGATGTCCAGCTGCTCATCCTCCTCGTCCGCGATCCCCAATCCCGAATATCGATCCTTCGATTTTGCCACAGCCATTCCATGGTCATCACATCAGAACCACGATGCAGCATTTGCAGTATTCCGAACCAACCAAGACGCGAAGATGACCTGGACATTCTGTCGTTTCATTCCGCTTTCCTTCCCGACGAACGCTCTCTTTTCCCTTTCGCAACTTCGTCTTAAACCGCTTGCCTCTGGACAATAGGCAAACCATTCCAATAGCTAAGAGGAAGAGACGAAAGAGCCGGTGCGAGAAGAGAGAGAGGCTCTAAACGAGAGACGAGAGAGAGAGCGCGCTCTGTTGGCTGTGAAAGCCTACAGCGGGGACGAAAGAGACCGACAGGCGAGAATCGATCAACGCCAGGCTCCGACAAGCATTCACCATTTGCGGATCAGCTCGACCAATCAGATTTCACTTTTCGGTCATCAGCTCACATTCCATTATCCCTCATGAACCATGGAGTCGACGTCTCTCATTCCCCCAGCTCACTGCTTGCGGCTTTGGCTCTGGAATATGGTCGCAATCAACCGACGTCATTGCCATAGCGGCTTCGAGCACTTCCCCTGGCGTTATCTCCTGCGCCCGAGCCATAGAAGCTCTTGCATTTGGCAAATGTCATAAGGATGGATTGGTAGAGGGCGAGAAAACGTGTCGAGGGACTTCCAATGAGCTGGTAGCGTCGACGTATGGGCACGACATGATTCAGAAGAGGTAACATTCTCAGCTATGAGTGCTCTCCAAAGCTGATTAGCTTTCAGGTTTGTCTTCCAAATCCAAGCAAACTACTCGATGGCACAGGTCTTCCGGCTTCATTCAATTGTTCGCAATCTGTCTGGTGCGAATAGCTCGTGTCTAGGTATGTTCAAAATGTACATTGTACAAGCAGTAAACACGATTAGATTAGATATCGAGAAATGTTATCTTATCGGCGCGTCTTATCGCCAAGTAGCCTGCGTCTGTTTTCACTTTCACCGTGCGTCTACAATGGAATTCAGTGGGTAGTGGTTATTCCAGTTTTGGCATACCCGTATCTTGTTCAAGAGAGCTCGGCCCTCCTTCTTGGTGGCTCTGATGGACCAGCGGAGACGAGCCAGAGCGACAGGATATGAATGCCATGATGTGGTGGAAAGACGGTAGGCGCGGAGACGGCAGTCAGATACAGAGATGTTGAACCTGTATGACTTCAGCATGCAGAACAGAGAAATGGATTGTCAGACTCACTCATCTCGCGCGTCATAAATGTCGATGATGAACTCGGGATTGAGAGCGCTCGCGGCGAGAATTTCTCGAGTTGCATTTTCTATGTCGGACTTCAAGACTTGGAGAGCTTCCAAGCTTTTGATCAAAGAGCTGTATTGGCCGAGCAAGGCGACCCCGACAGCAGCAAGGATCGTCCCGATCAAGGTGAATTTCGGTGAAAGGAAGTCCGTGATATCTGCCGCGTTGGCTGAGACGAGGGGAGTACTATCGAGTTTCATTGAAGAGAGGCGAGAATCAATGGAGTAGAAAAGCGATGATATTTGGAGCAGCAGAACCTGGGGACAATTGTAAAACGGCGATATGGTGAGCATGGTATATATATCGGTTCATAGTCTTTTCCACTGAACATCAGCGACAGGCCGAACTAAAATTAAAATTTTGATTGCTCTGTGTGATCAATCCTTCCAAACAGCCAAAAGGTGCGGCTGCCCAGCCACAGAACCGGGACCCGACATAGCGGTAACAGTCCAAATGCGGTTCTCAGTTGCCGCGAGGCAAGGTGGAGGTATCTCCGAGTTTGTACCGTCAAGTTGCGAGTATAATTGTATATATATGAGTTACCTAATAAGGTAAGTGATCGAGCTGAACCTCAGCTTGACTACGATCTTGAAACATTTTACAACATTGCGCAGAGCTGAAAAATGGTCTTGGAAGGTTCTCAGATATAGTTCTGAGCAAAATAATCTCATGAAAGGATCGCCTTCGTCGATTCGGACCTTGCTTAAGGATGACAATTTGATAAAGTAGAAACACGATAGGCACTATCTATGGCCGCCCGGCTTTCGTCATAGGCACTATGATGGATGAAAAGAATGCTTCCTCCTTCTTGATCAATTTGTCATGTATCGCCAACACCTCCACCCTTTCCCTTATTGCAGCAATCGGATTCACATCCTGAACCTCCTCACACCGCAATGTTCTTTTCCGGACGGCCTGGTGAGATAATAGGTTTGGCGTTGTTGACAGACTGGCGTGACCTGCATTTAAGGATTCCAGCAAAAGAAAACCGCGGGAAATATGACTAAGGTATTTGGTGCACATGATCATGGGAGGAAGGGCAGATAGAATTAATGCACACTGGAGACCTAGCTAAAGCAAGGTGATCCAAGTTTTGAACATTACCTAAGTAGTACTTTTTGAATTTGTCTGTGTCGCTGGAGCATTGCCAGAGGTTGACATTATGCGCGGGTGACCTGAAACACTGGATGTGCGCCAGCGAGTCATTGACCCACAGAATTTGACAAGTCAGAAGTAGCCTAAAGTAGCCTCCTTGGCTCTGTCAGGTCTTGGATCAATTTGCTGATCTCTTTGATCTCGAATCAGAGCTGCTACAACGGCTGGGAAAGCTCCCGAGCCGCGGTCCCATATTTAAGAAATGACATCGTCATTCAAGCGCTGTCGATCCTTGGAAACAGCTTGTCATTATTGGAAGTAAATAAATAACCTGATAATGGTTGAAAGATGTTGGTGGCGTATCAAGGTGTATCTTTTCTGATCATTGTCAGAGTCGGCATGCGCGCGAATGACCCTATTGCGATGAGTGGTTTGTATTGTCGGAATCATTGCCAGATGCTCGGCGTTTACGTGGGGTGACCTATCGGTCCTCCGCTTCACCCCAAGTACTCTTTGTCTGTTTTCACTTTCACTGTGCGTCTGGAATCAGATTCAGTGAGTGGGTCACGATTCTACTAGGTCTACCGTACCCTGATTTTGTTCAAGAGAGCTCAGCCATCTTTCTTGGCGGCTCTGACATTAGAGCAAAAGAATGTGTGAGGGATGATGTGGTAAAAAAGACGGTAGTAGTGGAGACGACAATCGGATACCGAAAGGCTGAATCTATGTCACTTCAGCATGGGAACGTGAACAAGCGCCATCAATATTGGACTCACTGATCTCGCGCCTCGTGAACGTCAATGATGAACTCTTTGGTCGGAGAGTGATATTGGCTGAGCAAGGTGAAAACAAGAACAGCGACGATAGTGCCAATTGCGGTCAATTTCGGTGGAAGAAAGTTCGCGATGCTGATGGCATTGGCCGAGGTAAGAGAGGCGCTGTCGAGTTTCATCGAATATCATGTGGAGAGTAGACAAGTAGTCACTGTATTCGGGAGCATGATCAAAGGGTATGGAGGGCAGAAACACGATCAATTATATGATTGGATACACCCACATTCGGCCCACATGAACAAATATTTAAATTATGAAATGTTCAACACAAAGCGGCTGTAAGAGATCTAAATCTCGCTCATTGCTGTTAGAAGCCAAATATCAAATTGTCGGACAATGGAAGGAAAAACCAGAATCAAGGTCTTTGAGTCCGGCTACTGTCATCGACACCATTCAACAACGACCATGGATGCATGCACTGCTGCGCCTACTGTGGCGCATCAGAGCGGGATGATGCCCCAGTTCTCACACGTGGATCGAACACGAGTACGAGCCTGTCGATTTTATTCGCTTGTCTGATAGATACAATGAAGCTGAAGATCAAGAAAGATTCAAAGGTGATGTGTATCCGAGTCATGGAGCTAAAATGGCGGCTTTCACTCATTTTCTGATCGATATTGAGCAATTTTCTTGGATCATTAAAATTGATAATAATGGTTCGTGTCACAGACTACATAGAACCCTCGTGACTTGAGAATGTGACATGGCGGCAGACATTTGTCAGGAATTGAAATTATTGGCAGAATCCACCGTACTAAGAGGCCCTTCAATCGATACAATTCGGCTCTGCCGTCCATAGAAAGGAACACAAAAACTCGAGGAGAAGAAAAATGTTCATGGCTATGTATCACTCGCTCCACAGGGAACACATCAAGTGTATGTCGATCCGCCGTCAAGTTTGGTTACAAGGAATACCCATATGATGAGATTCCCTACTTTTGAGCCCCGAGCATGTCCGACCCAGTCATTGGCGCCACAGATCGAGATTGAAACAGCCCGGAGCCCCTGATCTGTTTCAAAATGGCCACTGAAAGATGATACGTGAAGCTAGAGAAGGATTGAAGACGTGTTAGGAGGTGCGCTCTGATCTTTCACGATCATTTGGGTCGTTGCAGCCCATTTTTTAAATGTGAAATGCGACTCCGGAGTTGTTTTCTAGTTTGGAGTTTCGGTGTTGGATTGAGCTCCATCAAGTCCACTGTGCTTTGATTATCTTGGACATGTTCTGCTCTTGGTAAACAGCCAGCACGGAGCTGAGTGAGCAGATGGACATTCTGACTGCCACAACAACATGCCGCTATATGACAGCGCTTTTTGAATCTACAGGCTATGCGAGATAAATCTTCACAGATTGGATAGCAGAGACGGTGGAGAAGACTGACAGATGGCGCAACTACTGGAGAACAGAATACATCTCATTAATCATGTCAGGGACTATCTAGGACGAGCGGATTGTACTGCTGTCCCAGGAAAATTCAGACCACTGAGAAAAAGAACCCTGCAAATCCCAAGCACTCGACTGAGTCGAGTAGCCAAAAAAACCAATCATTATAACTATTGGTTTTGTGGCCAATTCCAGCTGATTAAGAAACGATAGGCTGCCTCAAAACTCGCGCTGTTCAGCGGACTTTGAATGTTTCATCAGTTCCAGACCCGCTTATCAACGGCAGAACAATGGCCGACAGTTTCAGGTAAACTCTGGTAAACTTTCTCTGCTGCAACATGCTGTAGCAACAAATAAATTTTCAACTCCGCCGAACAGTGCGAGTTTTGATGGCGGCCTATCGTTTCTTAATCAGCTGTCAAACAAACGGGAACATGCCCCAGGACTACGGTCGCAGTCTTCAGGAAAACAATATCCAGCCGGATGACGAGCCGCACTGGCACGAGAGAGCTCGTATAATTTGTTTGGTTGATTAAGATCTCGCGTCCAATTAGTAATTTGGCGGTGTCGAAGTCGGGCGAGAAAGTGGGGTTTTCGCTGGATCGGCGAGTTCTCCGACGACAGTTGTGCGATCCAGTACCGACAGCTCTGAACACTGGCTTAGTCCTTGGACCGTTTCAGCTACCCGCTTTGAGCAAAGTTGGCTGATCTGGAAAATCAAAAATATGATATATATAAAGCACTTGGGAAGAAATCTATCTTGGGAGCTTGAGATCTCCTGAGATCCCCCGCCAGGAGCCGCAAACTTGATATATTTTCTCACAACCGAAATGTTCCTCTGATGGTACCAAATCATATTGACAACGTAGAACTTGGAGTACCAAGTAAGGAGAAAAGGAATTGACGAGATAGATATGCGAGTATCCAATATTAGACTGGACAGAAAGATAGCGCAGAATTTGAGCCATCGATAATCATTGAACTGACTTGAATTGGGAATACTCGAACTCTGGGTCTGGGTGTGATCATTGTGACTTGGGGCTGGTACTATTGAAGATTTCGAGGACTTGACTATCCAAAGCTGGGCCCAGTTTCTGGGCATAGCCTGAAAGACAGTGGAGCGATGGAGAGTGAGGCAGAGTGGCGACAGATAGCGACGTGAACATGGAAGATTTCGGAGAATCTGATGGTCATACATCATCCAAGAAACCACAGCATGTTATGGTTTGCTTAAGCCAGAGCCTCCAAAAGAGGACTCAGTTTAAACCGAGGATTAAGCTGGGTTTAAACATCAATTTTCATCTACTACATTACACTGTACAGTAATAAAATAACACCACAGCCAGTTTAATCTGGCTTAAGCTACTCCTCATTTAAACTGTATTGGATCTGGTTGGCACTGCAGGTTTAATCCTGCCTAATCTGCCTTGGATTAAAAATGCAAACACACCTTTTCAGACAGCCACTTAATCCAGGCATCCTCACTAGATAATCAGTCAATGTAACACTGCAGATGACCTATTGAATGCACCTAGTCAGTACACATGGCCTGAAAGAAGACTTATGACATCAAGTCTGTAAATTTGTGTGCTTGTGGGTGGCAAGGTATACTTGAAGCCCTGGCAAAAATCCATGAGAATGGCAGCTCCAAAGGCTCAAAAAGTCACGGAAGCTCAACCTCAGACTGTCAAGTGGTTAGAGCCAGGCTGTGAGAAACACATGACAAGGGAAAAGAACAAGAGACAATGGGGCACATGCTGGCAAGTGGCACTTGAACAAAGTCCGACTCCATTGTTCGACTTGATCAACATTCAGGCTTGAAGGTTGCGTTATTCTGCTTGACTTTGTTCTCGACTCCCATCATCTCCACCCTCGGTCATGAATCCCCCTTCAACCTGCCTTTCTGTTGGAATACTTGAGAATTGCAGTGAGTGTCTTTTATTCTGTTTGATTCCCTTAAGCTGATCAAGTAACCATGCAGGCTATAGCTGGCGGCTAGGCTTACCACAGTTTGTGTACAATCTTATCCTATCCTATCTATTGTATTCCACCCTATCTGACCAATCCTATCCATATTAAACTGGCAGTGGGGACTAGATGGTCCTATTACTGTACAGTGCAATGTAGTAGATAAAAAATGAAGATTAAACCCAGCTTAATCCTCAGTTTAAACTGGGTCCCTTTTGGAGGCTCTGGTTTAAGCAGACCTGGCCGAAATTCTTCAAGAAAGGTTCTCGAGATTTGAACTGAAGATTTTTGCTGTGTAAAATGGCTCGGTACGAATTCCGTCATGATCACCACGGCACACAAGTCGCTCTAATGATACTTCCAGTACAGGGCCAGACTCGATCCGTGAGACCCAAGACAATTGTCATTTGTAATTATGCAGTTGTTGATTCAAGTTACTGGGTCCAGTGCCGAAACTCTAGCAAGTCGCAAGGACACTGATAATGGGCTTGTCTAGCCAGACATACGATATCAATGCTGCGAAAGCATAGGTCGGTCGTGCGACTTGAAGCATGGGTAATTGCGGTTGATACCGCTGTTATCCATTGAGTCTTCAAAGCTGGCTTCGACCACTGAGAATTCTTGTGGAACCCAAGATCTCAGCCAGCCTTTTTCGGATCAAGGGACCAATTGCAACCTTCTATTGCATCTTACTCAGCGAACAAATAGTGGCGGAGATCTATCAAATTCTTATGCAACTCGAGATCTTAACCAGCCTTTTTCAGATCAAGGGATTAATTGCAACCTTCTTTTGCACCTTACTCAGCTAACAAATAGAGGCGGAGATCTATCGTCTCGAAAGGTGAATTTTTAATGCTTAGAAACAACAGATGAGCAATTGTGGGATACTGCGGATTGAATGAACATTCGGACGACACCCCGAGTCTGAGTCTACAATTAGCTCCTTCAAAGATGCTGTTAGTCTGAGATATCACAAGTCTTCACCTTCACTGCAGATATGCACTATAGACATGAATCAAGGTAGAATCTGAGATTCTCCCCTTGTGCCCAAGGCTTGCTTTGTAACATGACAGAACGAAGGTGAGTGTGTAACCATAGGTAACGGCCTTCGGCGTGCTGGATCTTGAGACTTGTCTTGTTGATTTACCCAAATTTAACAACGGTCTCGAGAACCGTGCAATCTTAAACTTCCTCTACATGATGTCCATCAAATCTGTCGGTGAGACCCAGTCCCAGGGGTCCGCACTGGTTTCCGGGGTCCACAGTTTTAGCAGATAACTCCGCAGGCTGGATTTGGAAATCTTATGTAGACGCCCGTACCACTGCCTTTTGATATAAATGAGCTATGTTCAATTCCTTCACTTCCACTCTGACCTCTCTCATCCAAAGTGACCGCCATCGGCACATCATTGTTGTCATTTTGGTCACCTTGCTCGGCCAGTACCGCCATTTGACAAAGAGCTTGGAGGCTCTCCGGCTCTTGATGTCCGACATAGAATGCACATCTCGAGAAGTCTTCAGGCGCAGCGACGATGAGTTCATAATCGACGTCAATCATTCATGTCACCAGTGAGTTCCATGATCTTCATCGATGGCTCGAGATAGTCAAAGTCTCCTATGTAGTTTCGAGCGTCTGATATCCCAATGCCGAGTCCGATATTATGGACTTTCCAGTGCACCTTGGCATGCATATCCCGTCTCTCTTATTCGTCTGCGCTGGGCCATTAGCGCAACCAGGAGGGAGGGTCAAACTCTCTTGAACAAGATTAAGGTATGTACAATACTAGATCTACAATCCTCAATCACTCACCAAATTCGATCCAGATGCAGGGTGAAAGCGAAAATATGCAAATACTCGATTGGAGAGAGATGGCAGGCGTAAGAAAGCGGAATATCTAGATATTTTATGCTCTGTTCCTGCTCCCAATTCAGCTATTCTTTTGCACCGAGATGCCAGTATATGTTCTTGCAGCGCTACAGTGGTTCGAACGAACTTTTATTCGCGTCGAGGTCAGCACGATGACGTGTTAGGCATTGATTAGGCAAGAGCAAGAAATTCACACGGCCACCATTCAAACTGCGACAGTTGCTACCGATCCCGTCTTCAGCCAACTTCTTCATTCCTCATTGAATATAGAACTTCTGTGCTCCCCAGTCCGGCTTTCTGAAGACCGCCCAACCAACCAAACAGCAAATCGTTCAGGCTTCGATTACCGTCAACCCAGCTGGACATTGCAGTGAAGAATCGCCGATGTTCTCTAACGGGAAGCGAATTCTTCAGCAAAGACCTATGCCATTATATCGCAGATTTTGGTGACTACGTCATCTCGTCACCGAAACCCGTTTCTCGCCATTAGAGACCAAAATCTCGAGCTCAAGCTGCTGCTCTTGCGCTCAACCATGTCTAGATTGAAGGAAATCCTGACCCTTTTGCTGGATGGACAAGCGGAGTTTCCAGGTGTGTAGCTCTGCCTTCCAAATGATCATTGTTCTGACCTTCTATTTTGTACAGAAGACCGCCGCGAATATCCCGGGCGGTCAATGCTTGGTTGATACCAGCTGAGACCCCGATGGAGCACGGAATGTTTGATCATGAATGCATGGGAGCCTCTAGTCGACGCTCGAGAGATCCCGGTCTGATCAGTAAGATTTGCTTTGCTCTCATGTATCCTGCAGGTCCATTGCTAATCCTTATCCAGCGGGTCGATCAACTGGAGACATTTTTGTGGACCCTGTTCTTGTCGCGACCCAGAAGGATAGAGCTCCATGCTGGTACGTTCATTGATGCCATTTTCTCTTGACCTTGCGGCCTGACATTCTCTGTTTCTATAGCGGTTTCCATAGCGAGACAACCATACAGCATGTTCGTCTTCGGAATCGTGAACTGTAGATGTCACGCATCAAAGGCAAGGGCAACAACAGTTTTGCGAAAAGGCTCCAGCGAGCAAGGAAACAAGAAGCGGTGCTGCAGAGGATCGTGGGCGCTGTAGAAAGAAGGATGGCAAATCGTTTGGACAACAAAGCTCAAACCAAACCACCTCGGGTGTTCACATGGATGTCCAGCTGCTGGTCCTCCTCGTCCGCGATCCCCAATCCCGAATATCGATCCTTCGATTTTGCCACAGCCATTCCATGGTCATCACATCAGAACCACGATGCAGCATTTGCAGTATTCGAACCGACCAAGACGCGAAGATGACCTGGTCATTCTGTCGTTTCATTCCGCTTTCCTTACCGACGAACGCTCTCCTTTCCCTTTCGCAACTTCGTCATAAACCGCTTGCCTCTGGACAATAGGCAAACCATTCCAATAGCTAAGAGGAAGAGACGAAAGAGCCGGTGCGAGAAGAGAGAGAGGCTCTAAACGAGAGACGAGAGAGAGAGCGCGCTCTGTTGGCTGTGAAAGCCTACAGCGGGACGAAAGAGACCGACAGACGAGAACGGAACAAAGCCAGGCTCCGACAAGCATTCAGCATTTGTGTATCAGCTCGATCAACCCGATTTCGCTTTTCAGTCATCACCCCACATTCCAGTATCCCTCATGAACCATGGGTCGATGTCTCTCATTGTCCCCGCTCACTGCTTGCAACTTTGGCTCAGAAATATGATCGCAATCAATCGACGTCATTGCCATTGCAGATTCGAGCACATCCCCCCGTCTTGTCAGAGCAGCTTTGTGATCTGCCATCGCAAATGACCTTGAACACATCATCTCCTGCGCGCGAGCCGTAGAAGCTCCTGCATTTGGCAATTGTCGTGAAGGATGGATTTGTCGAGGGCGAGAAAACGAACACCTTCTCGAGGGACTTCCAATGGGCTGGTAGCGCCTACAAATGGGCATGACATGATTCACAAGAGGTGACATTTTCAGCTATGAGTGCTCTCCAAAGCTGATTAGCTTTCAGGTTCATCTTCCAAATGCAAGCAAGCAAATCCGATGGCACAGCTGCTTGTAATCTCCGAGGTTTATCATGTACGGCGAGAAGAAGAATATCAATGGTGGTGGCATAGGTCTTCTTACAGGACTTCATTCAAATTGTTCGCAATCTGTTTGGCGTGAGTAGCTCGAGGTAGCTCGTTTCTAGGTATGTTCAAAATGTACAAGCAGTAAACACGATCAGATTACTTAGATATGGGGAAAAGTTATCTTATCGGCGCGTCTTATCGCCAAGTAGTCTGCGTCTGTTTTCACTTTCATCGTGCGTCTGCAATGGAATTCAGTGAGTGGTTTGTTATTCCAGCTCTGGCGTACCCTGATCTTGTTCAAGAGAGCTCGACCGTCTTTCTTGGCGGCTCTGATGGACCAGCGAAGACGGGCCAGAGCGACAGGATATGAATGCCATGATGTGATGGAAAGACGGTAGGAGCGGAGACGGCAGTCAGATACGGAGAGGTTGAACCTATATGACTTGAGTATGCGAAACAGAGAAATGGATTGTTAGACTCACTCCTCTCGCGCGTCATAAATGTTGATGATGAACTCGGGATTGAGAGCGCTGGCTGCAAGAGTTTCTCGAGTTGCACTTCCTATGTCCGACTGCAAGACTTGGAGAGCTTCCAAACTCTTGGCCAAAGAGCTGTATCGGCCAAGCAAGGTGACCCCAACAACAGCAAGAATCGTCCCGATCAAGGTGAATTTCGGCGGAAGGAGGTTCGCGATATCAGCAGCATTGGTTGAGACGAGGGGAGCACTATCGAGTTTCATTATGAAGAGATGGGTGGGATTGTATGGAGCAAGGGAAAAGCAACAGTAAACGGAGGGCCCACTGGCCAAGAAGTAAATGAGATGGAGGAACATCGCACTGCTTTCATATATTTATATCGGGTCGGCTCGGGCGTCTGTTGCGAGCGTCTAAAAGATGAAAGACAGTTGATTACAAGGTGATAGGGTCGACCTAAGCGCTAAAACAAACGAACAAACAGAAGGAAGCAGTAAGGGAGCTAATTCATTGTTGTTGTTAAACGACGCCGCTGAGCGGAAGCATTGCCCAGACAGTACGTGACCAAAAAAGCTCAAAAAAGTTTCAAGTTGACCAACACTTTGGACACATTCACCGTCTTGTCCTGACGCTGGACGGCCAAAAGGAAGAGAGTTTCGTCTACCTAGTGGTGTGGGAGTTAGGCTCGCAACAAATGAAAGCGGTGTCACCGCAGGCCGGAGATACTGCAAACAGCATGTCTCGATGCAATCATTGGACTGCTTCGCAGGAAATAAGATCATGTGTATCATATCACCACTAGTACCGGCAGTAGACAAAAGGTCAAGTGAAACCCAGAAAGACCGACGTCGAGGAGGTATGTGTATCATTGCCACTTTTGTCACGTCCCTCTTCTTTGAGAGTCGCCATGTATACTCGGCAAAATCATGTTTCCGTTCTCGCATACAGAATCAATTGCTGTATGAATACGCGTCTTGCACCGCTTGGGAGTTGTAAAATAATCAGAGATCAGATTCGATCTTTCGAGCGATCAGTCTGATCACATTACCACGTCCGATCCCGAGGAACTCTTCCGAGCTGATTAGTCATCCAGCACCTTCCTTAAACGGAACCCGCCCTCGTAATTTTGGCTGTGGTTGCTGGCCACCAAGATTTCTGTAGCCTCTGTATACAGACTGATAGCATCCACCAGAAGCTGTCTATGACCTTGAGAGGCTGCAGTTTCAAATTATTGATAGTGCAGTCGGATCAGCATTGAATGATTTCTACTTCTCCCTAGCTTGGGTTCAGGTAAATCCTAGCTCCAGTCATTACGACTGTCGACCTCGAGAATCCTCTCTCCTTCCACCGCATGTCTCGTGCCAGGCTCTTGTCGGGACTTGTCAGAGGCCCTGGGCCAGATGGTCGACATGCCTCCGCTACCATCCAATTTCGCCGCAACTCCGACATATCTTCTGACATTGTGCGATAAAGGGGATTTATTGACGAGAATGAGCCTCTAGTAGCCGCGGAGAAAGTTCGGCGCTCGGCGGAGCGTCAGTAGCGGGCCCTGCCGCTCACCGGCCTTCCAGCTTATGATACAAGGCAGCGTCAAAGACCAATGTTTCCAGGTACATTCACTGTCTTCTCCCCATTGTGAATGAAGCTCAATAGCGAGCGGTCTTGCCTCTGCATCTGCCAGAATCACACCCTTTTTGCCTCCCAAGGTTGTCACCTTCGGGACCGTCGTGTTTGCTCCGGTAAGCACATCAGACGGCGCCGTGCACTCCGACTGGTCCGCCATTCCGCAGGACTTCGGGGCCGACGACCATGATATAAGGCAGCGCTGAAGGACAATGTTTCCAAATACATTCACTGTCTTCTCCCCATTGTCATGAAGCTTGATGGTAGCCTTGCTTCTGCCTCTGCCAACATCCTCCCTCCCAAGGTTGCCGCCGTCGTGACCATCTTGTTTGCTCTTATTGTGATCCCACTGATCCGCCAATATCAACCTTTACATAAGAGCTTGGATGCTCTCCGGCTCGATTTGGAGTCGGACATCGAAAGAGACACTGTCGCGGGTCGGGGTAGCATCATTCTCGATGCCCAGTTTCTTATTGAGCTCAACAAGTTGCGTAGTCTGTAGGTCTTATGGTCTGCTTTATTAAAGGTTCACCTCTTGAAGCTTGAATTTCCACAGATTCCAATTTCATGTGAGCGAATGCCATCTTGACTACTACGATCTTTCCCGGACATCTTGGGTTGCATATCCTTTCACACTTATTCGTCTACGATGGGCCGTAATGGTAACTCGGAATGAGGGTCAAGCTCTCTTGAACAAAATCAAGGTACATTGCTTGCCCTACAGTTCTGAATAACCAATTTTGGTCTAGACACACCGTGAACGTGAGAACATGCGAAGACTCGAGATGCCGAGCCTGGGAAGGTGCAATACCTAGACTTCCTTTCTATTTCCCTTGGGACATCATATAATGTAATCAGTATTTTTCGCACTACAATAACCAGTACAAGTACGCATGCTCTGGAGTGTTTCGACTCCTTATAATCTCTCTTATACTGATCGCTTTTTCCTGATCTGGTGATGACGTAGCTGATACGTTACGTGAGACATCACAGGGCTACAAATTTGGACTGCCACGTGACTTTGCAGCCTTCGAATATACTGATTTATCAGTTCTCTAATCTGGCTCTCTAAAGACCGCCCAACGGCCCCTCTCAGGAAGCGATCCATCTTGCCCGTCACCGCCGACCCAGCGTCGTGCAGATTCACCGACGATCTCCAACGGAAAGCGAATTCTTCAGCGAAGCCGCCCTCCTGGTATGGTCCCAGGATCGAACGTGCCATGATATTGCAGCTTTTGGCGACGACATCATCTCATCACCCAAACCTTATCACCATTAGAGACAAAATCTCGAGCTCGAGCTACTGCTCCTGCGCCCGACCATGGCTGAATTGAAGGAAATGCTGATTCGGACAAGCCCAGTTCTCAGGTGCGTAGCTTTACCTTCCAAATCATCATTGTTCTGACCTTCTATTTTGTACAGAGGACTGCTGCGAATATATCCCGAGCGCTCAATGCTTATTGATGCCAGCTGAGACCGCCGAAGGAGGGGAGAATGTTTGATTATGAATGCATGGGAGCCTCTAGTCGAGGCTCGAGAGATATCGGTCTGGTCAGTAAGATTTCCTTTGCTCTTATGTCGCTTCATTGCTAATTCTTGTCCAGCAGATCGGCCAATATGGAGGCATCTCTGCGGTCCCTGTCTTGCGGATCCAGAAGGATGGCGGACCATGCTAGTACGTTCATCAATCCCTTTTTCCTCTTGATTTTGCGATCTGACCCTCTCTCTTTCCGTAGCCGAGTATTCTCCACCACCAGTCAATCATACAACGACTTTAAATTCTGGCCACGGCTCAAGGCAAGGCAATGACAGTTTCACGAAAAGGTTCCAGCGAGCGAGGAACAAGAAGCGGTGGTGCAGAGGATCATGGGCGAAGGATGGCGAATCGTTTGGACAACAAAGCTCAAACCAACCGCCTCGGGTCTTCATATAGATATTCAGCTACTCGTCTTCCTCGTCCTCAATCCCGAATATCGATCCTTCGATTTCACCATAGCCGTTCCACGGTCCTCACGTCAGAACCACAATGCAGCTGTATCTCGAATCAGCAATGGCTTGGACTTGCTACTGTTTCATTGCAATTGCCTTGCTGACGAGCGCTCTTCTTTCCCTTTCACGACCTCGTCATAAACTGCTTGTCTTGGGACAACAGACGAACC
Source organism: Mycena floridula (assembly GCA_029320655.1). Taxonomy (NCBI): domain Eukaryota; kingdom Fungi; phylum Basidiomycota; class Agaricomycetes; order Agaricales; family Mycenaceae; genus Mycena; species Mycena floridula. The sequence goes on along the minus strand of JARIHS010000073.1, from coordinate 152,467 downwards.
ATTCGAATAGCTGAGAGGAAGGGAAGAAGGATGAAGAGACAGAGAGCCTTAAAAAGACAGAGAGACTTCCCGAAAGGCAGCCGGACAGGAGAGACGAGGACCGACCAAAGCCGAGCTCTGACAAGCACTCAGTATTCTGATCTTCCTCGCCTATTGTTGACCAACTCGAGTTCGATGCCCTTGGCTTTCCAATCAGATCTCGCTTTTGGGTCACCAGCTCACATTCCACTATCCCTCATGAACTGTGGGGTCGACGCTTCCCATTCGTATGCCTTTCGATCTCGTTGACTTTGTGAGTGTCATCGCAGATGACCTTTACCACCGACCTTTACCACACCTGTTATCTCTTGCGCTCGAGGTAGCACCTACAAATGGGCATGATGGGATTCGCATCTGTCCCTGGTTTGGCCTGAACCGCAGAAGAGGTGATATTCTTTCGCTATGAGCGCTCTCCAAAGCTGATTAGCTTTCAGGTCTATCTTTAATATGCAAGCAAGCAATTTGATGGCACAGCCTTCGCGTAACGTTCAGGCTTATCGTACGGTGGGAAGAGGAATATCAACGCTGGTGGCACAGGTCTCTTACGGGGCTTCATCCACATTGTCCGGAATATGGCTGGCACGAGTAGCTCGTTTCTAGGTATGTTCAAAATGAATCCTGTCAATAAACTTTTTTTTACATCCTAGCAGTAAACACGATTAGATTAGATATTGGGAAATATTATCTTATCGATCACTTTTCGCTTCATATTGCTAAGTAGTCTGCGTCTGTTTTCACTTTCATCGTGCGTCTGCAATGGAATTCAGTGAGTGGTTTGTTATTCCAGCTCTGGCGTACCCTGAACTTGTTCAAGAGAGCTCGACCGTCTTTCTTGGCGGTTGTGATGGACCAGTGGAGGCACATCACAGCGACAGGATATGAATGCCATGATGTGGTAGAAAGACGGTAGAAGCGGAGACGACAGTCGGATACAGACAGCTTGAACCTGTATGACTTCAGCATGTAGAACAGAGAAATGGATTGTAGACTCACTCCTCTCGTGCGTCATGAACGTCGATGATGAAGTCGGAATCGAGAGCGCCCGCCGCAAGAATTTCTCGAGTTGCACATTCTATGTCAGCTCTCAAGACTTGGAGAGCTTCCAAGCTCTTGTTCAAAGAGCTGTATTGACTGAGCAAAGTGACCCCGACAACAGCAAGGATTGTCCCGATTAAGGTGAATTTCGGCGAAAGGAGGTTCACGATATCAGCAGCATTGGCTGAGATGAGGGGAGCACTGTCAAGTTTCATTGAAGAAAAGGTAAGATTGTATGTAGTAGGAAAGGGATGGCTCTGAGGGACAATTGCAAACCGGCATGATATATAAGGATTTTGGGTAGCGTGATGTACGCCGTGATCCTGGGAGCCGCGTACGACGGGGATCACTGACGGTCTATCTGCCTATCCCAGGTCATGTCAAGATCACAACATTTAGACAACCTCTTTGAACCGAATTCAGCGATCCCTGATAGCATCCACGCTTTCCCCTATCCCGGTTGCAAACTGCTCTTCATGGACGTTGCCGAAGATTTTTCTCAGACTAAGCTAAGACTCGACCCAAAAGGGTAATGTCAAGATCACAATTTAGCACTTTGACAACATTGAGGATACTCCGGTATAACTCCAGTATGGCTTGGAGAAAATACGAGAATGACGATCCTTACGGCCAGAAGGAGGGAAGCTGATCAATGTGGGACGCAATCGTAGTGGTAATCCACTTCAGTCACGCTCTTATCAAGTGGACGCCTCAATAAGAGTCGTTGTTTGCAGTAGTATTTCAATTTTCAAGTCTGGTTTCAATAATTTGGCATGAATCACCACTGCATTGCTGTGCGAGTCGTAAAATAATCAGAGATCAGATTAGATCTCTGCCGTCTCGATCACGTTACCACGGTCTGATCATGAGGATCAGAGCTCTGTGTTCAGAATTCCGACGTTTGACTTGCTACAGAGACCATGTAGTGAGATATAGCAATCCAGCCGTTATCCGAAAAATGCATGATACGCTGGCGCTTATTTATCCGCTTTGTGAACACAGTCCATCTTGATCATGAACTAGACTGGCCATTGCTTCAACAGTTCCAAAGCAGATTTCGCGAGAATCGGTACCTTGACATATTTCAAGAATGATACTTAAGAAGCTTCAACTTTTGCATAAGCATGACAGTCAATTATCGTGGAGGATGGATTTGTCGAGGGACTTCCAATGGGCTGGTAGCGCCTACAGATGGGCATGACATGATTCACAAATGGTTTTCAGCCATGAGCGCTCTCCAAAGCTGATTTGATCCACCTTTGAGGTTTATCTTTCAAATGCAAGCAAGCAAATCTGATGGCACAGCCTGTCTGTAATCTGCGAGGTTTACATATCCTGTACGGCGAAAAGAAGTGTATTAATGGTGGTGGCATAAGTCCTCTTACAGAGCTCCATTCAAATTGTCCGCAATCTGTCTGCCACGAGCAGCTCGTTTCTAGGTATGTTCAAAATGAATTCCGTAAATACCCTCTTTTACATTCAAGCAGTAAACATGATTAGATTAGATATTGAAAAATGTTATCTTATCGATCACTTTCCGCTTCATATTGCCAAGTAGCCTGCGTCTGTTTTCACTTTCACTGTGCGTCTGGAACGGAATTCAGTGAGTGGTTTGCTATTTCAGTTCTGGCATACCCTGATCTTGTTCAAGAGAGCTCGACCGTCTTTCTTGGCGGCTCTGATGGACCAGCGGAGACGCACCACAGCGACAGGATATGAATGCCATGATGTGGTGGACAGACGGTAGAGGCGGAGACGGCAGTCAGATACGGAGAGGTTGAACCTGTATGACTTCAGCATGCAGAACAGAGAAATGGATTGTCAAACTCACTCATCTCGCGCGTCAGAAACGTCAATGATGAACTGGGGATTGAGAGCACTCCCTGCAAGAGTTTCTCGAGTTGTACTTTCTATGTCGGTCTTCAAGAATTGGAGAGCTTCCAAGTTCTTGGTCGAAGAGCTGTATTGGCCGAGCAAGGCGATCCCAACAGCGGCGAGGATTGTCCCGATCAAGACAAACTTCGGCGAAAGGAAGTCCGTGATATCTGCAACATTGGCTGAGACAAGGGGAGCACTATCGAGTTTCATTGCTGAAGAGGTGAAATTGTATGGACCAAGGAACAGGCAACAGTACACGGAGGGGCCCACTGGTCTAGAAGTAAATGCGATAGAGGACCATCGCACTGCCAACATATATTTATATCATCAGCAAAATTGCAATTCACTTGTCCGCTTTTTCCGTTTTTCCGCTTGTTACAAGCGGAAAAGCGGCAAGCGGAAAAAGCGGACTCTAGTACTGTGTACCTAGTGCATAAGTGAGTACCAAATACTGCTGATGTACAATGAGAAAATGAAAAGAACTTGTTCATTCTCAAAATATAGGTGTTTGGTGCTGGTATGTCCCTACCACTTTTCCTGCTTTTCGCGCCTTTTACAACTTTTTTGCACTTTTTGCACTTGTCATGAACGAGTAAAATCTGCGCTTTTTGGGAAAATGGACATGTCCATTGGCGCTTTTGCGCTTTTTGCACTTTTTGCGTATTTTTGCGTGTTTTAGCGTGTTGTGCTACTTGTAGCTACTTGTACAAGTCAAAAAAGTTATTTGTCATCTTGCTGATGATCAAGGGTAGCTGATTGTAGAGCCTAGGGTTGACGTGGGGGGTAAAACAAACGGAAGGAGCTAATTCATTCACTTTGTTCGTCTGGTGCCTTGACACTTTCGACAGCCAGGAGTCGGAAGCGTCCATCCGGCTCCAGCGTCTATTCCTTGATTTGGTGACATGATGATATGACATAGAACGTGGAATATTTTGGTTGACCCTTCCTCGAAATGTGTCTTATCAATTCTCGAAGACGCGCGTAATGATGAGGAGATATAGTCTCAAGACTCAGATAGTAGTGGGTACTTTGAATAGTATATGTTCCTGCAGCGCTACAGTGGTCCGAACGAACTTTTACTCGTGTCGAGGTCAGCACGATGACGTATTGGCCATTGATTAGGCAAGGGCAAGGATTTTACACAGCCACCGATTCAAACCGCGACACTCGCTACCGACAACGATGCGGATCCCTTCCTCAGCCAAATTCTTCATTCCTCATTGAATATAATGCATTACATTTCTGTGCTCCCAATTTGGCTCGTTCTCTGAAGACCGCCCACCCAGTCGAACCGGCAAACTTTGTTCCACCCAATGTCCACCTGCCGTCACCGTTGACCCAAGGCTGGAGATTCATTATTCACCGATGTTCTCCAACGGAAAGCGAATTCTTCAGCGAAGACGCCTCCTGGAACGGTCAGGCTCCAAGGTCAAACTCGAATCACAGATTCTGGCAAGGAAGCCATCTGTCACCGAAACCACGTTTCTCCCCATTAGGGACCAAAATCTCGAGCTCGAGCTGCTGCTCCTGCACCTGACCATGGGTACAGGAAAGCCCGATCCAATTTGCTTGATGGACCAAACGCCGTTTCCAGGTGCGTAGCTTTTCCTTCCAAATGATGCTTGTTCTGACCTTTTGTACAGAGGTGCTCATTGATGCCAGCTGAGACCACCGATGGAGCGCGGAATGTTTGTTTATGGGTGCAGGCGGGCCTCTAGTCGACACTCAAGGGAGGTCGGTCTGGTCAGTAAGATTTCCTTTGCGCTTATCCATCCTGACGCTTCGTTGCTAATCCTTGTCCAGTAGATCGGCCAACTGGAGACATCTCTGTGGTCCCTGTTGTCGCGACCCAGAAGGATATCGGTCCATGCTGGTACGTTCATTGATGCCTTGTTCTCTCAATCTTGCGGTCTGACATTCTCTATTTGTGTAGCCCATTATTCTCTACCACTAGACAACCATACAGAGTCTGTGAATCTTGGCTTGCCGACGTCGCTCGTGAACCAACACCTGAGACCAAAAACTCTCACCGTGGTCTGAGAAGGTCAAATCATCCCACATATCTTCGATACGAGCCGACAACAGTTTCGCGAAAGGATTCCAGCAAGCATGGAAAGGAGAAGCTGTGAAGCAGAGTTCAAAGTCGAAAGCTGCACTCCGTAGAGAGAAGGATAGCGAGTGACGGAGAATCGTTGGACAACAAAGCTCAGACCAAACCACCTTGGGTCCCAACCATGGACATTCAGCTGCTCCGTCTTCAATCCTCAATTCCGCGACTCTACATATCGATTTCGCCGAAGCCATTCCACCGTCATCACGTCAGAGTCATGACGCAAGGATGACCTTCTATTTCAATTGCTTTCTCGACGAACACTCAAGGGCGCTCTTCTTTCCCTTTTGCAACCTCGTCATAAACTGCTTGCCTCGGGAGAATAGGCGACGCATGTCAAGAGGTGGTATGAAGGGACGGAAGATTCGGTGCTAGAATAGAGAGAGGCTTTAAAGGAGAGATGAGAGGGCGCGCGCGCTCTGTTGGCTATGAAAGCCTGTAGCGGGGACGAAAGAGACGGAGACGAGAACCGATCAAAGCTAGGCTCTGATAGATTTCGCTTTTCAGTCATTAGCTCACATTTCAGTATCCCTCATGAACCATGGGCCGACGTCTCTCATTCCCCTAACTCACGAGTCACTGCTTGCAACTTTGGCTCTGAAATGTGGTCGCAATCAATCGACGTCATTGTTAATACGTGTCATCGCGTTATCTCCTGCGTCCGAGCCGTAGAAGCTCTTGCATTTGGCATTTGTCATGAAGGATGGATTTGTCGAGGGCAAGAAAACATGTCGAGGAACTTCCAATGGGCTGGTAGCGTCGACATATGGGCACGACATGATTCAGAAGAGGTAACATTCTCAGCTATGAGTGCTCTCCAAGGCTGATTAGCTTCCAGGTTTATCTTTAAAATGCAAGCAAGCAATTCGATGGCACAGCCTGCCCGTGACCTTCGGGCTTATCATGTACGGCGAGAAGAGGAATATAAACGCTGGTGGTACAGGTCTTCATTCAAATTGTCCGCAATCTGTTTGGCACGAGCAGCTCGTTTCTAGGTATGTTCAAATGAATCCGGGAAATGTCCTTTTTTTACATTCAAGCAGTAAACACGATTAGATTAGATATCGGAAAATGTTATCTTATCGATCACTTTCCGCTTCATATCGCCAAGGAGCCGGCGTTTGTTTTCACTTTCACTGTGCGTCTGCAATGGAATTCAGTGGGTGGTTCACTATCCTAGTTCTGGCATACCCTGATCCTGTTCAAGAGAGCTCGACCGTCTTTCTTGGCGGCTCTGATGGACCAGCGGAGGCGCGCCACAGCGACTGGATATGAAAGCCATGATGTGGTGGAAAGACGGTAGTAGTGGAGACGACAATCAGATACGGAGAGATTGAAACTGTATAACTTCAGCATGGGAAACATGGACAAGGGCTGTCATACTCACCGATCTCGCGAATGATTGATCTCGATGATGAAGTCGGCAGCGAGAACAGTGCCAGCCAAGGTTTCTCGAGCTGTACTTTCTATGTCCGACTTCAAGACTTGGAGAGCTTCCAAACTCTTGGCCAAAGAGCTGTATCGGCCGAGCAAGATGACCCCAACAGCGGCAAGAATCGTCCCGATCAAGGTGAATTTCGGCGAAAGGAGGTTGGCGATATCAGCAGCATTGGCTGAGACGAGGGGAGCACTCTCGAGTTTCATTGAAGATAGGCGAGAATCAATGGAGTAGAAAAGCAATGGTATCTGGAGTAGCAGAATCTTGGGACAATTGCAAAATGCATCAGCAAAATCACAATTTACTTGTCCGCTTTTTCCGTATTTGCGCTTGTGGCAAGCGCGAGACTGGAAGACCTGCTCAGAAAAAGACACCAAATCTTAGTTGACGCTCAAATATATCTTGCGAGGGACGTGGGAGCTGCAGTGAAGCTGATTGGCACTGTGGGATGCCGGAAAGGGTCCTGATCGCCGTCGCCGTCGTCGCACTCTCACAGACGTCATCACCTCAAACCGTGGCAACGAGCAGACCTGTACCACGAAATCCTCTGAACACTAGCTTGTACAGTAATCTAGTACTGAGGTAGAAATCATTTGAAAAGTTGTGAGCAATGTCCTGGCTGATAGTCTAGCTTTTCACACTATGTGCGGTGTTCCGCTTGTCAGATTTCGGACATAAAAAGTTGCGTGTTTCAACTTTTTACGTATTTTACGTATTCCGGCGTGTTTTTCTGCGTGTTTTGCGCTTTTTTGCGTGTTTACAAGCGCAAAAAGTTATTTGTCATCTTGCTGATGTGGCGATGCGGTGAGCATGGTATATATGAGGGTTCAGAACGTCGACTGCTGTCATTCACGTATATGCAAGGACCGATGAAAAACAGGTCTGGCGCGATCACCGTAAGCCGACATAGCGGTAACAGTCCAAATGCGGACGCGCGAAGTTATAGATTCTATTCCTGCCTTTGATTCATCGCGTGACACCGCCGATTGCATCTCTGCTCCTTGGGGGTGCTGCAAAATGTCAGTCTACTGTATGTTGCCTTTTTAAGACAGTCGGTTTGCTGCTGACGGCCGGTTCTAATCATTTCTGCACATTGTGATTACCACAGCATTGAGTAAGCTCATAAAGTTATATATATTCCTGGTTGAGAAAGCATGAGCGAAGCCATGCCGAGCATGCTAGTACCAGATATACCATGAACAACAGATCATAATATAATAAGCCGACATAGCGGTAACAGTCCAAATGCGGACATGGCAGTGGCAAATAACGGCTAGGTCATCAATTCCAAAACAAGCAATCTCAATGATCTCAATGAGATTACGATGAAGAACATTTGCATCGGCTGCGCGAGGATGCGAGCTGCGCAGTCAGTCCTCTCTTTTGTCAGCACTTGTTCTGACACGCGATGGTTGCACTTGAACCCAATTTCTATTGCGCTCTGTACACCGTTCCAAGGGCTGAAAAGCTCATGGAATGAGGGCCAAATACTATGTGATACAGAATCTCGAGTTACGATGAGAAACAGCAAGAAATGAATGAACGTGAAAGATTTCTTTTTCCATCGGAGTTATCGGATTCGCAGCGCAGAATTTGTCCTTGTTTGTTGGAGACTTTTGGGCTTTAGGGCAGAATCGCTTCGCTACGCTCGCAACAACATTGCCCAGAGCTGAAAAATGGTCTTTGAGGGTTCTCAGATATAGTTCTGAGCAAAAGAATCTGATCCGAGTTTTGAAAGTTCCCTAGTACCTTTTTGAATTTGTCCATGTCGCTGGAGTATGCGCGAGTGACCCGAAACACTGGATGAGTTGCAGTATCATTGTCAGAGTCGGCATTGCGCGCGAGTGACCCGAAACACTGGATGAGTTGCAGTATCATTGTCAGAGTCGGCATTGCGCGCGAGTGACCCGAAACATTGGGATGAGTGGCTGGTATTGTCGCAGGACGGCAGTAAGTTATCATTGCCGGAGGGTCGGCATTTACGTGGAGTGGCCCGAAACACGGGATTCTGCAACCAAATAGTTCGTCCAAGTCTGGCTCCAATGAACCGAGAAAGACGCGACATGGACACAGGTCACAGGTCGTCACTTTGGACATTTTGAATGTATCTCAGGATCAATTGCTGTAATGAGTGCCTTTCGAGTCTTGCACCGCTTTGCGAGTCGAACAAATTAATCAGAGATTAGATTAGATCTTGCCAGCAATAAGCACGATCACGTTGTCACGGTCTGATCTTGGGTATCAGGGCTCTGTGCAAAGCTCAGAATTGGCCGACGTTCAGCTTGACTTGGCCATCCGGGAATTGAGCCATAATTTAGCAATGATTGACATCGGCGCTTATTTAGCTTTATGGTTCTATCTTGATCGTGAACTAGAGTGCCCTTCGCTTCAACCGTTTCATAATAAACATTATCTTGCTTGAAAACAGCCTTACATATCTCAAGAATGATACTCAAGAAGCTTCAAGTCTTTCATGCTCATGAATGAATGCATTGCAAAATTCGAACAGCACGTCGACTACAAATTTGAAATAAGGATCAAAAGACTGTTTGGTTTTTCATCGACGTCTTGGGCTGAGACCGGACCAGAAGCTTCGATGTTTTCGACACACCGAGCAAGTGAATCCTTGCGACGAGTCATTCGCTAACCTAGTTTTACACTCGCGATGAAACCACACCAGGCATTTGCAGCATTGAATGGTAGGAGATATCCCATCGTCAGCTATGAAGATGATCAACGGATATTATTGGAAAGCTGTGTAGATACTCACCTTGCTCACAAGAACAGCCAAAAGTCCCTTCCTGGACCAATTGGTGGCATATTGTACACCTTTCTTGCATTGATGGCGTGAAGTGTAAAATCAGGGCACTTCGAGTTACCAGTGTCCCAATAGTCACTTCCTGTCTTCGGTATCCGGGGCATCTATGGGTCACGGTATTTGGAGTGGTGAATGGAGCATTTCGACACCAGCGATGTATGGAAACTGTTTCATCCGAGAGAAGGCGAATTAAGTTGTTGTACTTCTCCGATATCTGTCTCAGTGAGATAGATGTTCGTTCAGGTATGAACACATATTCCCGTCTTGGCCTGGGTGAGATTGGTATATCACTTGGAAGGGTAAAGGGGAGTTCCTCGACGTCCAAGTGTGATTTGGTGCGTGGTACATCATCATATGTGTCTGGGAGCCCTTGAAAACACAATCTCATCCGCAAAATCCGAGGTAAAGCAGCAGAGACTCACCAGCGCCATTCTGTTCAGAGTTTGCTGAGTTGAATTCCTTTGAACAGAATGTTTGAGAGTACAAAATAGAAAGCCGACAGTCTAACCTTTGAGCACTGCCTTTGAAAGATATCGAAATAGCCGTCCACATCATGTGAGCGTCTTTCTGTCCAAAATTCATTTTTTCTTACTCCGACACTTATACAGATGTTGTCTTCCGCATCAACGATGAGGTCAAACTAAAAAAACTCGAGTGAGACTCTGGTTTCAAGCAAGGAATGGAAGATTACCGTAAGTTTCGAGAGCGAGAACCTTTGCTCTGATTGAACGCTCTCGATATGGTCAAGCCCTGCCTGATAGGGAAGTCAGCCTGGATTTTCAAGGGATAATTGATTTTATTTACCGAAAAGTCACGCATCTGGAGTCAATATAAGAGATATACCCATGTGCTGGCATACACATCAGGACGTACCAGTTTTGCTCCTGCGAGGAGACAATCCCTCTCGAACCCAGTGAGGGCATGTGCGAGATAGCACGACAGAGTCTTGAGGCTTCCCAAATCAGTGCTGGATAAATCTCCTATGCCCGTGTCCAGTATCACGAATGGTCTTGGCGCAGTTTTACATCCAGCGATGGTGCGGAGAATAGTGGAATGACTAAATCATGTTGTGTTTAGCGATACAACAGTATGGTGGGCAGAGATACTGACCTCAAGCAGTGATTGAGGTCCATATCTTTTTGGACTCTCTGGCGCCAGTGAGTTCAATATGCTGTAGTCAGCTAGAGGACTGTACCTCTCTCGAATCCGTCCCTTCATATATCTTCACGGCCCGGACTTTTCCCTTGTGGATTGCAGCATGGATCCGGTACCCTGGTTCAACGACCAGCTGTGACGACGCGGTGGATGATCGCCAGAATGAGAAATCATCCTCGGCCGCGGCCTTTCTCGCTAATCAATAGACCGAATGCCCACGCGACAGAGACTCACTTCAACATCTGCAGTGGCCAAGGACGACCAGATAGATTCTGCGCTTGGACGCTCTGGGACAATACAGACAGAGACTCGATTATTGCATAGAAACCCGCCCTCTATGCTACCTGAAATGATCGATTAAAGTCGTTTTCAACGAGCCATGGCGCAGGCAATACCGACAGTGGCCCCTAGGATGTTTGCTTCCATGTCGCGGAGAAAAGGATGCGTCGAAATTGCAACGTTGTCCCGATAATAATAATTGCAACAAAGGGAGACAAAATCGAAAGACAAACCGAGGATCTCTTTATAGCATGTACTAACCACGAGTTCATTCAGGCGGCAATCTGTTGATGTGGGCCGGCCTTTGGGACATAATGCGACTTCGATGCAGGACATCCTTACTGTATCGTCTGACAGCGCCAATAGAAAGAGAGTCAAACCAAGGGGGATTCAGAATGTCGGGCTGTCCATCCGAAGTCAGTTTATAAGTATTAGGATGAATCAAAGCATGGGCAATGGTTAGTCTGTGCTATACTTAATCAGGAGGCGTCACTGCTCCGATAAATCAGGCTGTTGCAAAGCTGTGTTCCTCGGCTGCACATTTGGGAACAGCCCACGAGCCAAACAACCGACATCACGTCAATCTCTGATGAATGATGGCCATGCGGAAATACATATCGACCCGATAAAAAAGCCAATTTCTTGTTGTGTCACATCCATAATACAATCTACGACATGTCGGAAAAAGTAGGTTTGCCTGATCAGACCTGACGGTCTGATATGAGCTGGTCAGACGTCCGCGGCGGGATATAACTCAATATCAGAAGTGGTCAGGGACGGTCAGATATGATCAGACCTCGCCCGGCCAGTGATAAGTGGTGGTCAGCGGTGGTCAGATTCTCCCTTCAGGCTGTATGAAGCAATCAAGCAAGCAAGTAGCGAGTTCATTCAATCAAATCTAGCCAATTCTATTTGCTCCAAGGAACATATCTGAGTCAGTGTTATCAATCAGGTAGTACAATGAACTATTTTTTGGCGAATCAAAAGTAGGTGAAAGTAATGCCCCACGTAGAATATACTGCATTGAGACAAAGCCTTCCTATCCTCCGAGATAATCTGACACCCATGCCAGCCTACAGTCCGTGGCTTCCACCTTTCATGAGGCTGGTGCATTCGTACCAGTGCAAGATCCAACGTCTCTCCTGAATGCATGAACTTGCATCGGAACATGTTGATAAGGCGAGCTGTTGATAGGTTCTTTGGCTGGTCTATGTGAAGCACAACGGATTCACAGTGTTGCGGCTCAAGGTTTAAGGCTTAAATAAATTAAGGCTTATTAAGGTTTACAGATTAACCCTTAAAGCTGACCGCGAGCTACATCAAGGCTTTATTAAAGCTTAAGGTCCACGTGAAGGCGGGATACGGGCGTCGGGCCCGCCATGCGGCCGCGGAGTTGGTGTCCATGACTGTCATATAACCATTCCCGGTTGATCTGGCAGCGATTATTGATGGAACATTGAAAAGATCCATTTGATGTGCTCTAAAGGCTGAAAAATGTTTGAGCGACTCAAGGAAACTTGAAGGAAAATAATATTTTCAGCCCTTAAACTTACCCTTAATTGAATTAAGTTTAAGGCCCCTAATTAAGGGTTAAGGCCAAAAGTCGGCCCTTAATAAGGGCTTAAGCCGCAACACTGCTTGAACATAATCATATCAAAGCTCGTTGTTGAACTTGGGATTGCACAAGGTCCCGTGTCTCACTCCAGTCTTCGCGAGACTGGTATCGAATTTTGGCGCAATGAAATGGTAGATCTAAAACCCATTGTCAGCGAAAGCTCGGTTATCTCTTTGAGAATATACCTTGATTAATTGCTCACAGCTGGCAACAAGATGAGGAAACGACTCAGCGACAAAGCTTCGCAGATTGAAGTCAATACAGTAACAGATAGGATTAGGGAAGTGAGGTGCCATCAGTAAGCGAGACAGTCAATTTTTCATGGCCAGATTAGTTGAAGCTGAGTGTTGTCATTATTATAATGGATGAGGAACTTGAAACATGCTTATACCCAAAGGAATAAGGATTTCAAACAGTGTACGAGATGCTACAGCCTATCGAAGTTTGATCCCTATTAATAATTAGCGGCCCGGTGATGTGTAGATCCCGGATGGAAAAGAGACCTGCAGTCACTTTCATGGTCCTTCTCTCACCGACGAACAACTCCGATAAATCACTCCTGTCCCTAATCACATGTTTTCCTGAGCAACACTGACGGTAGGGCCGGGTTACGGTAGGCGCTCGACGGAGTGGTTTCAAGTCACGATGTCTCGCTACCACGCGAGAACTCAAATTTGCCAGTGACATACATGATGCGATTTCTACCGCGACAGGATCAACCACTTGCAGCTGCACATCTCTTTGGGGGTTTTCGAGGTCACTGATTTCGAAAATCATCAATAGATTCTATGAAAAGAGCAAGAAAACATGTTATAAGCCAAAATACCTAAAGTGTCTCGCTTGGGGGTTTTTTACTGTAATTGCTGATCGGACTATGGGTATATATACAACAAAGGGTCCCAGTCTTACAATGACTCTATAGCTCAGTAGCCATGCGTCCTACTCTTAGTACTGATTTAACTTTCTTGCGCGAGTTTGATTCCCAGACGAACCAACTGACTGATTGCTCCTTACAATTATAGCCTGCATTCAATACTGCTTCAGCTATCTGAACCTGCCGGCCTTGAAGTGAGTGAGGGCTGTTCCTTTTTTTTTCATTGTCACTTTCCAGAAATCTGATTAGCCGTGGCCAGTAGTGACTGGTCTTATCACTCTGACCAGCAATCAGACATCATCAGCTCTGCTCCGCATTATCAGACTGACGACTCTGACCAGTGTTTATAAACGATTTTAAAAATGATCAGCCGCCCATCCTCTGACGGTGCTTATTCTCCAATATAAGGCATGATATGGAAAATGCAGATTTTCCACACGAGCATGAGGAAGAACAAAAGTTGGATACAGAATGGTTGAACCTATATGTCACTTTAACATGGGAAACATGGACAAGCACAATATTGGACTCACCGATCACGCGCCTCGTGAACGTCAATGATGAACTCGCAGCGAGAACACTGGCTGAAAAGGTTTCTTGAGCTGCACTTTCTATGTCAGATTTCAAGACTTTTGAGAGCCTCCAAGCTTCTGGTCGAAGAGCTGTATTGGCCGAATCAGGTGAAAACAATGACAGCGACAATGGTGCCAATTGTGGGGGACAAGATAAATTGAAGTGCAAGGGTGAAGAACCAGAGTTCTGCAAAATTTCTTCTTGACACTTCACCCGCACTTCTCGACACTTCGATTCTCGGTTTCCTTTTTGGGCCATGTTATGTCATTATTGTTGACATATTTCTTGCTTCACCGCATCACCATAGAGTGAGTTTCTAAACTTCATCGGTCATTGTAAGTCCCTAGAATGGGTGTATACAGCTTAACAGGTCCCCACACACTGAAACCACTCAACTTCATAGTATTATCTGACTCTCAAATATGACCTGAGTGGGACTATGGCCCGCATTCTCTCAATGATTACCTTTGGTGGTGAAGCTTGCCATTTTAAAACACCATTGAAGAGCTTTCATCAGTTTATATCATGTATGATTGACTTTGGGCCAACTCATGCTTGACTCTTCACCACTGCTTCACGGCACTTCACGGCACTTCACGGCACTTCACGACACTTCAGTTTTTCTTCATGACACTTCAGTCCGCTTCAATGTCACTTCAGTACTCTTCAAGGTTCTTCTGTCCCTTCTTGAATTATTGTTCACATTTAGTCAGAAAGTGACCCAAACATGCCAACTATGTCATTTTCTGTCCTAAATATGAGCTAGCTCTCAACAAGTGTGGAACACAATGTAGTTCATAGTGTAAGCCAAATGAGCACTTCAGAACTTTTTCCTGTGCTTCACTCATGGCCGGGCTCTCGGCTTTGAATCTGCTGGAGTCAGAGGCAGAGGTGGCCGAACTGGCATATGAACTTGATCATTGCAATAGTTGGGGCTGTGCTTTGAGAGACCAAAGTCAGAAATATCCAGGAGGTAAACAGTAGAACTCACTTCCAACTCAGATTCCCCTTCAATGTACAGCTCATAGCCTTCTTGAGGATGAAGGGTCATAAAGACATGAATATTGTGGCTATTAAGATTAGGGAGGACTGAATTTGCTTGTTATACAATGGGACTGGAGTTCCTGATGAGCTAGACACCACTGGAGGAGCCGCAGTAGCGGGTGCAGCTGGGCTATCCCAATAGGACCAAACATTTTGAAAGAAGCCCTGAAAACAGAATTTCAGAAATATGTACATAATATTGACAAATTGAAGACTTGCAAGCACCATAGAGAAATGACGCAATGGCAGGAAACAAGCGGCGAAATTTTTTGCCAAGGTCACGTTGATGTGACTGTCACGTCAACTTGCGTACTGCTCATGAAAATCACCTTTGATACCTCTCTGGCTCAAATATGGAACATACTATGCTTCAAACATGTTGACTGGCTTGACAAAATCATCTTCAATTTCTTCCCAACTCTTTGATTGGCACTTCTCGACACTTCACTGACACTTTTCTCGACACTTCAATTTTCTTCAATTTTCTTCGCACACTTCAGGCAACACTTCAAAAAACCTATGCCCCAATTGTGGTCAACTTCGGTGGAAGAACGTTCGCGATGTTGGTGGCATATGGCCGAGATGAGAGAAGTGTTGTTCAAGGTCTTGGAGTGGCCACCAGTACCAACACCATTTACGGTCAACGACCATGGATGCATATATGCACTGCTGCGCCTACTGTGGCGCATCAGAGCGGGATGATGTCCCAATTCTCACACGTGAATCAAACACGAGTACGAGCCGTCGATTTGGTTCTATCTTGGCTGATAGACACAATGAAGCTGAAGATCAGGAAAGAGTCAAAGGTACTATATGTCTGAGTCTCATTCTCTAATTACACTTGAGTGTACTTATTCTTTTCGGCTCGCAGACCACCAGAACCAAAGCAAAACACGAGACTGCAAAATAGTCCATTTATGTATGAAAGATTTTGGTTATCGTTGTTTCCCGCGGAGAGCAGGACTCGACAAGGCTGTTTTGGATGAATACGAGCGCTTAGATGAAGCGCCAGAACGTCGTGGGAAAGAAACATAGGGACAGCGATTCCATCGGAGGATATGACGTGACCAATTACTTGACCACGGTCTTCTGATCGATACTTGAGCAGAATGAATTACGCGGCTCTCCGTGACTGTCACGAAGGGTCCTAAAAAGAACAACTGGTGCCAGATACTTCGCCCAGCGATGACTCGACCCATGAAGGGGAAGGTAGATCGCACAGGTTACTACGTCGGCCGGATTCTCTAGACTGATACCACAAACTGACTAGAGAAGTACCGTAAGAGAAAATGAAAATCCAAACTACAAAACCTTTATTCCCCATCTGAATCAGATCCCTCTGGCAGAGCGCCTTCCACAGTGCCCCGCAAGAGTTCCTTCCAGAATTCCAGCATTATTGACAAAAGCCGCTGTTGGAACAACTCCTTCCATGGAGAAGATCAGCTTCTTGAGATAGAAGAGAGCTGAATTATCACTGAATACCCTAGTCACTGGGAGAGTGATAAATTGAAGAGCTGAGATGTCATTCAAGAAATCAATCCGTAACTGGACAAGACCAGCGTCAACTGAGCACTGCAATAGCATGTGCTCTGGCGTCTCTGGATGTAAATGACAGACATGACAGATGCGGTCAGCCGGGATGGTACAGTATTTGACCGGTCCTTTGAACATCCAAATCTTGCTCTGTCATATAAATGGGCTGCCACATAGCTATCAAAAATACCGGTGTTCAGGCACATCTAGGATATATGCAGCCATGTCTATACCAAATCTCAAGACAGTCGGCCATGTTCTGGTTGATTTATTCAACATTTACTGGTGTTCAGAGGAGTGATATCACCTTTTCTGATATTTCATGTGATCTTGAAATGTGTATATCTCGGCCATTTCTGGGTAAGATCTCATAAAAATTGAATCCAGCCATTAGCTCAATTCTGACGGCTTTCTGCACCTGTAGAATCAAGCGCTTGACAATGTTGGGATTCTCAATGAGCTGAGGGAGAGAGGGTAAAGACACAATGCGGTCAGCATCGAGATGGAAGTGACGCAGCGCCCAGTCGAGATCCATGAGCCACGAACTATATCCATTTTGGCGGAGATTGCTGCTGGCAAAGAGTGCAATACAAGCAAAATTGGAGTCGGGTAATGATAGCAGGTATTCAAGGTACCTGAGAGCGAGAATAATCTGGCGAGCTCTGAGAGGCTGAAGTCCTGATTCGGTGTATAGCGGAGTCCGAATGGAATGGTGTGATAAACCCAGGATCCTACGCCAAAAGTTGCACTGAACCTTCTCGAGCAGTGCCAGGTTTTCGATACTTGTGTCGATAATGACATCACAGCCATAGGTGAGATGGCAGTCAAACAAGGACGTGTAGAGTTGCTTCGCTATGTCCACCGGAATACGGTTTCTACCAACGAAGCGCTCGGAACTGTAAACTCCCTGAGCGCTTCCAACTCCATGCCGAGACTTGTTGTGATAATGGGATGAGAAGATATCCCGAGCCGTTGATTGGAAGGTAATCCCCACCTAGGACCACTTGTCGACGATGCGAAGTTCGTGACCATTGAGAGACAGGTCCGGCAAGGAGTTCGGCAGCGGGCCGAAAATCATTACGGCTGTTTTATCAGCATCGAGCTGTAGGAAATGACGCCGGCACCAGTCCCGGAGCTGGTCTAAATGGCGTTGAAGTCCTTCTGGCGTACGGGAGATGATGGCAATATCATCCGCGTGTTCCAGGTGCGAGATCGCTGTCCCAAAGAGACAGACATCATCAGGATCATCTGGAAAAGAAAGAGATGAGAGTAGCAAGTTCCAGAGTGTAGGGGATGCAGGATCACCTGACTATCGTTTCTAATTGCATTTCTGAATGATATTTATTTCAAAATATGCTTGGTGTCACAGACTACATATAACCCTCCGAATGGAAAAAAAATTCGAGTCCCTGCTCGACTGACTTCTCGTCGATCACATTCGAGTGCGCTCAACATCACCCTCAAGTCTTCGTCGATTTTCGGCTTCGCGTGCAGTCTGAAAAAACGTGAATGAACTGTATCGCAGCAGCGCCGCGTCGACTGCTACCTGAATCCGATTCAAAAGGGCTCGGGCCTTACGACTCGCGCATCTAGTGGCCCAGAGAAGACGAATAAGAGCCAAAGGATAGATATGCCATGGTGTCGATGAAAGAAGACGATGATTTTGATGGCAGTTATGCAAGGAAAGCCGAAGTCTATTTGATCATGATCCATGAGCAATGAATGAGAAAGGTGTGCGAGCTCAGACTAACCGGGCGAGTGAATGATTGACTTCAACAATCGAGTCATGGTCCAGGACACCAAGACTCTCTCTTGCAGCCGACTCGGTGTTAATGACCAAGTCTTTGAGAGCTTCCAAACATGCCGCGCAGGAGGTAGACCGGGAGAAAATTGTAGTTCCGAGAAGAGCGATGACAGTCGCTATAAGGACAAATTTTCGAGGAAGGAATGTTGCAATATTGACAAAAGCGGCTGAGGCAAGCTGAGTGCTGCTGGGTGGCATCTTATGGATCGGGCGCAGGAAGTCCAAAGTTCTTTATAAGTAATCACACCTGCATAGAGTCTGTCATCCACTGGTGTCCCGTGTAGATTACCAAGGTACGAGTCACAATCACAGCTTAACATCCAATTACTGATTGCCAATTCTGGAAACAGGAATCGAGAAGCTCCGTGCTTTACGTGGTTCGGCCTTTTCAGGCAGCCGCCGGCTTCTTGTTATTGTCCGTCATCCGTGACATGGTCCAGTTATCCAGCCCACAGATGAACCAGAGGTTGAAAATATTCAACAAAGGACATTTGAGAACAATCTTCCGTCCGGCATCGTCATAAACTACAGATCAACGAGAAGTCATTCAGTGGGTGAATGGCAGCTTGGCAGCTTCAAGTCCAAGATCACGACACTGCTGTACATACGGGTAAGTAAGGAGAGGTGTGAGATGGTTGGTCACGGAGGACACTACAATAATCTATCCTCAGAACTGAATGTTACAGGCCATCTGGGAGAAATCGGGGGCACGAAACTTGGTCAGCACAAGAACTATTCAAATCTTGCTGTGGATGGAATTAGCGATATCGGTCAAAGAGTGGTCTCACTAGTATTATATGTCAGCACCAGATTACAACACTTTTGACCAGGTGGTCTGGAGATCAAGGGTAAAGAGCGTATCTGAGGTTATTTGAGCACAGCATGCAACTGCGGGAAGCATTCCGACAACGGGGATCCAGGCCAGTGGCTGAAACCAAGGTGTCTGACAAACTGTTTGGATGACCGGCTTATATATCATCTGCTGGATGTAATAATCATCGACTTTTTCCTACCTATCCTCGGCAGTGACAAGGTACAGATCTTGAATATCTACATAAGGCAAGTCCTATCGATCCGAAGCGGGGGATCAAAGTTCCATCGGCCCGGTCAACCCGGCCTATCCGCTTGGCTATCTGATCAATAGGCCACGCTTTCCATGTCCGAAATGAATGGTCCGATGATAGTTGGTTATCAGATGCAATTTTTACCGGCACCGCTGTGTGAACGGGTGACTGATGTGACGCGTCCTCAAAAGGCAACTAGAGTGTATGGGGACAAAGCCAGGACTGTGTTTTCCATCAATTATTTATGCACTGACAGAGGTAGAACAGCTGTGATACTGCTGGCATGAAACACCGACCACCCTTAATCGTTCTGTGCGTTGGCGGGATAGCGCGGGACCGATTGATGCGCGTGACTACTGCCTCTGCCATATTGGGAACACCGCCCTATTAATCCGGATTTATGCTCGGCTATATTATTTTGATGTTCTATTATTTATTCAAGTATCCTTCGAGGTGGTGCAAGGTGCGAGTAGCATAACTAGTTGAATCCACAACTTGAGAGATGGCGGTTTACCAGTTGATATGCAGCATCTTCTTCTAGTGCCCTGAGACACTCGCAGTCTCGCACGGTCTCGTGCTGTCTCGCGCTTTTTCTGTTTTCGCTTGTGAGTCTTTGTGTGTCCCAGGCTGACTTGGCCAATCGCCGTATGGCTGAGTCATGATATCAGGCTGACTCAGACTCACTGCCATGCACTGCCGAGTTTCTCTCGGCATAAGCGTCCGATTAGGCACGCGAGTTTCCCACGATTCCCTTTCTCCTGTAGTACCCGTCCGCGACGCAGACCTTTGCGAATTTACGGCTACATATTCGACAACAGCAATCATTTTCAAATACATCGACCAAACCAATCAACGACAGAAAACCACTAACCCGCAATCATTCTGGTCAAGGCTCCTCGCTCCAGGCAGAGGTCCCATGGGGAGAGCTATCACCCGTGGATGCAGCAAGGCCACGATTTCCTTGGCCAGCAAGGTCATAGGCTACCGCCCTTTTCTCCAATGAGCTCGAGATCAGCAGGGCCATCCGGGCAATTCGGAGTTGCTGGCGATGGACGACGCTAACGACGCCAACAGCCTGACTCCTATTCATGGGACGATTATCTTAACTTCCAGCGGAAGATTACGGAGCTGGAGGCCATGACAAGAGCCACCAATGATTTCAGCGGACAGGGCGACGATTGAGAGGGCGAGAGCTTTGGCAGAAGCAGCGTGGAGAAACCGTGTGATATCATTCCGGGTTATGAAGCGAACAGTTTCGACCTCGGTGAGTCTGTTTTCCTTTTCGCCATATATTCTTCCCCGTCCCCGTCCTTTTTTCTACTCTTTCCTCCACATCCTTTTCCGTCACCCTCTACCTTTCATTCACGTCTAGCACCAGGTGATAGGCCATAGTCGAACACTGTAATTAGCGGCAGGCAAAATTGCAACATAATCCTTTCTCTGGCAGATGCGAGGTCAGGGAGAGCGATGGGCTTGTCCCAAACGGCGGTAGGCCCTTATGGTAGGCCCGAGGTTTTTCTCTGTTCTTCTTTCTGCAGCGATAGGCTGATGATTCTTCTGCTGTTTCCGAAGCGATAGGCCGAGCTTTCTGTGCCCTTGAGCGGTATCTATCTTCTGCGGTGGAGATTTGATTGCTGATAGAGCATTTTGTTTTTGACTCATAGAGAGTGAGAGATGTGTGTCAGAGCTCTGACGTCCACTGCAATAGTCAACTTCGACCATTGATTTCATCATCCATCCAGCTCGAGCTAGTCCGACATTGTAACTTGAGCTGAATTGCCTGTTCAAACCATGAGAACGGTTCAATAGTTCTATTTCCCCAATATTCCAGCAATTCCTCTTTCTATCACCATCTTTCCCGATATCCATTCTCTTTGGATAATTCCCGTTCGATTTCTTTGACAATTCTACTCGCTTTCTTGGAATCTATCACGAGAGTTGGCTCGATTCCGTCGCGCAGCATTCTCTAAAGCCTGTTTTCTGCCGCATCGACGCTAAATGATCACCTTGCGATAGACTGTTTAGTGGAGAGGAGAGCTCAGAGCGTCTGTCACTATTCATTTCCTTGGATGCTCGCTAATTTCTTTTTAATTTACTGTATGTTTTACTCGGCGTCGTCCGAGAATGACGTCGGGCAATCAGTTTCTTTGGCAACATTATTACGGCATTTTCTTTCCATTACCGTCGTCCATACCGGACTCGGTCCTCGATTTCGTTTGCCGCCACTTCTTCCGTCACCTGCCAGGATGCTCTGTCGTATTGCTGGGCCGTTTTTTCCGTCGTCAGTTGCTCTTGAAAAGCTATAGACATCGCCATTGAACTCGCTCATTCAATCGTCGGGTTGCGACGCCATGACTTCACCAGGCACCAAACGGCATTGTGGCTGAAACAAGCATGATCATCATGGAGCACCCTTGTCTTCTCTCGCGGCTAGCAACCCTGAAATCTTTCATTTCCGAGAGATTTCTTTAGCGATGGGCGGAAGTAGGGCGCTCATCATCGGGATTCGGGATTCGGGATATATTTGGAGCATTATCAGGTCGTGAGGGTCCTTGCAGGGCTTGCGAAAGCCGAAACCCAACTTGTGGATAGACAGCGCGGCTGCTTTGGCGGTAGCGAAATCTGTCGGGACCAGGTTGAAGAGATTCCGACGACGGATATTATTTAGACTTTTCTTCTCCTGGGAGGCGCTGTACATTTTGGATGGACGTTTTCATTGCTTTGCTGTCGTCCCATTGGTTGCCGTTGATTTACATCTTACGGAGCTTGTTTACGACCCTATCGTAGGATCTTCTGTTCAATTTTCTTGTACGTACGAAGTTTCATTGTGACCGATGTGTTTCGCACCGGATTGAAAATAACGCCTGATTTATATAACTTGTCGGTTTGACGTCTAGATGCCGCCGGTGTAAGCCGGTGTAGTAAAAAAAATACCCTGGGTCAGCAAGCGAGTCAAGATTAAGTTCAATCAAAATGGCGGAGGAAATCTGAATCTGTGGCGCGGGTGCAGTTGCGCCAGTGCGCTCGGTTTTTCACTTTCTATTCATACCATAGCTGGATTCGCGGCGAGCAAGCCTATGAATCCCTGATCCGACGGGCGTCTGTCGTTCCACGACGCTCACCGTAACAGCTCTCGAGTTTGGTTCAGCGCCTCCCGAATGGTTGGGGCGTACCGACCTACTTTTTGCGCTGCGCTGACCTTCCCCGCAGGCAGGATTTTGACCTTTTGACCTTTTCGACCAGGGCCAGATGCCTTTCACCGCTCTGCTTGACGCTGGCTCGACATGACCTATGGTATTCCGAACTCCCTCCATCGTCCACCTTGCTTCTTCAGCAGGGCTAGAAATCAATCTCATGTTTGACGCCAAGGGGCCACCGTCTCAAAAAAAAAAAGTTACACGGCGTACATTTATTTTTTTCAGCCCTTTTCCCCTCCGTGGGAATTACCTTATATGGCAACTACCCGAGCCGCTGGGCCTTCTGGATCTGCCATTGAGATGGCCCCATTTAAGACTGCATTTTCAGTCATTTATTCAAGTATTTGAATGTATTATATGCCTGTTGGGAACACAAACCCTTGAGGTATGTGAAACCAAATCTGTGGCGCTCTTCCAGTCACTAATAACTGTCAGGTATTGGGTGCTCAGGTGTACCTAGTACATGACACATCTCAAGACATGGGAATGCCACGAGGATGTATCCGATCTAACTAGCAGGCATCCCGACCTGATACCATGACTTGCAAACAAAAATTGCCTCCGGCCGCGGTCTCCCTCCCTCTGACCTGGTGTCCGGTCGCCCCTTGATTCACGCGATCCGATATCGCATCTGCCAAGCAAAAGAGAGAAAAGGTTGCATTGATCCGAGATGTTGGGATAGCAGAGAAGAATACAATGTTCCTTTGCTTCTTCCAAGTTTTCACCATTTCCTCGCTGATCTTGCATTAGTGACTGACCTTATCGTCGTTTTTCTCGTTTACTTTCTGTAGTTGAGAAACATGAATGAATAACGATTCCGAAGACAATAGCGTGTTACATTGAATTGGGCATGATATGGTCTGATTCTCGGACGATATCGATACATGTCAGTCGGACTGAGCCCAAATAGCAATTTTACAGCTTTCTCTCCCTCTCCGACAATGCCGCATGAGGCGAACACCAATATTTACAGCATTTACAGCATTCAACACCATGAACAAACCCAAGATATCGCAAAGCTTTTGTATTGTCGGTAGCCGAGACGTCGATTTCGATTCTTGGGAAAGACGGGCCATGAAACTGAACAGCGACCGCTGTATGTGACAATTAGATCAACAACACATCCCGATAAGGACTTCTCGCGCCTCTTGGCGGGATGTGTCATCCGTCAGGTACAGTTTCATCTTCAACCAAGTCTCGAGAGAGCTGTAAACACTTCCGATCCGCAGGCTCTTATGTTAGCTCGGTCTTGTGGCAAAACCCATAAACCTTCACCTGTGAAGCCGGTTTCCATGGTGTCCTGGTCGCTGGCAAAGCCAGAAGGAAAGGGTAGAAGGGGACGAGATTCGTTCTGCAACTGGGCAAGATTCGATGGTGACCGGCGGCATGGTTCATGCGAAGCTCTGTATAATGTTAGCATCACGGAACCGTGGAATCCAGAATGAGACATACCTCCAAAGCGCCATAAATCTTCACCTAGGAACGACGAATTTAGCAGGAGACGAGGACTGATGATGTGGTCACGGTTTGAATTTGGCCCGTGCGAAAACTTCCATGTTGTCTCTCGACCACCTCACCAACGGCATCCTGGACAGGAGAAGCTGGCTTTTTTCGACGAGGGTTCTGGAAATCATTGCTGGCAATGATAAATCTTGGCTCTTGCTTCCAGAGCCGACACTCAGCTCATCACGATGACGCTCTGGTTGCTTCCTATCGCACAAGAGTAACAAAACTGTGACTGTTTGGATCTTCCTCAAGCTCAGAAGGGAACCTAGCAAATTCATATCGAAACCGGCGGGTTCCCGATGTTTCTCTCCGACAGTGGTGTCCTACTAGTGAATCTGAAAGGTGAAATTCATCCTATAAATTTTTCGCCCAAAGAGACAACAGAACAAGTATTCTAGATATGTCGCCTTCGCAGATTGGCCAACTGCACGTCGGCAACAATTCTTCGTCTGTTTTCGCCTTCGTCCTGTTTCTGGAAGAATCGGTGAGTTGTTCGCAATAATGAATCTGGACATACCTGAATCCTCATCAACAGAACTCGACCATTCTTCTTCGCTGTCCTGATATGCCACCTCAGACGAAGCAGAGCGACTGGATATGCTCGCCAGGATGTGGTCGAGAGATTATAATAGTCGAGGTGGCATTGAGCTATAGAAAGCCTGAATCTGGCGATGGTCAAGTAGAGAAGCACCGGAGACGGAACAACTCACTGGCGACGTGAGTGATTCATGTCGATAATGAACTCGTCATCGCTGCCGGAAAAGGCTTCTCGAGATGCATCTTCGATGTCGGACTTTAAGACGCGAAGAGTCTGCAAGCTCTTGGTCAAAGAGCGGTATTGAGCGACCAAGATGATCACAAGGACTCCAACGATGGTTCCAATGGCAGTAAACTTGGGAGGAAGGCCGAGGGACGCGATGGTGGTCGTATTGGCTGATACAAGGGGGCCGCTGTCGATTTTGGCGCGGAGACAGTGCATATCTTGAGCTAGATGATAGCAAAATGATAGGTGAAGAAAGGTTATTCACCTATATAGACAGGGAGAACTTTGAGAGTTGGAACAGAGCAGCATGCGCTATTTAAAGAGAAAACTGGGATCGGGGCGGCGGCGATCTTCAAATAGTAAACATCCAGCAACGTGGTGGTAAAATTGACGGGATAACAGCATAACATACCATACAAGGAAATCCTTGTAATACTTAGTCTTAGGGTTCACAGGGAAATCTCCTTTCAACTCGGCCGTATGCCGTCGTTCTCCGAGAGGTGAGACAGGTTCAAAACAAATGCAAGCCCGTTATGATTGGAGGATGAAGATCAATCGGAAGCAATGTGAGTATGTCAACTTGATGACTTATCGAGGCGGATCGTCTGCGCGTCTGTCGGCGTTTCAGGCGATTTTCGACCGTGAACGGTTTACATACCTCGTGCCATATGCCGTTGATGCTAGGACACCTCAAGCGCGCGCTTTCCAGGTTTGACGGTAGATAGGTAGGTTAGAGTTACACGGCTCGGTCCCACAACAGAGACGCCGGGCTACCAGACTTTACTCTGGGGAATTCACCTTCCGCCTCCGCCGAGCTCGAGGTGGAACATCGGCAATTCGTGCCGATGAATCATAGACTCTGATCGGTGCATCGCAAAGGTGGTCCCCTTTTGAATCTACACAAGTCATTGTTGATAAGGACGCACGGCTAACATTGCACAAAAGGCAGAAGCCCGGCAAGTACTACAAGTACTATGAACGTCCGAACACCTGAAATTCACGCGCCTATAGCTCAAACATATTGTCGACAAGTAGCAGGGAAGCCTGCCGACAAACATCGGTCTCGACCGGTCAATTAGAGCGATCTCCGAACTCTCTGTAAGGGGAAGAGCATGGGACTATTCACTATGGACATTGTTAATTGAATCAGGATTGAAAACGAGGACTGAATATACGTACCAATCATTCAAGAGCACGAACCAGGGCTTACTCGTCAAAAATAGGACATGACGAGCAATTTTATGGGTCTCCAGATCTGTCAAGAGATTAGATGGAGATCATTACAGCAACTGTCGATACCTCGGTTCCAAAAGGTGAGATAGAGACCATTAAAGAGTAATGGTCCGAAGCGACCAGCAGTTCAAGTGGCAGCTGACTACATTGCAGATATTGTCGATATTTGATGGGTAATGAGGGTAATAAGCTTGGAAATGACGCTGAAAATGATGGGAGAAATGAGTATGCAGACACGTCAAAGGAAAGAAAATCATACCTGCGATATCGGCGACCAGCTCCCATTCTCAAACCAGATGTCTCGGACGCTCTCTATTGAGCATCGAAAAGCATGTCGCATGGGCAAACGAACCCAAGTTTTTCCCCGAATCTGAAAAAATTCGTCGACTAATGAAGGCAAGAGGATTCGGATAGAGGACTGGAATTGGGGTAAGTATTGTTTCGTTGGAGATTGAGAGCCGTCCTCTCGTCTCCGTCAATCTAGAATACGCAAAAGTGGCATCGATTGTGATGTCAATAGCGGTGAAAAAGCGATGGAGGAGCAGCTGGACGTCCATGGTTGAAATCCACAGCCTATGCAGTCTACAGAAGAGGGTGTCCAGAAGGAGGTGCTCCGTTGTCAAAATGAATCTCCGAGCTTTGCCAGCATTATGTCCACCCGCACCCTTGCAAAAAACAGGTCGCGTGGTCTTTCACACCACGTGTCGGTTGGTTTTTTTCGCAAGTCCACCGAACTTGACTGAACTTCAGTCAAGACAGCCATCTGGCGGGCAGAGAATGCATGAAGAAGAATACACGGACGGTGGGGGAAGACCAGAAAAGGGAAGCGCTGGACCCGAAACGGCTGCCATCTCAATCAAGTGTGTTCGTCCTGCAGCCCCTCAAGTCAGAAATATGCAGTCTTCTTATTTTGTTAGAGAAGGTTAGAGAGTGGGAGTGTACCTCCGCTCCTTGAAATAGCATCCTGTTTTTCTTTCAAACCTGTCCGGAAAAGGTGTTTGGCGATCGCGAGACCTTCGCAAGGATGTCGCAAGATGTCGCAAGAACATCACCCAGTCATCTTGCGAGGTCCCTCCAGATTGCATTCTGAGAAACACGGTAAAATTGCTTCAGAATCTTACCTCCAGCCTTTCATGACGTGGCGTGGCAAGAAAAATGAGCCCAGAACCGAAACGAGCAATCGTTGGTAGCGCCCATCCAAATCGGGATGTCGGGATCCCGCTGCGTCGGTGTTTCAGGTGGATCAGCAGCTGATTGAGCGCCCTGCCGCTGGGGTGATTGTCAGAGATTTACCGGATTGGAGGGACTGGGCTGATTCGGAATCTGCGAAACGGTCACGGCAACCTCGCACGCAAGGCGAATCAAGCGTAATTGGCGGTCAACATGATGCAGGTTTGAAAGAAAAATATGATGCTATTTCAAGGAGCAGAAGTACACTCCACTCTCTAACCTTCTCTAACAAAATAAGAAGACTTTGTGCATATTTCTGACTCGAGGGGCTGCAGGACGAACACACTTGATTGAGATGGCAGCCGTTTCGGGTCCAGCGCTTCCCTTTTCTGGTCTTCCCCCACCGTCCGTGTATTCTTCTTCATGCATTCTCTGCCCGCCAAATCGCTGTCTTGACTGAAGTTCAGTCAAGTTCGGTGGACTTGCGAAAAAAACCAACCGACACGTGGTGTGAAAGATCACGCGACCTGTTTTTTTGCAAGGGTGCGGGTGGACATAATTTGCCAGCGCCTGAGCGCCCGTCTTTCAGCGAGGTCCATGGTGATGTGTCGTCTCCGTCGGTCGCAGCTCCATGACGCAGCAATAATACAGAGAGCTTCACGCGTGTCTGTTCGCCAGATTTGATGAAATTTGTATTGGAGAGCAAAAGAAAACTGTTTTGGGTCACCCGAAGCGAGGGCATCCTGACCGCCAAAGTCAGTCAAATTTTGCACAATGAATAGTGCAACGTACCAGACCATTGAGAAACCACCTCAACGAGCTCGAAATATGGACTTGGTCCACCCGGTGAGATATCGAGGTCATTTACTTGGTGGAAGCCTGGAACCAGGCGAAGGATAAAGGAAGCCCGGGCGGTCAGGGGACAGAAAAATAGATGCGAGAATTGCGAAAGTCATATTTGTGGTAATTGAGGAAGGCGGTCAAGATGGCGGTGGTTGAAATTGAACCATCACTGTCAGAGATACGAAAATACATGCGTCGTGCGAGCTGCGCAGTCAGACCTCTTTCGTCAGCAGCCAGTTGTTCTCACACGTGACAGTTGTCTGCCACCTACTTAATTTCTAACGCGCTCTATAGGCCTTCCTAAGCCCTGAAATGTTCGGGTTATGAGGTCTAATGATATTGATAGCGCCCGCCAAATTTCAAAGAGGAATATGGAGAAATGAACGCTTGGTAGATGATTTCTTTTTTGCAACAATCTGTTTGCGCAGAATTTGTCCTTGTTTGTTGGAGACTTTTGCGCTTTAGGAAGAATTGCTTCGCTACGCTCGCAATAACAGCGGAACGGAGCTCTGGCTGAAAGGTTGTGCAAGCCTCAAGCATGACCATGACCACCTTTTGCCTCTTTTTTCCAACACGTTGCTTTAGCTATCTGACTTGAGTTATTGATTTTCTCCCTTGCATCCTGGCGTTTCTATTCTTTCTAATCTAGTTACTTATGTTGGGCGTGTCCGTCGCCATTAACCTTGGCCTTGGTCAGACGGTGACTGAAGTTGGTCAAACTCACCTTGCTCACAAGAACAGCCGAAAGTCCCTTCCTGGACCAATTAGTGGCATATTGGACACCTCTCTTGCATTAATGACGTGAAGTGTAAAATGAGGGCACTTTGAGTCACCAGTGTCCCAATAGTCACTTCCTGTCTTCGGTATCTGGGGCATCTATGGGCCACGGTATTTGAAGTGGTAAACGGAGCATTTCGACACCAGCGATAGATAGAAACTGTTTCATCCGAGAGAAGGCGAATTAAATTGTTGTACTTCTCCGATATCTGTCTCAGTGGGATAGATGTTCGTTCGGGTATGAACACATATTCCCGTCTTGGCCTAGGTGAGATTGGTATATCACTTGAACGGGTAAAGGCGAGTTCCTCAACGTCCAAGTGTGATTTGGTGCGTGGTACATCATCATATGTGTCTGGGAGCCCTTGAAAACACAATCTCATCCGCAAAATCCGAGGTAAAGCAGCAGAGACTCACCAGCGCCGTTCTGTTCAGAGTTTGCTGAGTTGAACCCCTTTGAACAGAATGTTTGAGAGTACAAAATAGAAACCGACCATCTAACCTTTGAGCACTGCCTTTGAAAGATATCGAAATAGCCGCCCACATCTAGCCCATGAGAATTTGATGATGACGTTGAGCTCATGACTCAGTCATGGTACGAGCATTTCAGCTCCTAGACAAGAATGTGAAGACTTTTGGCTCCATTCCCTCCAAAGGAACCTCAGAACACTTTTCGGAACACACTGGGTAGCTGAAATTACCGTATACTATTCACAATACGGCAGAATCACAACTGTGGACAATGCGGCCGGTTTTCGCCTCAATTTGGTCCCGATTTCTTATTGCTCTTGGAGTTGGTCTTGTCTCTATATCTTGTTCATTTGTCATAGAAGAATTGTAATACACGAGCTGTATTTACAGTGAATACAGATGGTTGACCTGATGTCATCATACAATTCAGGTCATGACGAAATTCCCATAGGCCAGCAATGACTCACGATCATTACGCCAAGCTCGACCACCCACGGCAGTTGCCGTGACACCGGACCAGACCGGACCTCTATCGAGGCTCCCTCATAGAGGGTCAGTCACCGGACTACCACATCCCGTCACTCAGCTGCAAAATGGTATAATACAATCTCATAGCAACCCTGTGAAGCTGTCATATACTGCAGGGGCATTCATCTGCTTGCGATCCATCAAGTTGATTCGGTTGCCTGGTGGTTTTTTGACTGTGAGTCAGCCTTGCTGAGGTACGCAATAAACGCGATTAGATTAGAAGCCAGGCGATGGCATTCAATTATCGGTCCTCCGCTTCATGCCCCCAAGTACTTAGTCCATCTGGAATCATATTCAGTGAGTGGTTCGCTTTTCTAGGTCTGCCGTACCCTCATTTTGTTCAAGAGAGCTCGGCCATCCTTCTTGGCGGCCCTGATGCACCAGCGGAGACGATAGTCGGATACCAAAGAGTTGGACCTATCCCACTTCAGGGAAACATGGACAAGCAATATTGGACTCACCGATCTCAAGCCTTGTGAATGGCAATGATGAACTCGACAGCAAATTCATTATCCGGTGGAGCCTGGAGGGATATTGAGACTCCAAAGGTCCTCCGTAGATGACGACCAGAGGTTAAAATTGAACTCCAAGTCCCTTTTGAGGCACAACAAAGTTCGTCTCCAGTTGAATATGGAATAGGTGATGAAGAACAGGCGAATACTTTATCTTCAATCATGAACTATTCTAATTTACGCACAGATGGATGAATGGTGCGAGAAACTCCTGACTCATGCTGATAAGCTTGAGACTGCCGCCAAGATTCTTCATCATCAGGTAGCGCACCAAAATCCAATTTGGATCAAGAGTAGACGACATTGGTCGAGATGCCGCTGATTTCGCCGCTGATATCACCAGGCACGAAACAACGGGTACGACTCAGGACAAAACATGGGTGAATCCGTAATCACATCTATTGCATTACATCAATACTGTTCTGCAATCAAAGCACTACATATTCAGATTAAAGGCATACATGCAGTCCTCCAATGTGACAATTCTCCCTATGTTACCAAAACTTGACTGAATGACAGACTTCGACGAAAAAAGATGGCGCCCGGCTACCCGGAAGCTTACCAAGCCGGTCACGTGTATCGTAAACCTGCCGTTTTTGTCTACAGCTTTCCGGTCACCAAACAGAGCTCAGCGACGACGCACAAGAAATCGTCCCTCATCGATTTCCTCTGAGCGACGGTCGTCAACCATGGACCAACATCACCAATCATCAACCATTTCCGTCCTGTTGACCTCATTGCCAAACATCATCAATGATCATTCGACGCCATTAAATATTCCTCATTCGATCAACCATGCGGAATCACAGCAATTCGAAGATGTTCATCAACATCTTGATTAATGGGTCCGGAGACAAGAAGAAGAGAAGAGAAGAAGGTTTTATCAAGGAACAGATTCTTCTCGTCCCACATGGCATCAGGCTACTGCGGCACCGGGATTTTGGGTTCATTCAGCTCTGATATAGCTTGCTGCTTGTTCGATCGGCTTGTCCCTTGATATCTCAACAAGTCAGTGTACGTACCAATAGAGATAGCAAACATCACAGCTTTCTCAATGGTCGATGCTTTAAGGCCTAGGGCGAGCGACCTTTCTGGGAGTAACCTCTATTCCCAAGGGTCTGCGGTTCCTGCTAAAGAGAAGAGACGGGCGGAAATGAGAGGAGTTCATTCTCGTTGGTTCAACAGACTGCACCTTTATCGAGCCTCTTTTGACGGCTATTGACCTGTTCCCTTGGATGAGCGAAGCGGAGAAGAGAAGAGAGAAGAGAAGAGAGCGGAGAGAGAGACAAGTCGGATCCATCGCGAGAATCAGCTCATGCAGCATTGAGCTCAGAGCATCCGTCATTCTTCATCTTCTTTGATGCTCGCTAATTGCTTTTGATTTACTGTAGGTTTTGCCCAGCGTCATTTAAGGTGGGCATTCTGTTTCTTTGCAACATTAGGGTCGTTCACAGTAGCAATTATTTCTCAATTGTTGGTCAATTGTTGGGCCAATTATTTTTTCAATTATTTCAAACAATTAGAGCAACAATTCACGAAATAATTGACTTATTTCAATAATTGAAATCCAATTCTATTATTCAAATAATTCAATTGTTCGACCAATTATTTTGCCATCGGCAACCGGCACTGTTGGCAAAATTTGAACTCCGACATCACCATCTTTGTTCCTTCCCACCATCGTGCTCGACGACGACGGCCCCCATTTTCAGTCTTCTCTATTCTATTTCCATCAACTCTTCCGCAAGTCTCCGGTATTCAGCATGCCGTCTCTTTTGAGCATATTCCCCTAGTTGATCAAGCTGGAGCTCCCTTTTAGGTCAGGCGGGCATGGTAAAGGCGAGAAAGATCGATGGTGGTCACGCGATTACTGCCCCGGTCGGAGTCTGAATACAATAGTGTGCCGAAAGGCTGCCGGGCCATGTTCAAGACTATCAAGTCCACGATTATTCTCCAATTGTTTCAAAACAGCAGGAGGGGGAGTTCAGAGTACCGATTATTGGCCAATTATTCACTCAATTATTTCATCAATTATTCCATAACCAGGGCCAACCATCAACAATTGATGAACAATTGGTAAAATAATTCGCCAACAATTGGCCGAATAATCGCTACTCTGAACGACCCTAATATTATCACGACGTTTTTCTTTTCTTTGCCGTCGTCGATATCGCGGCCCTCGATTTCATTTGCCGCCACTTCTTTCGTTACCTGCCAGGATGTTTTGTCGTATTGTTGGGCAGTCTTTCCCGCCGCCACTTGCTCTTGAAAAGCCATGAGCATCACCAAACGCATATTCAATGGTCCGGCCGTGACGCTACGATTTCACTAGGCACAGAATGACAATGCCATTGTGGCTGAAACAAGCATGATCATCAAGGAGCACCCTTTTCTTCTTTCGCGGCTCGGCCATTAAATCTTCCATTTCCCAAAGATTTCTTCGGCGGTGGGTGGAAGTAGGGCGCCCATCATCGGGATTTGGGATATATTTGGAGCATCAGGTTGTGAGGGTCCTTGCAGGGTTTTCTTTCAGCTCGAACCTGGGCTTGCGAAAGCCGAAACCCAGCTTGTGGATAGACAACGCAGCTGTTTTAGCGGTAGCGAGATCTGTCGGGACCTTCTGACGACGGATGTTATCTAGACTTTCTCCTGAGGTGCTGTACATTTTGGATGGATAACGTGTTCATTTCTGCGCTGTCGTCCTATTTTTTTTTCGTTGATTCGCATCTGAATCTTTACGTCCTTGTTTACTCCCCGCCGTAGGATCTGCTGTTCCATTTTTCTTGTATGTAGACGGAATAATATCTTTCATTTTGACAAATCAAGGCCGCCTCGAGGTGGCAAACTAAGAGAAAACGTGTTTTGCGCCACAGGTCAGTGCTGAAAATAAGTAACGCCTGGTTTATGAAAATTGTCAGTTTGACATCTCGATTGCCGCCGGTGTTACTCAAAATATATAGGCAAGCGA
This sequence comes from Mycena floridula, assembly GCA_029320655.1. Classification (NCBI taxonomy): domain Eukaryota; kingdom Fungi; phylum Basidiomycota; class Agaricomycetes; order Agaricales; family Mycenaceae; genus Mycena; species Mycena floridula. Next base: position 119,240 of record JARIHS010000073.1, on the reverse strand, counting down.
ATCGGAGGTAACGGAGATTAAGTTCAATCAAATGGCGGAGGAAATCTGAATCTGTGGCGTGGGTCTTGTTTTTGAAAAGCGTGCGAGGTCGCATCCAGGAAATTAGGTATTACGATGCATTACGACCAGGAGGCCCAGGTTTTCGGGTTCATTGGCACTTTAAAATCCACAATGACGAACAAAAAGAAAATTGTCTGGCGTGACAGTGAATATTAGATATATTGTAGGTGTGATGATAGAACGGGTTGGCACGCAGAACGCTTTGATTTGAGAGGGACAGAGAATCAATCCCTGAGCTTCTCTGACCTGAAGCGAGGCTATTAGGGCGGCCATGGATCGACAGATTAGCGGTCGGTCCTCGGAGATGGCTGTTTTAGGCCAAGCTTACCTTGGACTGGTTGACACCGCTCTCCTTAACGAGGTTAAATGCACGCAAAGGCCCAATTTTCACTGATTTCAATGAGCAAGGGATCGAATTCGCTGCAGGATTTCCCACCCGCGCGGCGGCAAATCTCCTCAGCGTACCTTTCGAGCTAAAGCTCGAACCCCCAACCTTCAGATCCCTCGTTAACGTTCATCTTCTCTTGTCGACTGTCGCACTTGGACCGAAATTCTGGCTCAGAGATACTATGTGTGAGAAGAAATGAGACCGACAGATTTGGTTTCAACATCTAGATCTCAGATCATGTCCGCGACAGCGACGACGGGAACATATCTCAGGTCGAGAATCAGTCGCAGCGCCCTCAGCCGACGCCAGCGCGTGTCAGGGTCGGCGAAGACAAGAAAGATCAGCAAAAATCCCTCTCGCGGCTATGTAAACGAAAAACCAGGGTTAGATAGAGAATTGGTCCAATGACACTCTCTTTGACGGCGACTCGAGAAAAGGTGACCTGGGTCGGACCTACAAGGGGATGGCGCCTCAGCCATCCCGGATCCGACAAGACGAAACCGTCGGGAACTATGCATCTGACTTCTATTGAAGAATGAGGCTCCATGTTTCAAACGGCATAGAAGCTAATGAACGTGAGTAAATCACCAAAAGGAATAAAATGAAATCCCGGTAGAGGGCCTGAGAAGTCGTCTGACATCTACCTGAATATCATGATTTCCCCGCTGTTTGGAATGCCTTATTTACGACAGGTATTTAGAGTCCCTGGTAGACCCGACTTGCCTCAGCCCAACACAATGTTCCAAGAAGAAAAAGCTCACTTGTGAGTACGATCCCGATTTACGCTTCAAGTCCTCTAACATAGCCCACAGAGAAGCCCAACCTGTCGAGAGCTTGCTCGAAAAAGCTTCGTCGCCGCAGTCACATTTCAACGACACTGAAAAGACGATTTTCAGAGGCTATCAAGACTGGCTTGAAGGTCGCCTCAGGCCTAAATTGATCAAAATACTCGCATACATGGGTGTTGACGACGTCGGCCTATCCGTCGTCCAGCTTATCGAGCTCTTACGAGCTTCGCCCATATTCAAGGACGCGAACCATTACGAAGAGCTCGACGCAGACGCCAAAGACCTGGTGTGGCGTCTAGGCCGTGTACGGGAGGGAATAATCAGCGAGCTTCTTCGTGCTAGCTCATCCAACCTTGACCTTGACGCAGCCAACCCTTCCTCTTCTCCTCGCGCCAGACAATGGCAAGAAATATACGACGAAGACTTGGATATCTTCACCTCAAAATCACGCTGCAGCGAGGACGACTGGGAGATCATAGATGGCGACCAGGAGCAAACGGATGTCGAGAGCAGCCCCCAAAACGCCATGAGCGATGACACTGATGTCGCTGAGCCAGGTGAGCACAGTTTCAACCAACAAGGCGCGACTAACAATACCTTTTTCCCAGCTGAATCCAATAAAACAAAAAGGTGGAGCGTCACCTCGGACCAAAGGGTCTGGTCTGTTCCCGACAAAAGACACGTCCAGCCAAGTCGGAATGCAGAGGACTGAAAGACAAAGGGCGCAAAATCACCACAAAAAGTTGACAAGCCATGGCTGGAGCTGCTTGTCAATGAGCTGGGAACCACATTTGAGCGACGGGGTATCGTTGGTTGGTGAAAAATTCCATAGACATTCTGCCGAATCTCCATTTTAGCATTCTGCATATCTTAAACAAAAATGTGACAATGTTCAACGAGCTTGGAGAAACTTTACCTTTTGCTTCGATAGTGGCTATAGAACAGCTCTGTATATTGTTGACCTCGGAGAAGCAATGGCAGGTGAGCTTAACCACGGTGAAATTTGACGCGCAGACCAGTAGAGCCCCAAATCGAGCAGAATGCCCCCGATGTGGATTCAAGACAAGGTCCTGCTCGGTCTAGGCGTCATTCTGAATGTACGGGCATTCGACGAGTGGAGCATGGAGTAGCAACCTAGCCAACAGAGAGGATTGGCGAATTCGCAGAAAGGACCAAAGTTTCCTCGTCAATGTCCCCATTTATCTTACCTGGAATGGTCTTGATGGAGAAGGCTCCAGAGGAGAAATCGCCTAAGGAATTGCACGCCATGGAGCGGTGAATTCGAGGAAATAGCCCAATTGGCAAGAGCCCGGCGAAATCTCCTATGCCCATTTTGAGCTCGCTGCTCCTGGTAGCAGCGCAATAAGCGGCGAAAAAAAGCCGTTCCAGATTCCCTGTTCATCCTTGTTCAGATATTCTACGTCAACAAACCTTGTTCGATGCAGTGGTCTGGTGGAGAAACCAGGACCTTTTGTCAAGTTGGCAGTCACGTTTTCTACTCGTTGTTCTCGATCGTGGTCCCGACCTACACGTTGACCCGACACCTCAGCAGGAACCGCATAATAGATGCCGCAAAGCCTTCAATTTACGCAGTCCAGTCCAAGGTATTTTATATCGACCTTTGTTGGCCGAAACTGACTGTTTTAGAGGAACTTTGCCAGATGTGCCTGCAAAATGGCGATTCCAGTGGCCTTGACCACATTCTTCCCTAATTACTCCACCAATTCACAACAACGTCGTGTATAACCATCCGAATTGGCTTCCGTATATCCCTGGGTCAAACCGATAGCACAGACCGCAGCTCGTCGTCAAAATTTCCAATATTATCCCAGAAGCAGACTTGGACTCGCATGGTCAGCAATATTCGCTGTACCTACAAGCCAGTCTCTTTGTCATCCATGCAACCTCGATGAACGTCGCGAACCATTCATTTGAGGGACGGCAGACAGTATTGGAGGCAAGGGACGATTTGGAAGCCGTGAATAGGATTTTGGGGTCGTGGTGCTCGTCCAGACCTTCCTCTGCGCTGGAGCGGTATTTCCTGCAGGAATTCTCTGTGTTGAAATAGCAAGGTCCGTACTTTCTACCTTGCAGACATATCTTCTGAAGGTCCTTAGAAAACGGCAGCTTTATTCTAGTCAGCCTTCGACTGTATCTGATATCAGTGCTTCAGCATGGAGAATCAAAATGGCTCGACGAGGCTTGCGTCGTGCTATAGTCGTGAAGGTTGCTGCTCACCTCTATGACGAGCAAAAGTCATTTCTGGTGCGTATTCATCCCTCGACAATGTCCAATCTGCTTACGGTCCTAGTGCTCTGGGATGCTGGCAGTGAAGATATGTCCTCGTGGCAGTCGCCGAATCTGGAGATCCCGAACTCCCAAATGCATAAAAGGAGACGGGAGCAGTCAGTTTCCCCCACCGCTCATCATATTCCAAAAAACGAACCACACGACCCACCGTCACCACCACGACGCCTCATTGTCCAGTCGAAGCGTGTATTGTCTCCAAGAGAGACGAGGCCAGGCTCATCGAGCATATGAGCGAAATCTATTCGATGTGCCGAAGATGCCCCAATCTTGGCATCATTGGACCACGAGCTTCAGTCCTTGAAACCCACCATCGAGATGTCCACCAATACTGTCTCCTTGCAAGCGCCAATTTCGTATACCGCAGAACATCCGAGAGCACGCCAATTCCAAGCATAAAGCGACTATGCCTTGTCCCTTGTGCCCCAAAGATTTTCTTACTTGGGCGGGGGTCGTCCTTCATCTCCAGTCAGATTACTGCATTCGGGTTTCAAGCTGTCCGACCTGAACAGTTTCGCTTTCGCCGTCAACCAGCAGCTCGGTTTCAGGTTTATCGTCGCCGCCATGGTTCAAGCCACTGAGGAGCCCGTCGTGATCTATTCATGCTCACTGTGCTCGGCGACCTTTCCAAAGCCTGGTTTTTCAGTACCTTGAAAGACAGCGCTGTGATGTATACAAGGACCCCAGGTTTCTTAGCGAGGCTGTTCGACTTTTCGGAACATCTGCGGCCAATGGTCGCGGCCTTTGCCGCAAATGTCGCCTCTGGCCTGGTTCAGTCTGGACTGAATCAAGCTCTTTTGCTCATCAGCATCCTTGAGCGAAACCAGTCTTTTCAACGGCCTTAGAGAGATTTCAGGTTGTCGTCGCTGCTCCATCTCCACCCCGTCACCTTGGTCGCATTGCTCGGTAGACGCGACATCCATACGGGTACAGCAACGTCCCCCAATGTCCTTCCTGGTTTACCTTCAAGAGACTTGCTGAACGAGCAAGCCTTTCTCACAAGGAAGAATAGCACCATTCCGTCGTTCTGCTGATCTCTGTCGCTATTCAACGACCGACCATCTCATTGTCGAGCAGGTGTTAAACAGTGACAAGGTTAGGCGCAGGTTCTGGAGAACAATCAAGGCTACAGGAACAGTAAGAATAAAGCAAAGAAATAAAGAAAAGAATAATCACCTCAGTCAAATGAAATGGAAGAGACTGAGGAGTAAAACGAAGCTCGAGCGAAATATATAGTAGGTGAGAGATAAGATAAGATAAAAAGAAAGGAAAAGGAGAACGAAAACACAAGTCCGAGAAGTCACCCGTCCAACACAGGGCCTTTTGGGTGGAGAAGAAATGCCTTCATTTCAAGATTTTGGGTAAGAAGATTCACAGCTTGGTCAGGCCAAAAGTAATAGCAGCTCCGTTTCACGTACTTATCATACTTTGAAGACCAATCAGCCGTCACCAATAGTCGCTGGTCGAATACAGCATATATATTATGTCTCGATATGAATAGCTGCGATGCGACTCTGGAGATCGACTAAAGGGAGGTATATCATGAATGGTTATGAGCTACCAGGAGTAGATTTGAGGTCGATATGTGGATCGAGGATGAGAAAAAAGGAATCTGGACAATGTCAGTTCAATGATAGACCAAGAGGTAGACAAATCACCAGAACAGATAACTGGATCCGAGCTTCATTCACGGATCCATGGGTAAGGTCAGGATGGATCGTCTGAATACTGTAGTTACGATATCGACATCGTCATAATGTCCAGGAGGTCGATGAACAAAGGCTATTAGCCCAGAGCCAATGGTCAGCTTTCGGGCTTCTTCAATCTTCCCAGGAATCCCAGTGGTCCGAACAAAATGCAAGGAGGGGTTCTCCAGATCTGAGTCAATATGGTAGATATGTAGACATTTCCGGTTCATCAGTCCTTGAATGAGATTTAGTGAGCCATTACACCACAACTAGAAGATATGCTATACATACTCGATGACAATTGCAACGAACCCCCATCTGGCCGAAAAAGCCATGGTGATGCCAGGAGATTCATCGCGACTGGATGCAGGCTCGAAAAACCGTCGCTTGGCCGATTCTGATAAGGTGGGGTTTACCATCCACTGAAACAGACAACAAGGTGTCGCCATCAGGGAGGAATTCAGCTCGTTGGGCGGTGTGACATTGAATCGAGGTCGGATAGATGATGGGGCTCTTCCAGGTATTATGGACTTTGCATCCACGTAATGCGCGCTGCTGCAGGTGTTCGAGGGAAGAATTGTTGACGACGACCTCTGGGAAGAGCTTTCTGTGGAGCAAGTAACAAAGTTGAGGTTAGCGCACTTTAGTCGCATTGTCAGAATCCTTTTATGGAAATCCTCAATATCGATAGTCTTATTGTCTTACTTTAGTTGTATTCAGCAAGCTCTGTCTCGAAAGATCCCGACAGCTGTCACGCTGCGCGAATCCCGCGTTTCATCGTTGTCAGACCGACTCGATGGAGTCAAGGCCTATCGTGTCTGGCTCGCACAGCAACGCTGTCCAAGGATAGTCTCGTTTTGCAAAAGTGACTGAGTAGGTGGAGTGGCGCATCAATATCTGTGTATCCTTTGTGCACCACAGTAAGCCATTCTTCTCTTCTTGCCCCTTGTCAAAAACCAGCACTATTATTCCAAGATAAATCACTGAGACTCCAGAGTCTTTAATTGGAGTTTCTCTCATATTGATCTTTTTTATGATTCAAAGTTTGTAACCAGATGCCAAAGCTCAAAGATCTTCAGCCTGGTTTGCCACACACAAGTCAATAGGCTCTGGTTACATATCATTATATTGCTTTGCCCGGGCGCGACGTCACGCTATGTGTGACAGTGCACAATGCGACTATCCCAACAGTTGATTTCCATATTTGGAATGTGCATAGTCCGGTGACGCCTCGATAGAAGGTCCGGTGTCACGGCAACTGCCGTGGCAGGTGGCCCTTGGCGTGATCGCGATGTGTCATCTTTGGCGGATGGGAATTTGGTCATGACATCGGTTGTATGACCACATCAGCTCAAGTATCTTCGTTCACTCGTTCATCGTGTGCTAGGCTCGTTATTGGTGATGTATCACATTATGTGGACCTCAGAAAATGTCATATATGATATCAATATCCAAACTGACCAAATTGTTTCAAGGCTAGGCCCATTATCTTGTCGCATTCCCTCTGATGCAGAATTTGGTGAATAAATTATTCCAGATATTCTACATGTACCAATTTGGCTCCAGAATCGGTTTCATATCTCTGAAGCTCATATTCAGTGTTCGAGCAGCGTTCTGTCTGTAGTAATGTCTCTCTGCGTCATATGAATCATGTCATATAAAAATTCCCATGCGCCAGCGATGACTCATTGACATCACGCCAAGCTCCATCGCTCACGGCATTAGCCGTGATCCCAGCCTCTCTGACGAGAGGTTTGCCTCTTGCCGCGTCAGAGAGGCTGGTTACGAGCCTAGAATGTGCAATAAGACTACTGTACCTTAGGTTCAACAAAGTTCCGCGATGTCAGGGTATGCATCTAGAATGGGAAATATTTTTCGTGGACGTCGAGATATGCGAATAGGGCTGTTAGGACGTCGAAATTGAGATGCGGCAAGGGCATGATGAGGTCGTTGACGGATGACGAGTTTCTGATAACCGTCAAATCCGGTAATCAAACAAATTTTCCACCGGCTTTCATTATCTTCCCTGTTCTTCCATTACTGTTTCTTCTCTCGTCCGAACATGCCTGCAATACATTATTGCAACCATTTATTGCAACCATTTATTGCAACCATCCTCAAGATCGCATATCCGCCATATATCCGTCGTCGAAGTCTCGGTTGATTTCGTCCAGAGGTCGACCGTAATTCGCCTCGATACTGGACAATAATTTCAGCGTCTCAGCGGTCTTCTTATTGTGATTAGTCAGAGAGAGAGGTTGCGAAGCTGAAGAGACAAAGCATAGGTTCGAGCGACTTCCTTGTTGGGCATGGGCCGGACAGCGACATTAGAGGGCTTTCGCTCATGCTCCCTGGCAGTCGTCTCGAATCTCGATGGGCTGCTCGAAGGACCTGGAATACTGTCTCCGTGCGTCTGCATTACTCTTTTGCCTACGAAGAGATTAACCAAGAGCCTAGAGTTGACGTCGTTACAGCCGACCTCAAAGCCTCTGGGAACAAACGGAATCTAGCAGCGGTCCTGCATTGTAGCGTCTGGTGCCTAGCTAGGTCCATTACAGCAATGATTCTGGTGCGGAATCTGGTCTTCATCTTTGCATGTCGTTGATTTCCCTTCAGTTTCCGAAACTGGCCAAAAGCTGGATTCACACCGGGCCAGCCTATCTCAACGCGCAGGAATTTGACCTTTCGACCTTTCAAACCGCTGCCGTATGGCTTTCGAATCAACCTCACCGATTTCGCCAGCAGGGATATATCATCCCTTTTCAACGGGCTGGCAAGAAGAGCTCAGAGGGAGAGATTTTCAGCGGTCGTCACTGCTCTGTTTCACGCTGACATACAGTATCTCAAATCCCTCCCTGGTCCATCTTGCCCGTCGAGCAGCGCTTCCTCAAACAATCTTCCATCTAATGTCCGACCTCCTTCACCTTTGGTCATTCCCTCAATCGATGCCGCATATTTGCGGTTCTCTTCAACACGAAAATGACCTCTGTCGCTATTCGACAACCACCACATTGTTATCGCGGCAAAGCCTTTGAAGAAAAGAAAAGGAGCAGAAGAGGGGGAAAAAGTGGCATTTATCAGAGATATTGGGCGGTCAGACAGCAGAGAAGAACACAATGTTCGTCTGCCTCATTTATTTCCTTATTCCCTAGCTGATCCTGCATTAGTGACCTTTCCACCGATTTTCTCGTTTACCTTCTGTAATGGGGAGACCTAAATAAACGACGATTCCGCGGATAATGTTACACTGCTTGTTACATTGCATGTGCTTAATATAGGCGAGTTCGCGAACGATCATCGATAGGTTGGTCGGCCCAAATGGCGACTTTGGAGCTTTGTTTCCTTGTCAGCAGCGCCTTATCAGCCAATCAATAGGTCAACACCAATAGCTACAGCATTCAGCGCCACGAACAAGTCCTGCAGATTCGCCCGAATATAAACTGTGTCGCCGGTAAGATGGGACGTCAATTGGCGTTCTTGGGAAAAACGCACCAGAAACCTTGACGGCAACATTGCTGTAAAGGGCGGTGCAAGACGAATAAGACAGCCTGTCACGGAAAACCAAAGGGCGCTGGCTCAGCTGATATGAGCTTACTGACGTGAAGGTCGGATTCGTCCGCTCGATAGCAGTGCTTGAAAAACTGCGTCAGTCAATGTCCAGTCTTGAGCTAGCAGCGTGAGGTGAAGCTAGGCTTCTGTACATTGAGCCCGATTTCCTACTCGTAACACCCAGATTCACCTAGGGAGCCGGGTTCAACGTTGGCCTCGTCGCTGGGGAAGGTAGAGGGACCGGTGACGAGCAAGAAGCGTCGCATTTCGACGTTGAGTGAAGCGAGGGTGTTTCTTATGGTTCAAATGCCGGCGAAACTCTGTATAATTTCATTAGCATTGCAAAATCATGGAATCGAGAATGGGACACACCATCAGGGCTCCTTCGTCAAACAATTTCCACCCCATGAATGTTCACCAAGGAAGCCTGTTTTGACGGCTGGTCTCGTCTTGAGCGACGCGATCCAGAAAAAACACGTGGGGCTTGCTTTTTCGGAGAATCTTCAGGCTTGGAGAGGAAATTCAGTGTAGATTGGAAGGCCAGTGCAAAGCCTGACATGTTTACGAGGAATTAAGCAAGAGACGAGGATAGGTCGTCTGGCTGATGACGGTTGATCCGGGTTGAATTTGCCGTGAGAAAACTATCTAGTTGTCTTTTGACTACCTCGTCAACTACATCCTAGACAAGAGAAGCTTTTTCGACGACGCGCTCTAGAAATCATCTCTGGAAACGATGAATCTCGGCTCCTGCTTTGAAACCATGCCCGTGGAAGCTCCTGGCGCTCAGCGGCAGTCGCAGAAAACTTGCAAATCTTTCAAGGTCGGAACCCAGTCATATTGGAATAGTGGCTTCCCTGTGTCTCTCTGGAATCCTAGTGGAGATTCCAAAAAGTGAGGTTCAATCGATATATATTTGTCGCCCAGAGAGAACATATAAATCCTAGATATGACGCCGGTGCAGGTGTGCCAACTCCACCTCCGCAACAATTCTTCGTCTGTTTTCACCTTCGCCCTGTTTCTGGAAGAATCAGTGAGTTGTTTGCAAGTTTGCAATAATGGATCTGAACATACCTGAATCCTCATCAACAGAACTCGACCATTCTTCTTCGCTGTCCTGATATGCCATCTCAGACGAAGCAGAGCGACTGGATATGCTTGCCAGGATGTGGTCGGAAGATCATAATAGTCGAGGTGGCATTGAGCTACAGAAAGCCTGAATCTGTGGACGGTCAAGCAGAGAACAAATATGGACGATGGAGCTCACTGGCGACGCGAATGATTCATGTCGATGATGAACTCGTCGCTACCGGCAAAGGCTTCTCGGGACTCACATTCGATGTCGGACGTCAAGACGCGAAGAGTCTGCAAGCTCTTGGTCAAGGAGCGGTACTGGGCGACCAAGATGACCATAAGGAGACCCAAGATGGTTCCGATGGCAGTCAACTTGGGAGGAAGAAGGGAAGTGATGTTGGCGGTATTGGCTGAGACAACGGGGCTGCTGTCGAGTTTCATTGTTTGGGAGGTTTGTTCGAGGTTAGGATATGGAACTCAAGACAACTGTACTTATATATCCACGTCGGAACAAAAGTGTTGCATTTCCAAATGGGTTTACATTCATGTAATAGTTTCGAGGTCTTTTTATGATCGGGTACACGGGTCATACAGAAAGATTCTGAGCCTTCTGAATCTTAAAGAGGCAGTTCTTGCTTTATCCAGCCAGCCGCCGGCCTCTCACGTCGCGTCATTCGTTGCCACTTGACTCAGCAACTTTCGATATTGTTCTACAACCCTCCATACTTTGTTGGGCGGACCAAACCGAAAGGCGCCTGTTCGGACTTGAAATGGACTCCTGCCGTGTTGGTATACGTCAACCGAGAGGTTCTACGAGTCCTCGTATGACTCGAGAAACTTCTTCTTGAGAGCAAGGTCCGTGGTATCGATTCCGCTTGATTCCCCAGGAGACGAGAAACAAAATCGAACGAATTGAAATCGCAGTCGGTCAGGATATTTTCGATCGATTGCATCTTTGTTCAAACAATAAAATCAGTCCGTGAATGCCATAATTTCATCGAGATCTCACCTCAACATGGTAACGGTTAAGGTGCATTTGTGAGTAAATCGAAGCGCGGCATTGACCGAGAAACCCCTTGAAGAAGCCAGAATAGTCTTCACCCGTGGTGGTAAAAGCGAAGGAACAAGAGATATACGACGACATGTCAGGGATGGCGACATCAAAAAAGTATCAAAAAGCAATGAACATGTCGGACTTGTCGGCATCAAGTATCAAAAAACACTGAACATGTCAGACTTGTCTGGATCAAAAAAGTACATATCAAAAAGCACTGAATGAATGACGAGCAATTGGTGCCAGATGCTTCTGATGATCATGTGTGCGGCTCGCGAGCGCGACGCCACTGGGGAACAAGCGTGCGTTTTCATGACTTATTGCTGCCGCCAATGATGGACACCAAGGGAAGAAAGCAAACTAAGTGGGAATCATATATTCGTAGATGTTGTGTGCCACTATCTCAGATAGAACTTTCGTTAAGACTCCGTTTGGATTTTCTCATCGACGAGCAGAGACGAGAATCCACGGAAAGTAGATAATGTAAGCGATCCAAGCCTGTCGGCTCCATTGGCAGAAACAGAAAATGCGTCCGTGTGTGACAAAGCAGAAGTATGAAACTCGTCCGTAGAAATTCCCTTTAAAAGTTTGTGAACTGCAACAGTAGTCGCAGAGAGGAACGTGGATCGAAGCATTAGATTGCGAATTGGGCCGACTTTGTCTTTGCAACACGACTCGGCTTGATTGTTAATTGCTGTCTTGCTGCGTGTGATTTTGGATCTTATGTAATCAACTCTTAGCCCCCCTCCCTTCATCACGATAATTGTTCCCGTACTGCCGGGTCCTCGCTGTCTGATTAACCAGGATCAGAAATAAAGCTATCAAAAATAGTGCGAACACTGGGCAAAGACTCCAATGACTGATGCAAGGCCCGGGATCAGTCTTGAAGCGACGCGGGCGATTAAGATCTGCCGAGTAAGACGGCCACCAAACCAGCAGTTACAACGCGACAACTGACAAGGACTTCCGAAAATCATCAGATTTGTTGAAGTAAACCAAGAACAATCCACGTACTACTATCTGGCAGTCTGGACCACATTGAGATAACACTTGGCTGATGACAATGCTCAGAATCAAAAGGACATGATGGGCTAGTGGAATTCACAGTCGTATAGGAGGAATGGGTGAAACATAGAGTTATTAATAGCGCATGAGACCCTCCCAGGAGGGCCGTATTTGTTGAACAATTTCGGATCCCGTTAAAGTAAGTAGCAGGCGGTAAATCCTGAGCGCAAACTTTCCCGTTTAACGGCACAGAACGGTACCGAAAGATTTGTTGTTTGGCATCCCATGGGAGCCGCATTTATTTAAAAAAAATAGTTCCTGTTTGAACCAGTAGTAAATCCTCGGCGCAAATTTTCCCGATTAACCACATAGAACGGCACCGAAACATTTGCTATTTGTTTAGCGATGTTCAGGATCAGAGAGATGAAGCTGAATGACTAGCACCAAGAACCTTCAACGAGGAAAGAGGAACTTGAAGCAATAGGTTGATCGAGGAAAAAATGAGTTTGGCTCGGATCAGGTACGAGACTAGGATCCGAGTTTGAGTTGGTCGCACGAGTTCCTTGCTCATCAACGTCATCACGCAAGTCATTCGGAAACAATATTTTGACGAGCGCTACATAGTTGATATGCTTCTTGCCTCTTTCTTTCGCAAGTTACATATGCTTATCTGATCCCGACGTATCGCTTCGGCTCGCTATCAAGGGCGCTTCCTGGCACTGCATAAGCAGCCGATAACTTTGTCTACTGCCGTGCGATGAGGCGCAATAATGATTCCGCTCCCAGCAGCGAATTTGTATGATGAACGGGAGAAGAACACCGGAAGCTTCGACGTCCCTGGGACTTCCCAGCCAGAGCCCTTCGTCTATTGATTTTACATGCGATTCTGGGAATTACAACAGGCTGCGATGGTTGCCGACAACAGGATGGAGCTAGTGATGAGCTGGCTTGAAGCCCGTTACAGCCGGTTGCGCCGGTGTCTTATGGTTGAGAGTAGGACAAGATCAATGAATGATACCCCAAGAGGCTGTACGAGGCTGTAAGTTGCTGACATAACATCCAGGAACAGTGGAAGATGACTCAAAGTGGATGTACAAAAAAGGTCTGTCGGAAATGGACTTGATGCGAATATTTAATAAGTTCATTGGGTCACACCAACCTGTCTATATAAGTTCTGTCTCATTCAACCTTCCTGATTCAATATCTGACGGTATGCTGAAGTAATCCGCGGCTGTGTTATCCGCCTAGGTGACAATACAAACATTCAAGCGCTCCCACTCGGGCAAAACAACAAGTACTTCGTTGAACAAGTTGCTACTGATGGGAAAAAAGTCTGAATATTTCCAGGCCTAGGCCTGCCATTGCTCCCGACTCGAGTCTTTGAGTGTTTTTTGTTTTCGGTTTCAACGTTGGATTGGATTTAGTTGATGATTCAGATTATAGATGGGCCACCCCAACGGCCCAGTGTAAACAATTGAAAGCGAAGGTATATGCCTACCATGATGTATTGGAGAGTCCGTAAAATCGGCCAGAGGATGCCGAGGTCCCAAGATTCAGATATTCCGGCCGCAAGAATTTTCATCAAGCGCTGTCACGGAGTGTGACATAGATGTGACGGGTCGCGAATGTGCCAAATTCCCAGCACGTGGTATCACGCGTTGGGATTGGATCTCACTTCACAGCTATTGGCAGCCTTGGTGGGGTATATTCTGAACTAAATAGTGTGAGTGCATCATAAATGGATAGGTATTCATTGCATATTGCATTGATTTGAAGCCTTGTTGAAGGTCGGTGACGGAAGGCGTGCCATCAGAACACCGCTATCATAAATTTCCAGAAAATGAATATGTCAATGCGATTCAAGTGTGCTAACTTCCTTTGAATGGGCAAAACATAGAATATTAGTGCATGAGACCATACCAGGACGGCGCATTTGTGGACCGCTTGTATCCGTTGAAATCGGCGGTAAATCTTGACCGCGAAGGTTCCAACACAACGGCACCGAAGGTTTTGCCGTTTGTTTGGGTGAATCAGGCCGCCAGCTTGGAGAGCAGAGAAATCAAGTCTAATGACTAGCGCCGAGAGTATTCAATCAGGATTCAGGAAAGAGGATATTTGAGTGATAGGTAGATCAAGGAAGGAATGAGTTTGCCTGGTATACGGTACGTACAAGGGATCCGAAGAATGTCATACGTAGTTTGAGTTGGTAGCCGTGTGAATCTCGGACCCTTGCTCTCATCACGTCATCGCGTCGGAAACAATATCTGGTTAAGGGCTACTTACCAGTTACGGATACTTGTTCGATCCCGACGCATCGCTGAATCCCGGCTCGCTATCAGTGATATCCTGTCCATGTCTTCCTAGTTGACCCGACACGAACCAATTCCATGATGTAATGGAAAGACCGTAAAATTGGACGTGGCATTGGGCCACGACACGCTCGAATCTACGGCGCTTCAATGTGGTGGGCCGTCAAAACATTGATCCCATCAGTTCTCTTGTGGTTCGGCATCGACCCAATATGAAGGAACTTCAAGGAGAACATACTGGTTCTCGCACGGACACCGAGGAACAATAAGGTAATGGTGCTATTCCAGGTACTGACCCTATTCCACCTAGATTCAGTGCTATGATACTGTATGTCCACAGTTCATCTATAGTAAGTACTTATGATAAGGATGTTCTATACTAGCATGTTTCAATGCGCCAATAATTACAAGGTCAGACTGTCGTCCTGTGGTACATGGCAGTTGCTCAGCCGGAAGCAGTATCTTACGTTCCTTGGTCAATTCCAATTTGGGAACCGAGCCTGGTTTGCTATTTCTGTATGACGTGTATGTTCATGACTTGGTCCCAAATATACTGCTCCTTGAGTTATGAACTTCTCACACACGTCTAGCTAGACATGTATTGAGCGCTGAGCACCAGAAGAATCGACAAGATGGCACACCAGCGATATTAAGTTTCCCCCAACCCCGACTGATCGGTCGGAAATAGAAAATATACGAATCAGAAGGTCGTCGGGATAAGATCTGATTTGGATTCGTGTGAACCTTATGAAGGGTTTTTATGGACAAAAACCAACTTTAACTTTTTCCTAGCATCCAGTGATCTCCAGATGTCTCCAGATGTCTCCAATGACCTCTAAACATCACCAGCAATCTCCATACTGATCTATTTACATCTATATCTCTCCAAAAAGTGTGTTCCCCAGCTCCATCTGAGGTCCAATAGATGTGGCTAGATACCGAAAGCACACAAAAGCCACTAGAGACACCTGGAGACACCTGGACAGTGATGTCCCGATTGGGCTGTATGCGGTTCCGGGGTCCTTGCCAAGTCCGAGAGTCGCATCAATGTGATAAACTCTAAATTCAAATTCATGACGTTATCTGCGACAGTTTATCCGCAACCAACCGCCTACCAAGCCAAAAAGGACTTTGCGAAAATTTTGAGTCATCTGATTATTTGCTCTTTCTTCATCATCCACCATGTCTCAGTTCGTCCAAGCTACTTTGCCCTACCGAGGTCGATGTGGCTCCTGTCCCCCCGGTGAATGTGCTGCTTTTATTCTGCAATCTGCAGCGGGTGAGCTCACTCGTGTATGACTTGAATCCCCTGTCTGTCTCTCCTGTTTATTAACTGATCTATAGAATGCCAATAATGGGACCGACCGTTGTGCTTCTTGCGGCCATCCCTGGTATGCTCATTTCGGCGTCGACCTTGGTTCAATCGACCCTCGTAACCTCCAATTCCAACGTGGAGGATGCCCTGCTTCTGGTTGTGTTACCTTTTACTCGGTATACCTTCACGTTCCTTTACCGCAAGCAAATGTTCACTCCTTATACAGAGAGCTCTCGTATGGACACTTCAGACAGAGTGTACCTGCGGGAAAAAAAATGGAGCTCATCAACCGCTTGAGTTTGTCATTTATTCCTGCCTTTTCGGTATCTTCTTTAACAATTATTTTCAGTGACAATCCAGTGTCGACGATAGCGCCTCAGGCAGGTCCTGCGACTGCTGCGGTTCCGACCACCAACATTTCAGAAATGTCTGCCTTGGTCGCCAGCTTCCCCAGCTCCAACGCCTTGCTCAATCGCAATCAGCCAGCTTCCACTATTCCTGTCATCAGCGCCTTTAGTAGAAATGGGCCAAGCCCAGCAACCTCTGCGAGCCAGCTTCGCAATGAAACCCGTCTCAGAAGTCTTCCACAGCATAAAAAGAATCTTCACAAAAATCTATCTCTTGCGCTCCTCCTTTGGCCCATTCCAGTAAAGTCCAACGCTTGAACATTTTTTATATCTAGCTAACATTGGTTCATCTAGTTCGCTTCGCCCCAGGTACCATCCGGGAACCATGTACAGTTGGTGATCACCCCAGAACAGCTCCAACGCGAGTTTCCACATCTTCAGTCCGTCGGGATCGCTGGAAACATCACCGTCGAGGCTTCTCGTCCCATGGATTCATTCCATGAAGCAATTGTTTCACTCCTTTCTGCCAAAAATCTTTCATTGCCACCGCTTCCCTCGTCGCAAGTCAGTGCTGGACTTTTTCAACAGCCTTGGATCATTATGAAGGCCAGTCGCACCAATAATCTCTATACATTCAAGCCAGCGGTCACTATCACCCCGCCATTGGAGATCAATGCCCTTCAGAACGTTTGTCGTTCATTTCCAAGTCCTTTCGAAGGCAAGGAGGTCTGCATCATCAGTAAGATCTTTCCTCTTTATACGTGATCTAGTACTTGCTGACATTGACTTCAGTACCCCGTTATGGATACCTTCTAGGACCTCTCACCAACTTTACATCCATATCGCACAATATCTGTCTCCCTGACAGTCAACATGGTTGCTACGGTCTATTCGCTCTTCATGGCACAACATTCTATCATAACAAAAAGTCGAAAGGCAACATGAAAATTCCGCCCTGGTCGGCTACACCTGAATGTCTTCCATCCATCTGCAGTGTCGCCTCAATGGCCAATCTTGGTCAAATCGCTGGGTCGTCTATCATGCCTTCCAATGGTGCTAATCATCCACGTGATGAATCAGTATGTTCGATTTCCTCCTCATTCAGTGTGAATAATAGATTTCCTCCAGCCAGAAGATAATATCCGCCGAACACGTCGCCGATTGGCATCGTCAGGAGCTTCAGGGTCGCAAGAGACACCATCTAACCAGGTAATGCCCTATTCATTAGCAGAACCACATCTGAAACATCACTCAGGATACTTTGGGTCTTGCACGATTGTTCGATATGGATGACAACTTCCTTTCTCGCAGGGCTGATTCCCCTGATTTGCCATCACCCAATGACATTCTGTCAACCTCTTCAGCCTCTGCTACATCTGGTTCAACATCGCTGGTTCCAGTAGTCACCACATCTACTCCTTCAATTTCCTGGGGACGTGCTTATCGCAACCACCGATTGATCCCAGAACCAACTTCAACCAGACCTCGTCGCCATCGCTCACCTTCCATTGTTGAACTCATCGGTGAAGACACCCTTCTTAAACGATGGTTGAACCACAGCGGACGCTTTATGAGTGTTTTGGGACAAATCACTGTCCAAGGTCGCACCGCTGCTGCCATCGGTGCTTTCATCCATGATCTTCTCATTCATCTCAGCAATTCCCCAGCACGTACATTTGACCAAGGGAAGCATCCTGATGTTACCATTGATTCTGCTGCCTTTCGTGGACTCTCGCATATACACTTCATCGGCAGCAACAGCTATTACAAAACGTGAGTCCATTTATCATTCTGACAAAGTGGTGAAACTGACCTTTATGCAGCGTCGACAATCACGATCTAGTCACATCCAGTGGACATGGTGTTCGACGAGATGCAATCATACTTGCCGTCACTCTTTCCACTGAAGACACCAAGTACTGGTCTCAGACTGATCACGGTTATAGCTTCGAACTCGGAGCCCAGTCGCCCAACATCGTCGACACTGTCCGCAGTGCCCGATTCACTGCTGATGGTCGTCTTATGGCTATTTCTTTGCTCGTCTTGGAACAAGGATATCTCTACAGTCCAGTTGCTGTGCTCGCCCTTCTCATGGGACGCACCTTTCTTCAACTTCCATTGGACTTCTTGAAGCGCATGGCTCCCGCTATGGTCGAAAAAATCAAACCCTGGGCAGAGCTCAGCGTATCAGATCCACTTCCGACTGACCCTAGAAATCCGATCTGCATGGTGTTCAATAGCTGCATGAACCAACAAGTGAGTCGTAAACGATCGCAGTTCAAAATCTAATGACCAAACTTTTATTCTATCAGACGTCCAGCATTTCATTCCCTCGCACTATAGAGGTACAGCGTGATTTGCAGGAACAGATGATGTGCCACATACTCTTCGGCGTCACCGATCCCTTCATCCATTCAGATTTCCGTGCGCTGCAACAAGGAATGAACATGTCACTCACGAATATGACAGACTCGAAAAAGTTTTTGGATGTGAGTCTTGGCATCGCCTTTTGATATTCTCACTAACCTCTTCTACAGCTTTTCAACGACAACGAATATCGAATCTCGGAGATTGTTTTCAAACTTTTTGACCGGCGCGTTAAATGTGTCAAAGACGTTCATGACCTTTTAGTCTTCAAGCCAAAGAGCGGTCACCAGCTTCCTAACAACATGTCTCGAGAGACTTTCACTGGTCTCATGGATGCTTTCTCGACATGCTTGACAATCTACCTCAACAGTCCTGGGCACCCTGAAGGCTTAGAGGACATTGTTGATGCTGACCGTGTCCAGGCTGATGCTTCCAATGAGGTCTTACGCTCAACCCTTCTTCTTCAAGCTGTCACTGGAGCACCACTGCTACCTGGTGATCCTAAAAAGCGCATTCGGGTCAGTTGTCGCTCCTTCTTGAATTCTATTGCTAACACTTGATCCCTGGCGCAGTTTGACTTTGTCGTCGATAACAAATCTGTCAGTGACCATTCAAATTATCAAATGAGTATAGCTGACCCCTTTCTAGGACAGGCGCCATGCCCTTGCATTCCACACCTGTTGGACCTCAATTGATGTTTCTCTAACCGATGAGCTCACCACCATGTTAATCAGCGGAGACGTTGGAAAATTTGAACAGTGGATTCATAAACAGCTGTTTGAAATCGGCCATACCTTTACCATTATGTAGTTCCAGTATCGAACACTGTAATATGCCAAGACTAAAAGGCCTGCCAAATACGTAGCTGCAAATCACCAATCAATTGAAATATCAATCTCCAGCTTGCTTCCTACCATCATGCAACGGCCCACCCGTACAATCCGAGCTCCACGTCGTGATGACGAACCAGTATCCTTTGCAGATGTTCTGCATTCCAACCAAACTGCTGAACAGCCAGTGGAGATCCACAGCGAAATATCTAATAGTGATGGTGCGTCGATTATTACCAGCCGAACATTCCAACATCTAATCCAAATCAGATGTCGCCACTGATTCTGACGATGATGGCATGCCAAACCTCGCCAGCGAATCTGACTCTGGAGATGACCTAATGTCTGGAATCGATGCAGACGAATCCAGTGATGATGAACCACTGTCAGTTCGTCTCAGTCGACAATCTAACCAGCAGGAAACCTTACCTTCTGGAGCAATTCCTCCTTTGGAGCTCGGCAGTCGTGGTGAGTCAACGTGCGGTGCTCTCAGCCATTGCTGATATGGTTGAATCTTGATATAGCGGAAATGCTGGCCCGGTTGGAAGAGATCCGCTCTCGACTGACCACTGGTCTTAGCAATGTAGCGATGGATGCTGAGGAACCTCAGGAGCCTATTGTTGAGATGAGAGCAAGCGACACCAATGAGGAACAAGAGCACTCGATAGAGGAGATCGCACCACATGAGACGATGAGGATCTCCGATGAGGCCAACCCTGGTAAGCAATCTACGTGGAGCAATGGTTTACTGTTCTCACCATTTCAAGAAATGATTTTGTCTTCTACTGAATCCATGAGGAGCGACTACTATATCGGCTTTTGCACCGCAACTGGCCGTCATGGTGTTCGGGTTCGAGGCCGCGATTTCAGCGATTATCCCAAGGTTATCGATGTTATCCAGGGCCTTATCCACGATGGCGGCATTGTTGGACGAGCAATAGCCAGCATCTCTCCAGATGAATACTCTGTCGGATATACCATGGTCATCGTTGACGTCCAATCCATGTTCATGGATGCCCGCTATGGTTTTATAGAGCTGGGAACATATCGATCCATTATTATCAATAGTCTGAATCATAGCAATGCAGCACACCTGTCTTCAGCTCAGTCATCTTTGCTCCCTGATTTTGGCCGCTCTCACGAAGGCGACAAGCTCTATGGTCTCTACTTTTATCCACAGGTCTGTCTTTGTTGAAAACAATCTATGAGTCTTGGTACTCACCATTCAATTGCAGGAGCTCAATCCATTGGAAGAAGCACCTGCGAACATTGCTGTCGGTGACGACTCTGAGCCGACGACACATGTTGCGGTTCGGCCGGAGGTTGTTAGCTATTTGGACAGTCAGGCGGCAGTTCACAGAAGCCATCTACGAACCTACGAGAACCAAGGCTATGGAACAGCATATCTGCATGCCCTTACGGTTATTCAATACGACAAAGTCTGCGAGACCATCCATATGGCTGCAGGAGCTGGCTCAGTTTCCGTGCCTTTGGATCCCAACAACACAATCACCATCACAAGTACTGATATCGCTCAGTGGCTTGGAAAAAAGGCTCATACGCTCGCCACCTGGAGAGGTGATCTGAAAAAGGTCAAGCAGGCCAATCAGTTGCTTCATATGAAGCTCAATGAAACGCCACAAGACGATGAACTTGATGTAGTTGCTTACCAACGTCTTCAGGACATCACAACCCTGCTTCTCACTGATTCCACATTGCCTGCACCGAGGTCCTATCCACCAGGCTCTCCTCGGCTTCAGTCTGCTAAATATACCGCTGCGACAATTTCCTGGTCAAATGTTGAGAAGGCTGCAAAGGATATTTTGAGGCGTTGGGGTCAAGGGATTCTCATTGGAGGCGTCTAATATCTAGATCTACATAAAGAGCATATTAGAACTCTGAAATTATCCGATAACAGTACAATTCGCCCCAGTGCATGTATCAAAAAATGAATGCGACTTGGAAGAGGGTGTACAAGATGAAAAGGTAACACATACATTCGCAGCGAGCAAGATCCCAGCACCTTCTTTTGCCGCATCCACACATTCGGTGGAAGAATCAGGACCAGCCAGAAAGAAACCATTCAGGGTCAAGCTTACTCCCTGGTATCCGCATTTTGGCCAAGCTAGATATGTCCATTGAAGTTAAATGACAAGGACTATGCCAGCGCGGTCTTTTGTTCCATACAAGGTCCCTATGGACGAGTCAGAACAAGCTAGACACAAAAGATCCCAGGTCAAACTTACTCGATGGTACCCTTTGCCAATATGGCATTTTGACCCCTCCCGATAAGTCTGTTGTAACGAAACCGAAACAGCTTTCCCAGCGCAGTCTTTTGCGTATTCTAGTGACTCTAGAGAAGCATCAGAAGGAGCCAGAGAGAATAAATCAAGGTCCAAGCTGACCTGATGGTACCCTTCCCCAATGTCCGCATTTTGACCCCTCCCGATAAGCCTGTTGCAACGAAACCGAAACAGCTGTCCCAGCGCAGTCTTTTGCGTATTCTAGTGACTCTAGAGAAGTATCAGATGGAGCCAGAGAGAATAAATACAGGTCCAAGCTGACCTGATGGTACCCTTCCCCAATGTCCGCATTTTGACCCCTCCTGATAAGTCCATTGCAATGCAACCAAGATGGCTATCCTGAAGCGGTCTTCTCATGAATCTAGCGACTCTAGAGAAGCATCAGATGGAGCCAGAGAGAATAAATCAAGGTCCAAGCTGACCTGATGGTACCCTTCCCCAATGTCCGCATTTTGACCCCTCCCGATAAGCCTGTTGCAACGAAACCGAAACAGCTGTCCCAGCGCAGTCTTTTGCGTATTCTAGTGACTCTAGAGAAGTATCAGATGGAGCCAGAGAGAATAAATACAGGTCCAAGCTGACCTGATGGTACCCTTCCCCAATGTCCGCATTTTGACCCCTCCTGATAAGTCCATTGCAATGCAACCAAGATGGCTATCCTGAAGCGGTCTTCTCATGAATCTAGCGACTCTAGAGAAGCATCAGATGGAGCCAGAGAGAATAAATCAAGGTCCAAGCTGACCTGATGGTACCCTTCCCCGATGTCCGCATTTTGATCCCTCCTGATAAGTCCATTGCAATGCAACCAAGATGGCTATCCTGAAGCGGTCTTCTCCTAAATCTAGCGACTCTAGAGAAGAGTCAGATGGAGCCAGAGAGAATAAATCTAAGGCCTGGCTTACCTGACGGTACCCTGCTCCAATAGCTAGATTTCAGCCTGCCTAGATATTCACTGCAAGATGTCCAGAAAAGCTGACCCACTGGGGTATTTCCCAGCATTTATAGACCTTGTAGCTGAGTCTGAAAGAGCCAGAGAGAAGGTAGACAAGTTCAAGCTTACTTTACGGTACCCAGCATATCAGTCCACCTTGAAATATCAAACATTAGGTATTGAGAAGAGCGGTCTCAGTGTGTTTCTTTTCTGCTCCTTTGCACCTAAGAGAGGGTCAACAATGGTCTACATATAATATAGAACAGAGCTCACTCCATAGCCGCCTTGCCAGATTTCAGGGCATGTGGGACAGGATATGGCAGAGAAACCAAAGAGACCTATTTGGTAGAGGCTTGATAGATAGTGCTGGCTAAGAGAGATATCAGACAGAGAATGCAAACATTTGAAGATGAAGGTGGACGAAAGGAGGAAGTGTGTGACTGACTGTGACATAACTTGGTTCCTCGGAGCCTATTTGGTACGCCCGCGTGACTTTATTTTTGCAGCTTACCTCACAATGCTGCAAAAATAAAGTCACGCGGGCATGAATATCGACGAAAGGAGGAAGCGTGTGACTGACAGAATTGGTTCCTCGGAGCCTATTTGGTACACCGCATGACTTTATTTTTGCAGCTTACCTCACAGTGCTGCAAAAATAAAGTCACGCGGGCATTCTTCCCTTGCTCTCAACTTTATATCACAACCATCTTCAGTCGGGTTCGATATATTCAATTCCTCTACAGCAATTACTCATTTATCCCTCTTTCTACACAGATGAATTATCCAAAGACTCTAGCAGCTGTGTAACCTCGTGCGACCCGGTTGTCAGCTGATCCATTTGCTTCATTGCTGCTGAGAATTCTGAATTAACCAAAGCAGCTGACAAGGTTAAAACTGGCTCTTTGAGTCAGTAACAGCCGCTGTATGTGCTATTCATGTCTACTGATTCCCTTCTCGAGTAAACATTATCAGATATGTCCAGTTTTATATCTCCGAGTAATTGTTCTCAAAATCTATTATTGTTATCGGTGCAGTTTAAGATCATTTGCTTCCACGGACTCAGAAACATCCTTGATCCTTCATCCATCGTCCCTGCTGTCCTGTGCTTTGCCACGGCAGGTCTAGTTGTATGTCCAATGGACACTTATAGCTGGAAACCAGTGACTGACCTTTGAGATAGAGCTCCAAACCATGTCATCCATTGAGCCACCTTTCTTCCGTCAGCGCCTAGTGCCTTGCTTTCTCGGAATTCCGATCGACCAAAAAACACCACGGATTCTGCGCCCAGACATCCTGCGGACTGAGGCCATCACCAGTCTCACAGAACTGCAACAGGAATACATATATCCACCAGAATTACGCTCTAATGAGCCAGGAAGATCATGCTTACCGGCGTGGCTTCTGTTATGTCTCTGACTTTCTACGAGATCCAACCGAACGAGATAGGATTGTGAAGGTTGCTACACCTGAGCAAGCTCATTATCAGCACAACTTCGACAGCGCCACTGAAACATTCCATCCTGCAGAGATCCCTGGCATGCTCCGGATGATTCCAGGCATCTCTTACGTCGTTGATATGGCTGGTGACCACCGTCGCCGCCTCACCATTGCCTGTCTTCATACACCTGAGACTTTAGACAAGTATGGTGATGTTGGCCCTAAAGTTCGTCACCTCAGTAAGAGGTTATTCAAAGTTACATGGGGAGATTCTGACGATAATCTTGCTCCTATCTTCCTGTTACCTGGACTGAAGCATAACGATCGATCAGGTGTTATCAAACCAGGTGTCGCTGATGGCAGCTATAGCTTGGCGAACAATGTTAGCGAAGGTCAAGGACAGGGAACAGCGAAACCAGCGACTCAGCCTAATACTCCAGAGGCTGTTACACGTCTGGCCGAACTCCTCGCCATCCTCAATGACATGTGGCATCTGGTTGTTCCTTGTGGCGTTGCCAAAGACGAGTGGGATGTGAACAAGTTCATGTCTGAATACTTGAACGTAATCACTATGGGAGGTACATGTCCTGGACCAACATCTGTCCAGATGAATGTCTCATCCCTCCTCAATGCCATCAGTCTTGAGGAAGCAATAGGCCTCATTCAGGGCTCATGGCACCCAGATAAGAATGACGATCTGACTCGTCTCACATTATTCATTCTGCTATTACGCCTTCCGCCTGGTATGATTTCTTTGTAATCATCTATAGAGGAGTCATATTAACTATCTGTACAGGTAGCGATCCTGGAAAGTTTCTTTTCAGCCGCTCAGGTCTTTTTGTTCATGAATTTGTTGAACTCGAGCCAGGCTCGGGACTATTCATTATGTTCATCATGTTCAAAGGCAACGATCCTCACACTGGTTTACCACCAGCTACCGCCAGACAGGATCTTGCTGATGGTCTTCAGAACATATGCAACAATGTCAGGCCCGAATGCCGTGTTGGCTATGTTCTGTACAGTGGCAAGGGACCCTCTCAACGTACTATAGATCATTCTTTTGCCCCTCGCCTTTACTATGGACCTCAACCTCATGAGGTATCCCATAAGGCGTCTATGACCAACTTCGCTGAACATGGATCTCCAGCTTTAGGACCTCCAGCACAGCAGGCTCAATATATATTCCGCGAGCTAGCCAGTGCTTCGTGGAATGCCACAGAAGCCACGGAAGCATTGGAGATGGATCTCGATCTTTTTCAAAAGGCCTTTCGTATTTGACCTGAGTACGACCCACCAGACAGGGATGGAAATCATATCAAACTTGAGCTTCCTTACCATCCCATTCGCGACTTTGATTTGATTGCACGAATGCGCAGTCGCTACGCCACATTGTGGGATATTGCATCTGAATATTACATCCCGTTTTTCAAAGAAGATCTTCGACATGCACAACGCCTCGCTGCTCAGCTATCAACTCAGAAAGAAGCACCAGACACCGGTTCAGCGGACATTGACGATACTCATGATACCAGATCAGATCAAGAGTCAGAGAATGATCCTGCATCTTCTGATATCACTGAGATTGTACAATATCAGCCGGTATGTCACATTTCATCTAGTTGCCTCTTCAACTGATGTTCCCTCCAAGGAACGAGACCTCTATATTGTTGTTTATATGGATACCCCCAATGTCAGATATCGTGTTGAACGCTCTGTTCTAGAGTAAGTCGTTTATTTTATTCCAATTAACCAATATTCAGGATTTTTCTTTTCAGATCTCGTTGCTCTTCAGATTTATTGGACGAGTTTGACTCTCATACACCACGTATTAGTGAGATCATATCTCTTGATCAGGTACAATGAGTTTGCTGCAAGTATCATTCTCATTGGCTTATATTTTGCAGCGACATCGCCTATATAGAATCATGTACAGTCACTTGTCAGATGAGTTCGACGTAACTCGTGAAGAACTTGAGTACGTATTATGAATTAAGGATGGTATTGCAGTGACTCATCTGACTTGGTAGAGCTCAGTGTTCATCGGCTCGTATATCATGGTTTGATAAAGACTGTCCCTTGGCCTTGGATCCGGAACTCACTGTGGGCTTCATAGCTAGATCTTGACCGCATATTCTGACTGAATCCCAAGGGATATTATCATTCTCAACCAGGAGGATCATTGCAACCAGATCTTGATCTTCATGTCCCCCGCAGGATAGTCGATAAGATCCAGACTGCTGTGGCACAACCAAAGCTACTTTTGGATGATCTTCAGAAGACGATCACAGCACTGATCTCACGCAAAGAGCTCGGTGCTCCCATTTCAGGTCCAATAGCTGATTTGTGTCAGCGACAAGGAGCTATTCTAGACCACACATCGACCAGTGCATCAATATCTATTGAATCCAGTATTCACGAGCTATCAGTATCTGCCCGCCTTATAAACTACTGCCAACTGGAACAACAGCGTCTTGATATTGGTCAATATGTTATACGGTGGCACAATGGTTGCGCTCATATCTCATTGTACCATTGGTTCGTGATTTCAGGCCCAGCCAATGCTCATGCACTGTTCTTGCAAGGAGCAACTATACCTCCTGCATATCAACCGTTCATTCAACACTGCAAAGACTATATTCAACACGCTTCTGAAGCTTATGAAGCTGCTGAGCTTATCTCAACCCAGCCGTCCGCACGCAAGCGTCGGCG
This sequence comes from Mycena floridula, assembly GCA_029320655.1. Lineage (NCBI taxonomy): Eukaryota > Fungi > Basidiomycota > Agaricomycetes > Agaricales > Mycenaceae > Mycena > Mycena floridula. Next base: position 92,782 of record JARIHS010000073.1, on the reverse strand, counting down.
CACAGAGCCTGCTGCTACGCGCGTTGACCTGGACGAATACACCACACGGCTTCATACCTTTCCTCCATTCACATCTGAGCATCTAGCATGCTTCAATCCTAGTATTCGAGATTCTATCTCACCACCTTACATCGCTCCTCATTTGCTCCAGAAAACGGCACTTGCCAGTCACAAGGCCGAGGTTCTCTGCTTTATGCAGATTGTGTCAGAGGTGGTCATTGGCAGTGGCTTGGTCCTGAATGACAAGGCACTCGCAACATCCCCGAAACGACGCTCAGAGGCCGCCACCCATCGGATGTCACTGGCGGTCAATCGTGGAGCAATCATGTATACCTTGGTTCAAGCCATGAATGGCAAACCTGGTGTTCTATTATCTCCTGGCATTGCTGAGCTAGTGGAGAGCCCGGTCCAGTCTTTTAGCTTTTCTGAAGACTCCGGTTCACTCAATGATCTCAGACTGACCAAACGACTCTGCTCTGATCCAGTTAATGCGACCAAGTCTCTCCGAACCGCGTTGAACACATTTGTTTCACGCGAGCGAGCCCTCAACCCTGAGATTGACAATCAATGGCAGATGTTATTGGATCTCGTATCAGAGGCTTCAAAAGAGATGTATAATGTGAACCCACGCTCCATGATACGACGTCTGCGTCTTCCAGATGCACCTACTGCTACGCCACAGATGTTAGATGTTCGACTCGATGTCGTTGCCTGCGTTCTTCGGGAATCTTTGGCTTTTGCTCAAGATCTTCCTGCAACAAATGCAACACTGCGTAGAATCCTCAATGCTCAGCATCCATTTCAGAGTGGCCGAGCACTGGAGAAGGGCGATATTGATCATTATAATCCCTTTCGCCCAATTAACCAATATGCTAGGCTCTTCCATGCTCACTTTAATCCTCATATCACCCGAGTACCAGGAAAAAGCCCACAACCTGATCCTCATTTCCTTGCCAATCTCATCATCTATATGGGTACAGGTCAAGGACATCTTACAGCTGATTTTGTACACCATATGCCTTGGTTTACCACCTTCAATGAGGTCCTTCACTGTTTTGAAACCTCTGGCATTGCTCCCAATTCCAACCAGAACATCTGGGGTCAACCAACGAATCATCTCGAGTACAACGAGAAAAATCGTGGACGTCTCGCTCGAGCATTCAATGATCCCAGCATTCAAAATCTATGGTCCACCTTTTTGAATGGTCCACGGACTTGGAAGGATGCATATGAACTGGCGCCAAAGCTGAAAATTTCAGGTCTCTCATCAGGCCTGACACGTATGCAATTTGCTCATAATCTTGCATTTCTTGCATTGGTCTCAGCACCGACAGCTGAGGATATGATAGAGGTCCTGTGCACTGCCGAACATCGGGAGAAAGGGGCGGTGGGAGCATTGGTCCGTCTTGGACTATTATCATCACCCATTGCACCAGTTACTAGCATTCGGGAAGCCTACATTCAGCTCTACAATCATATCGACCAACACCTTCGACTGACTAGTAAAGATCTGATTCTTTGGCAGTCCTTCTCACATATCATTTTTGAGCATCTCTTGTGCAAGATTGTCAAGTGGTGGAATGCACTTATACCGGTCAAGGCAGAGACAAAGACCAAGTCAGGCCGGAAAGGCAAAAACTTGGCTGCTCTACCAGTACCTCCAGCACCTGAACGATTGAGCTCACTTTTGGATATCTCTTATACCCTTCGTGCTTTTACTTATGATCTACAAGCTGACAATAGCGCTGGACTTGCTTTACCAATACCACTAGAGTTTTGATTATCTTTTCAATACATACATTTAGTGAAACAAAATATGAGTATCGTTGAAGGTCATAGTCCAAGATTATCTTCGCTTTGTAGATACCAGACCAAGTTGTAACAACAGCGGTGTATTCTGATTCTGTCTTCCCCAGGTTAGTGGCAAAAAGGCTGATCGCTATCACTATCATTAAATACTAGTGATGCTAAAGAGATCCTAGCAATTCTCCGATTCCCCTAGTTGGCTAGACCCGAGACCACTCGGATCCATTATTATACCAGCCAGAGCAGCGTGACAAAATGTGATGATGGGTGCCGATATTTGGGTTCCGAAACTCCTCGGCATTTTCTATAGTTACCTGTGTTACACTTACATAAACCTATGGTCCACACTAATATGAATTCCCTGAGACGGATTCTGATAAGGAAGAATGATACAATTCAAGTTTGAATGATCTACTGTCGAATATGTACAAGATGGTTGCAGATAGTAAATGCCTCTGACCAAACCAAACGCCGTATCCGCATATCCCGAGATACTAAATCGTGTATGCGGTGAACCAGAGCCAAGTCCAGGAGCGCAACTTCTGCTGGTGTCAAAGGACAGGTTGGTGGTTCACACTCAACATGGGACTGGGTGGCTGGCCCATGAGCAAAAGGGTTCTGTTCGTCCCAGTCCTGCGGATTATGCTCTAGAAGGTGATTCATGAGCTGCGGATGGTCCGCTACCTCCCAATCGATACCATAAGCTGCTGGATCTTCAACTACATCGTCCACAGGGTTTTCCACGTAGAGACGATCAAGACCCCGTGGACCATCTTGAATCATGCTGAAGAGGAACATTTCCCTAGGTGTCTGAGGACGAGAGCGACGAAACTGCATACGATGGGAGTTCCAGCTGTCTGCCCATTCTTGAGCATCGTCATTGATATCTTTGAGAAAGAGATGGTGAAGGAGCCAGATATCAGCTGGACGAAGTGGATCAAGCCCGTGGTGAAGCTCTAGCTCCAGAAAGAAGTTTTTCCACTTCATTCCAAAACCATGAGTTACATCATACCAGAGACGTTCGATTCTGGTATTATGGACACTCCTGGGGAAATTGAGTTCAGATTCATGCCAGAAATAGCACATACCGGCCAAATATATACGAACCACGACCATGACCACGATGGTCCAGCATCCATTGGGCAACAAGGAGGTTTTCGGTACCGTGGTCTCCTCGTGCACGGCTTGGAACACCATGTACAGCGGTTGCATCGAGAAAGAGTTCAAGAACAGTGGTGGCACGGTTGTTGTTGCTGACCCGAATACCTGTGACGAGACGTGATTTCCCATCGATGAAACAATGTATAACAATTTTGAAGCGGATGAGGCCTGGAACATATCAGTCGCTGCATCTTGAAATGAATAAGGACGAACCATGTTGACCATCATGGTGCCAAAGCGAATTGGCACCAGGAACATTATACCTCTTGCGATGGATTCCCCTATCACCATAAGCAGCTGGGGCTCCATGGACTCGAAGGTATGAGGCACGAATGCGACTTTCAGGGACTCTGTGGCCTGCTGCCAGTAATCGCCCTTTGATCATTCGGCGACCGAAAGCAGGGAAGACCTCGAGAATGGAGGAGAGCATTTGGTCAAGTTCCTCATCACAGATATTCTCGCTGATGGTTGGACGGGAGGAAACGTACTGGCGCTGAATGTTTCCATCTTCATCATGTTGGACCTCTCCTTGGGCATCGACCTCTGGAATATATACAGGGTTTCCTGGTTGACGAATCCCATGTTCAACAGCTCGTCGGCGGATGCTGCGTGCAGAGCAATTGAAAATGTCCTGGAGTGCTCCCGGATTTCGATGTTCGAGAGCTTGTTGAAGAAAAGCTGGCTCAATATGGACTTTAGGGCGACCGGGTCGACCATTGGAGCTGCGAACGGAGACAAGGGGAACTGGATGATCTGGTGGATCCAAAGAGATGGAACAAGATTCATCGAGCGCCTCAACCATGTCAGTAACACTTTGTTGCAATATTGAAAACTCGGCAGCTGGGAAACCTTGACGATGCTGGATAAGTATCTGAATTAGATTGGTCTACATATTGAGAACTGAACCGACATACCAGAGTTGCTGCTTCCAGAAAGCGAAGGACCTCATCTCGCTGGAGCTGCAGTTGTGGCGCGTCTCCGAGCTGGATATGCAAGGCCCTAGTGACCTTGTCCTTAAGTGCTTGGTGAGCAATGCGTAAATTGTCAATGGGATCCATGGCAGAAAATGAACAAGTCCGACAAACCGGTCCCAAACCGGTCTATGATGTCAGTGAAACATAGCGACATCGGATGGACGCTCACCCGGATGCTGTAAAGCACCGCATGACTTGGCATCAGCCGATCTGATGGCCACCGGCAACGGATTTTTTCCAGATAAAACATATTGGTGTCTTTACAGCCGAGGTGAGTGAAAGAGATGCTTTGGGATTTAGGCTCATGATGTGTAGATCATCCCCTACTGCAGGGACAGCCACTGTGCTCCAGTATTTGCGCCAAGAGTGCAGCACATGGTGGGTTTGATAAGGTTTGATGTGGCTATATGGTCTGCCGAAGGACCCCGAACACTCCCAAAAGGGTATGGCGCATCAGTGGCAGTGCCTGTCAGAGGTTTATCGCTCCGTCTCCAATCATCTCCAGCACCCTATCTTTTTTTCCTCGTTGGAGATCGTTGGAGGCTCCAAGACTCTCTGATTGTGATAGATGAATGTGCTCATTGGAGATCAATGGAGCAAAAAATATATAAATGGAGACATCTAGGACTCGCTGGATGTAGTTGGAGCCATTTGGAGACAAATAGAGCCTCTAGCTCTTCTCTTTCATTGCAAAAAATGAAAAAAGTCGGTTTTTGTCCATAGACCACCCTGAAAGAACCTTGATGTTGCTAAATCCAGCGTTCAGGCAGGCCGCAGCGTGTCTGGGCTCTTTCACTTGAGCCCAAACTCAACCTCTGGTGTTCACAGTTTTATCTCCAATAGTTGAAATTATTCACGTACAAGCAGTCATACTCAGCCCAAAAAGCCCAGAAAAGATCAAAAAAAGAAAAAGAATCAAAGTAAAACAGAGACCGTGGCACTCTTCCCAAACATACATGTCGTGGTGCCTTTTCTACTACATGTCATGTTACTATGGCTGTGGTGTCATGGGCGATGAGCGGTAGTCTATCTGTGTCTCTAATTGTGGCTGAGGCTGAGGCTTCTCGAGGCTTTCACACATCCTGATGTCTTGGATATCCCAATTTTCGATCGCGACAGTGATCGTGACCAAGAAAGAAAGGTCGGCCCCACAACAGAGACGCCAGGCTACCAGACTTTACTCTGGGGAATTCACCTTCCGCCGAGCTCGAGGTAGAACATCGGCGAAAGGTGAGCTCCATATTAGAGACCTATTTTACATACATCATGTCTGAAATTGCATGAACATAGATATTGTTTGCATGTACAATGTGATCTACTCATCTAATCTCACCGGACCGGAACATCGAGAGATCGGATTTATCAATGAAAGTACCGCCTTCGTCGGATCTGGACCTTGCTTAACCCTGAGGACAAGCGCCATTTTGGCCCTGTGAGAAATCGGTATGCAGATCAAACATTGAAAAATAGCTCACAATAGAGTTTGACAAATGCCATTAATGCAAAAGAGCCCAAAGTGTATCAGGCAATGCAGATTGAATAGCAGAATCAGAACCAGTTGTTGAGGCTGTCATAAACAAAAGGTGGGATTCGACGCTGGAGGTCAGCATTGGTGGGCATATCATCTACTTAAAACAAATGAGCGAAAGATAGGCCTGATAAAATATACAAACTCAAGCTGATTACCTTCAGAAAAGCTGTGAGAAAGTCAATATCGGATAGGAAAGAAGCGCGATATGAACCTGATGTCGCTCTCATGTCAGCGAGCAGCTGCTCGAAATGCAAACTGTCTCAGTGTATCATTCTGGTTGGCCCTCCATTGTTAGGGTATTCGCAGAAATACATCCCATTAGGGCCACATCCGTCCAGCAAAAGCCATGAGGTTGGCACTTTCATTGACAGGTATTCCATGGCAGGAGGAGAGGAGTGATGAGGCCACCAAGATAAGATACGGGTTATCTGTCTGCACATGTTTGGGCGACGAACTCAGGCTTCAATTGAATGGACGCTCAGGAAAGCTTATGTCAGCACGGCGAACTCGGAGTTCCAGCAAGCCCTTTTGACGCTCAGGAAAACGTACGTAAGGCTTTGGTCCTATTAGGCTTGGGACATCCCGCACATCGGTACTTCCCAGATGGTTTCAGATCGTCGTGACAGCGAAAAGACCTGCTACACTTCGTTAAGCAAGGTGAAACTTGAACGATCATGATCGAGCACCTCGGTACATAGTCCCACGCAGCAACTCAGACTCGAAAGCCAGCGGAATGTTCTGCAAATTCATTTGCCAGCTTCTTTGTATTTCAAATGATATTCACCTTCTAGACCTTGAAGCGGAAAATTCAGAAAATTCAGAGGTTTCATGAATTCTGAAGGTCGTTGTTCTAAAAGACGCTTGTATGGACGAGAGTAAAGAGTTGGAGTCGTGGAGATATTACGAGATCGAGCACACAGTGCAGAAAGAACGCAGCGAAAGAAGTAAGCGGAGAAAAGGGCATGACTGGCAATGCCCGCTGATATGCAAATTATGATCGTGTACGCTCAACATTTCCTTGAAGACTTCTTCGCACTTCTCCTTCTCCTTTGGACTGAAAATATGTGTTAATGAGGGCCTTCACAGGAGTTTTGCGTCCGGTCCTACCTGTATTTTGTTCAACAGAGCTCGAGCGGTACGACTGGCAGCTCGGATGGCCCAGAGGAGACGAATGAGAGCAAAAGGATAGATGTACCACAATGTCGTTGAAAGAATACGATAAGCTTGGTGGCAGTTGTGCGGGGAAAGTCGGAGCCTGATGAGGTTGAACAATGAAGTTGACGATGAGAGGTGAAAGGGAAAATAGACGATGGTACGCAGTGGGCAAGCAAATGATTAGCCTATGTGCGCAAAGCCACGAGGTGGCTTTTTCACTTTTCCTCCTGAGCTGATGGAGTACGCCAGGAATATGAAACTTCAGTATCAACAACATATGAATATAGGATCGACTCGTGAACAAAGACTTCTTGAATCGAGTGATTGGTTCCAGAGAGAGAGGCTAGCCAAGTTGTTGAAAAAGCCACGTCGTGGCTTTGCGCACATCCTCTATTGACTTCAACAATAAAATTGGTTTCGAGAATACCCAGGCTCTCTCTTGCAGCTGACTCCGTGTCGACGATCAAGTCGTTGAGGCTTTCCAAGTATGCCGCGCAGGAGCTGTATCGGGTCAGGAATGTGGCTCCAAGCAGAGATGATAGTCGCTATCAACACAAGTTTGCGAGGAAGGAATGTTGCGATATTCACGAAGAGCGCTGAGGCAAGATGGGTTCTCGTTGGCATCCTGTCGGGTGGCTCGGTAGCATTCAGTTGTAGCCGGTTTTTATAGCATTATTGAATCACTGGTATTTGTTTTCCATTCCAGGTGAGCATGCCGCTCTGGTTTTTGCTTTCCATTTCGGATCATGGGGGCCCTTGATGATGCAGAGATCCGCTTCGGTGTGCGCCGCAATCAAAAGCTGTGGACGGCCCATCCAGAGTTCTGAGCCAGGATTCTTTGCATTTTCAATGTTGTCTGACAAATCCAAGTATATTAGCCTCGATACCAGGCCCTCTTCCTCGATTCCTTGTCGAGGGCCTGGTAAATTTCATTTATATCCGGGTGGTGATAATTTTGACGGCATGTTCGTAATAAAAGATTTCCTTATATGACCAGAATCCATTTGGGGAAATCCGCTTTTGGAATCATAACTGAGCGTGCGTCATTTGCTTCTTGCCTTCGTAGGCCTTTGTCTGCCTGCTCGTCTCACTCATCACTCATTTTGAACATGTTAAATCCACTAAAAAAAAGCTGCACAAACTAGCAGTGGCGGTCAAGGGCAACCCGAATATAATTCCGGTCCCATCAAAATTATCACCCGCCAACAAATTATGATATTTACTGGTCCCTCTACGAGGATTCGAGTAGAGGGACCAGTTTTCAGGTCTACAAGTATATAAGGATTAGGAGATATTGTTCTAGACCTTGTAGAGCAGTGAAATTGGAGTCTTTTATCAATTCTGGAGGTCACTATTCTACTGAAACACAGATTACATCCACGAGAGTCAAAGATGTAGGAATCAAAACATGAGAGGGACATATCAAAATACTAATAGGCAGAACGAATAACGAGCAGAGCAGAAGATTGATGATTCATCAACGGGCGCTGATGGACCTGCTCCAAGATAATCACTGTGTACGCTCGACATCTCCCTGGAGCCTTCGTAGAACTTCTCCTTCTCCCTTGGACTGAAATTACGTGTCAATGAAGAGTCTCTCATCAATATCGCGTTCGGGCCTACCTGTATCTTGTTCAAAAGAGCTCGGGCAGTATGACCCGCAGCTCTGATAGACCAGAGGAGACGAAGGAGAGCAAAAGGGTAGATGTACCACGGCGTCGTTGAAAGAATCCGATGAGCTTGGTGGCAGTTATGCAGGGAAAGTCTGAGTCTGGTGAATTTGATGAGCGACAGAATAGAGACATGAGGACGCAATATGCAGACTCACTGGGCGAGAGAATGATTGATTTCAACGATGAAATCATTCTCGAGAATGCCGAGGCTCTCTCTTGCGGCAGATTCCGTGTCGATGACCAAGTCGTCGAGAGTTTCCAAGTATTCCGAGCAAGAACTGTAGTAGGTCAAGAAGGTGGCTCCTAGCAAAGCAACAATAGTGCCTATAAGTACAAGCTTGCGAGGAAGGTATGTTGCAAGATTCACGAAGAACGCTGAAGCGAGATGGGTTCTGGCTGGCATCGTGCTGAGGCCGATTTGGGGGATTCTGAGAGCAAGGGAAGAATAAGTATAAGGTTTTTATAACACACACCTGTATTTGAACATGATTTATAAAGCAGTGCCTCCATGAAAGAGACGAGGTAAAGGAGACCGGGTCTCAGCGCGACAGAACAGCAGGTGAATAATTGTCAGACTGACAGGATCTGATGGTCTTCGCACCTAAGGCAGATGAGGTTACATAAGTATTTGACTTCATAAGTCGCATCTGTGCGTGTGGGAACTGGACTTATGAAGTCCTTTAGCTACGAAGAGGTCGGGTTCACGTAGTCATCAACATCCAAATCGGGAAGCGAGATCTCTGCCGGAGGTCGTGGTCAAGAGCTCTTTTGCACCCGCGTTTCTGCTTTTTCTCACAAATTGAACTGTGCAATATACTGCCTAAAGCTCTCTAAATCTTGGTGTCTGTCACAGAACAAGATTTGACGGACATGGGAATCTCGACTGGACGAACCACCGGTTCGATCAACGAAACTGGGCCATTGCCAATGGGAAAAATACTGCTGCAATACGTTCTGTGTGCTGATCCTGCGGGTCACTAAATCGACTTCACCAGGTGGACTAGACCTAAGTTTTCGCAGTTTATATACGTGCAAGATAATAAGACAGATCGCTCGCCATCCACATCAATTTTCCGCAGACCCCGACTACTTAATCGCTAACAAGAACAATTGCCAGACTGACAATCTGAGACCGCAATGGTCCTCTCCGAATCGAGCCATCGAATCTCGACGTCACGCTGAAAGACAATCAACGGACTGTCAAGTAAGTGGTAGCTGCAAGTTACACCGATACACCTCGGTCTCGATGAGCATACGGAGCAATCACAGGTCACATCTGTTATGATCCTCGTATTACAGTATTCTGAAATATGAAATATGTAAGCGAATCAAGCCGAAGATTCCAAGTCGACACAAACCGCTTTGGAAGCTTTCGCCACCATGTCTCTCGATTTAATTCAGCTACCGAATGAAGTTCCAATTGACAAGGCTCGCAAGGAAGCAAATCGGAATGCAGTTCGCTGATCCTCGACTGTAATAGCACGGCGTCTATGACGGCGAAAAGAGGGTCGGAATTGCAATGACAGACGTTGTCATTGTTCCACGAAGGATCGCAAGTACAGTGATGGCCTCAAACGTCGCCTGACACGTCCTTTTGCGTGACATACCGCCGTGCTTCTGATAGACACAGTCGGTTGCCATAGCTCTACCTTCCATTTCATTGACAATGAATGCGGAAAGAAAACACGACTCATGCGTCCTTCTCTTCAAATCATGCATGAGTTCTGCCCGGGACAATTGGTAATGAGACTAGAAAAAGGACATTCAATTGACGCGAAACTTCAAGTAATGTCACATAGGTTGGATGCGGATAAACATTTGAGGGGGTCATATGCTCCATATTGTCTCTTGTAACTTGCAAATGATTCTCTCATATCCCATTCGACGAGACTCGAAGGCCAATAGATTGACAATCCGCGGAGGAGATGTTTGCGTAAATAGCTCACTTGATATTCGGTTGACATGCGCAAAAGGGTGGCGATAAGCGGAAAAGTCTTTGAAGAATATTTGATTTCGGAATTGTACCGGTCAATGGTAGCATTTGGAGGCAAAGAAGGCCGGAAACGTAAACCTCATCATACAACGCCAACAAAAACATCAGCATGTCATCTGACGAATCTTCGACTTACAGCGCAGGAAGACCTTCCAGTGAATAGCGACGAAGACAGCATTCGAGATTATGAATGGCAGCAGCCTAAGGGCGGGAGTGACGACCTAGGTGACCTTGATGGACGACAAATATTGGAAGTTGCCGGCGAGAATGACTGCGTCTGAAAAAAAGAGATCTGGATGACGAATAGGCGGTCCGCTAATTTCATCAACTGCCATGTCGTCGGCGAGAGCGGTCACCACGTTCAAATCATTGCCTGAAATCATTGAACGGCGTTCAAGTTGAAAAGGGGAATACAGTGTCAACCGCAAGCTGAGTAAGCATCTGGACAGACCATTCTAACGCGCGCAAGTTGCCCATTCCAAGTTACCGCCCCGGTGATGCCAAAATTAACGTTGCCAAGTCAATAGAATGTTGAAACCAACGTGCAGTCCACTCGTAGCGAAAACCTGAACTGTGTTGATGCGGCGCTTGACAAATTCTGGTAAGCACTTTCCGTTACCATGTTGAATGCCAAACCAGCCTAGTGCAACCTACTTGACGCTCCAAGACGATGAGGACTGGGTGGAAGTCCGGCAATTTAACGGCGATCAAAGCGGAGCCTGCTGTCTGAGTCAGCAAAGGTCAACCGCCAGCCTCATCTTGTCCTCTCTTACCTTCGCTTGTCCCTCACAATGGTCAACGATGGTGCTTGCAATAAGAATTCGAGATCACCTTCCAAAAAATCACCATTCTCTGCAACCTTGGACCGCATTTGTTTTCACCGCCGCCCTGTCTGTCCACGCAGCGATGGACTCTTGTTGGTTTCTTCAGCGGTGGTCACTGGACGATTCCGAACATTCGCCTCATTGATCAACATATCAACATATTCATTTGGTCATTGCCACCTACGGCAAGCTCTCCAATTTCTCTTCTCAGCTTTTGCCCATTCTAGCTTGGTCGCTGGCATTCGTCAGACGAGCTTGACCGACAATAATGGTAACAGGGATTCCTCTGTCGGTGCGTTTTGTTTTCTCATCTTGCACTGTGAATTAATCCAAACCCAGGCCCTGATCCTTCGTTAGCCCACTGTCCCTGTTAAAACGGGGAACAAAACGAACGGTGGTTCTCCATTTGGGCTGCTCATTGGGTGTTGGACTGGCCTGGGAACAATAATGCTTTTTGGTGCGAAACCTGTTCCTCGTCTTTCCTTGTCACTGATTTTCGTCTAGTTTTTTGCCAAGCAAAACCAGCCAAAAGGTGTATTCGCGACGAGCATCCGCGGTCTTTCGAATCATTGCCATCATTTGGAGGAGGATGTGGAGCTGAAGAGCCAGAAGCAAAGCCTGCTACCGGAGAATAGCTCAGAGCTGGGCCTTTTCCGTGCCACCTAGGTGGTTTCGATGGGCTGAATGTGGATTGTTCTATCAGTGCGTTTGTCTCGCTCTTTCTGGGACAAGGAATTGACAGAAGCTCAGGGTTGACATCGCGACAACCGACCGTCCTGGTCCAAAATGGGAAACAAACCGCGGAATCTATCAGCATTACTTCCATAGCTAGTAGCTCATCGAAGCGATCCTTTTCGGTACGCAAGGTCCTCCCTATGTCGTTGGTTTTCGCTCAAGCGTTTATCCAGCGGAAAATATTTAGCCAATGTTGACTTGACGACGAGCATGAACATTTCAGCCCAGTCTCTTCTTATTCCCCCGTCACCATCTTTCCTATTCCACAATGTTCATCATATGTGCTGGAGCTTGTAGCAGTCGCTCGCGAATGATAAACCGTAAACCGGAATTCAACACCGGTCCTACATTATAACGTCCGCTACCTAGGTCCATCGGAGCAAGGCTTTTTGGTGCGGAATCTGTTCGTTAAATGATTGTGTCATTGATTTCCCTCCAGATTTGAAAACCGGCCGCTGAATTCGTGATGAGCAAGTCCGTGGTCCGACGGTCGTCCTCACGTCTCTCTGTCTCATTCCACGATATTCACCAGCGCTCGAACTCGATTCAACCACTCTCAAATGGACGGTGCGACCAAACTCATATCCAACTCAACGGGACTAACTGCAGGCGTCAATACCAACTATGGGCGTAGTAGATACTAGATCGATGCTGCTGAATTCAGTCTTGGCCGGGCATTGACGCTGGCTTCCTGAACATTCTCAACGTACGCAAGCCATCATTTATTCTACTTTCTGAGCTTCTGAGCTGACCTTCATGGCAGGCAGGAATTCCGAATTTGTCGTTTCGACCTTTTGGACCGGTGGCAGATGCCTTTCCACTGCTCTAATTGACGCTGTTTCGATGCGACATACGGTAATCCAAACTCTCGCCTTTGTCCACCTTGCTTCTCGAGCTGGGGTTTCTCGCTTCACCTCCTTCACCGTCCGTCATGCTTCGGTTCAACGATGCCCCATCTGTCTGCGGCTCTCTTCGAGGCGAAAACGAACTCCATTGAATTCGGGCGAACCACCAACTACCTGTAGAGTAAAAGTTGTCGAAGAGAAGAACAGGAGAAGAAGGAAAAAGTGACATTTATCTGGGATATTGGGCGGTCAGACAGCAGAGAACAATCCAATGTTCGTCTACCTCTTCTGTTTCCTTATTCCTCGCTCTTTCTTATAATCTTTCCCCTCGCTGCTTAATCGCAGACAGATGCCACTGATTGACAAAGTTCCAAGTCCTGAAAGCGATCAAACTTGATAAACATCTATAAATACTTACTCAATACTTCCGAAGCGTGCTTGCTGTGGCTTCCAAGTTGGTTCTTGATTGAAGGGCACCATGTCCATTGTGACCAAGAATTCAATTTATGTCAGCATACACTTGATTGGAAGACATCCGGATAAATTATACTCTTTCCTGCTCTTTCTTGTAGTTACCAAGCCGTCGGGATCGATCAGATCAAATGATGATGATCGGCGCGCCAATCCGATCTCGCAGATCAAACCGTACAGCGACGGAGGGAAAAGGTTGAGACTTTAACATGAAAGCGAGCAAAAGGCCCTGCTTTATATAAGATGAACACCAGGTAACACTTCAGTGAATATCTCCTGATTCCCAGACATAAGTGAACCTTGGACATCACAGTACAGAAAGAAGAAAGGAAAGTTAGCCCTGAACTCTGTGAAGATTCAAGAAATAATAACAAGAACAAGAACAAGAACAAGAGAAGAACACAGCAAAATATCTGTAGACAGAACAAGCAGTAAAGCTGACCGGAGGGGAAAAGGCCTGACTCATCAACGGGCGCTAATATGCACCTAGGCTAACATAATCATCTGGTACGCTCGACATCTCCTTGAAGTCTTCGTCGAATCTGTCCTTCTCCCTGGGACTGAAAACACCTGAATCAGCTGTGTGCCAAAAAAATATCATCAATTCTCACCTGTATCTTGTGCAAGAGATCTCGAGCGGTACGACTCGCAGCTCTGATGGACCAGAGGAGACGAAGGACAGCGAAAGGATAGATGTACCATGGTGTGGTTGAAAGAATAAGATGAGCTTGGCGACAATTATGCAGGGAAAGCCTGAGACTGGGGAAGGTCAGTTGACCATGAGCAATGAGAGGGAAACTAGAGGGATAGTACGCACTGGGCCAGAGAATGATTGACTTCAACAATGAGATGGTTCTCCAGGATGCCGAGGCTCTCTCTGGCAGCGAATTCGGTATCCACGAACAAGTCATGGAGACTTTCCAACCATGCCGCGCAAGAACTGGACCGGGTCAAGAATGTTGTTACTAGAAGAGCAACAATAGTGCATATGAGAACAACTTTGCGGGGGAGGAATGTTGCGAGATTCGCGAAGATGGCAGAGGCAAGATGGTTTCTGGTTCGCATCTTGCTAAAGCTGATTCAGGGGGATTCTGTGAGGAAGCGGACATTTTTTAAAAGGATGCATGGAATTTATTACATAATTGTTAAATCAGTCAATCGACGACATCTACGATCACCCAGCTTGTTGGTGTAAAAAATAATAATTTTTTAATTACAATCTTGCCGTCTTTTATATTTGGATTTCATAATCAATTGAATAATTATTTTTACAGCGTTATCAACCAACTATATGAGATCTCCCGCCATCTTGGAACCATACTATGTAAACAAACAGCTTGCTATCAGCAAAAAAATTCTGCCTGGATGAGCTGACCCCGCTCTCCAACCTGGATCCTATTGAAATAAAAGACCCAAAAACAGACTATACCTGACATGGGAAATCCCAGCTGGTTTTCAAGATTTGATCAACTTTATTGCTGTAAAACATACTTCTATCCTCATCCAGTAGCCGAAATGTCTACACCGCCTATCCTTGACAATGAATAGCCGCTGGGTAGCTAGACCTTCTGACATTTTCTAATCAGTAACTTGTGTTGCGTCAGACAGCACATTTCCCACTAGCGATATCAGGTTCTTACCGCTGTGAACTTGAATACCCAAGATAGATATCTACGGATCAGAGCTGGCACATCACTAGCTTGGCCAGCATTTTGATTTGGCCCACAATTCTCGTTGGATGGTGCTGATATCAAGTTTCAGTGAAGATTGTCAAGAGCAAGATGGGATGCAGCCTCTAAAGTGATAAGAAGTGATCCCCGGAAAGCCTGATCATTGTACCATCACCTGTTTAGCATTTCCAGCCAACATTGTGTTCCGCCCTGGGAGGGATGTTGATAGCACCTGATCGTCGTTTCGGAGCTGTTTCCATGGAGAGCATCGAGATAAGAGCTTTTTCATTTATTCTGCCAGTCACCAAATACGCTATATGCCAGAAAATGATTCAACAATAATCCAAGCGATGACAAGATCGAAACCCAGTAAGTCGAAATAACCTTTCAACGAGGCTTATACATACATGTTCCTGGTAAAATTTACAATCGACATCTAGAGTCGACATTTCCTTGAAGTCTTCGCCAAACTTCTCTTTCTCTAGAGACTAAGGGAATCTGTGGATAAACAATGTTACAATACCGTATCACGTCTGTTCTTACCGGCAGCTTGTTCAAGAGTGCTCGAGCGGCACGAGTCGCAGCTCTGCTAGACCAGAGCAGACGAAGGAAAGCAACAAAAAGGTAGATGTACCACGATGTTGTCGAGAGTTTGAAAACGGTGATCTCTGGAACAGTTATACAGAGAAAGTCTGAGTCTGGTTAAGCTCAAGTTCGTGAGCAGCGGGAGCAAAACACGAGGGGCAACGCTGACCTGGCTAGGGAACAATTGACTTCAACCATAATATCATTCTCCAGGATCCAGGATGCCCGGTCTCTCTCTTGCAATAGATTCTGTATCGATGACCAGGTCATGTTATTGAGAGTCTGCTGCAGGGATGCTGAGCAAGAGCTGTATCAGGTGAAGAATGTTGCTCCTAGCAAAGCAGCGATAGTGCTTATAAGCACAAGCTTGTAAAGATGGTATGTGGCGAGATTGAGACGGAGCGCTGAGGCAACCTGGGTTCTGGTTGGCATCGTAGTGAAGCTAGGTCGGGAGACTCCGTGAGCGAGCCGACATCTTCTAGAAGGTGGGCAGAATACGTTACATCATTGTCAAAAGTGCCCACCGTCAATTGCAAGGCATCAATAATTGAGAATCTGAAGATCAATAAATTTGGGTAATGATATTTCCGAATCTCCGATATCCTCTGAGTTTACGAAGAGGGGTTCTGTAGACCGCCATCGTAGTAATCAGATCTGCACAATTCTCGCTCTTGTCAGAAATGGCGCTCTTTTGGGACATTTATTTACACGGTATCAGGGCCGGTGCCTACCGGTGCTCCTCATGCACATGCAATCTCCCGTAGTTTAACCGAGTTTGACCGGTGTATTAAGAATATTCAGGTTTTATTCAAGATAGAGAATCCCTCTGCCACAGAATTCTGAACGATAAATAGACACTTGAAATCAGTACAACCAAGAATGAACTGAGACTCGAGAAATTGACTACAGTATGATCTCAAACTTTCCGCACAATAATTAGGAGTCGTGAGGGACTTGAAAATACACAGAAGTCTGCTGCTGTGTATGAGCCCATAGCTGTGGCAAGGACCCTAAAACACCATAAAATCTAAGAAAGGGACTTGTACACAAGTTTTTCTATTCAATGACTTGGAGTTCTCTGAATTCACAACTGGTTTCACAATCTTCATTCAACAGCTATCCAGTTTGACTGTGTTGTTCCGCATGTTGGTGGCTTTCTGTGTTTCATCTGTGGTGCAAGTTGAATGCAACAAGGTTTGCTTTTGAGCTTCAACCATCTTTGCATGTTTCTCATTTTATGCGGTGTCGGGCACTGGCACCCGCGCCACTAAGGATATTGATAGGATGATACCCGTGCCCGAGGCTTGTGAGAAAAAATGACTTGCAGGCGATATTCCGTCGGCAGCGGATAAAACTGACGATTTCAATAACAAATTCCAATGCCCAAAAACCTCTGACACCATTGCTGTCAAAAAAGTCCAGCCTGCCAACAATTATGCAAACAGTAACAAGTGTCTGCCAACCCCAACTGATCGGCCGGAAATGGAAATATACGGATCAGAAGGTCGTTGGGGTGAGACATGATTTGGATTCGCGTGAACCTTGATGTTGCTAAGTCCAGCATTCAGGCCAATTCAGGCAGCGTGCTCCAGACTCCAGGCTCTTTCACTGAAACCCAAAGTCAACCTCTGGCGTTCACTGTTTTATCTCAAATAGCTGGATTATTTGCATACAAGCAGTCATATTCAGCCCAAAAAAATCAAAAAAGAAAAAGAATCAAAGTCAAAAAGATCCTGAACATACATGTCGTAGTGCCCTCTCACAGCCGTTCGCGGAACATCTTACCCGGAGATAAGATCCCCGGCGGCTATTACTCATCTTCTCGGCCGGCGAAAATAATACATTTTCAATATTTTTTGGCGGGTGGGAGTCGCAAAGATATATTATTTTCCCGGGCCAACAAGATGAGTAATAGCGACAAAGCATCTTATCTCCGGCGAAGATGTTCCGCGAACGGCTGTGTCTGCACTACATGTCACGATACTGTGGCTGTGCTGTCATGGGCGATCAGCGGTAGTGTATCTATGTCTCTATTTGAGGCTGAGGTTGAGGCTTCTCGAGGCTTTCACACATTTCTGATGTCCTATCCCATCTCAATTCTCGATCGCGACAGTGATCATGACCAAGAAAGGAAGAACATCAAGAAATCGGATTTATCAAACTGAGCCGATCATGATCGAGCCCCTCGGTACATAGTCCTACGCAGCAAGTCAGACTCAAAAGCCAGCGGAATGATCTGCAAATTCATTTGCCAACTTCTTTGTATTTCAAATGATATTCACCTTCTAGACCTTGAAGTGGAAAATTCAGAAAATTTGGAGTTTATCCTAAATTCTGAAGGTCGTCACTCTAAAAGACGTGTTGTACGGACGAAAGTAAGGAGTTGGAGTAATGAAAATATTATGAAATCGAGCACACATTGCAGAAAGAACACAACGATGGAAGTAAAACGAAGAAAGGGCATGATTGGCAACGCGTGCTGATATGCAAATTATGATCGTGTACGCTCAACATCCCCTTGAAGACTTCGTCGCACTTCTCCTTCTCCTTTGGACTGAGAATATGTGCTAATGGAGGAATTCACAGGAATATTGCGTCCGGTCCTATCTGTATCTTGTTCAACAGAGCTCGAGCGGTATGACTGGCAGCTCGGATGGCCTAGAGGAGACGAATGAGTGCAAAAGGATAGATGTACCACAATGTCGTTGAAAGAACACAATAAGCTTGGTGGCAGTTGTGAAGGGAAAGCCGGAGCCTGATGAGGTTGAACAATGAAGTTGACGAAGAGAGATGAAAGAGAAAGCAGACGATGGTATGCACTGAGCAAGGGAATGATTGACTTCAATGATACAATTGGTCTCAAGAATACCCAGGCTCTCTCTTGCAGCTGACTCTGTGTTGACGACCAAGTTGTTGAGGCATTCCAAATATGCCACATAGGAGCTGTATCAGGTCAGCAATGTGGCTCCAAGTAGAGCGATGATAGTGCCTATACAGTATTTGATTGTACACCATGGTTCCTTTGTACACCTGAATAGCATTGGCCACTGTAGGAATCGCTAGAGATATATATTGTGATAAGATAATAGTGCTAGATATGAAGGTTTCTGTCCAGTTTTTAGGGAAATCCATGTGGAATTGACTGAGATATGGATATTTTAAGATTGCTCAAAATATTTCAAATTGGGATATCATTCATTTGTACACCAGCAATCATGGAATATCTCAGTGAAAACAACTCAGATTGCCTTGAAACTTGGTATGGACATGGCTGTACATTCCTTGAACCTTCCTACATACCGGTATTTTTATATCTATGCAGTGGCCAACGCATTGGACAATATGAGATTTTAGTGTCCAAAGTACCTGTCAAATACTGTAAGCACAATTTTTCGAGGAAGGAATGTTGCAAAATTCATGAAGAGTGCTGAGGCAAAATGGGTTCTCAGTAGCATTTGAGTTCTAGCCATCTGGGTTTTATAGCATTATTGAATCACTGGTACTTGTTTTCCATTCCAGGTAGGCATGCCGCTCTGGTTCTTGCTTTCTATTTCGGGTCGACCAGACGACCCTCTGGCCCTTGATGATGCAGAGATCCGTTTTGGTGTGCGATGGCTGGTTTTTGCCCTGTCACTTCATGATAGTTGCGATAGTAAATTGTTCATATCTTGACGAAGACCTGATGGAGAAAATGTTTATAAGAACCGTGGTCTCTTTTACTTATGAGTTGGAAAAATTCATCGACTCGGACCCAATGGCATATCATTAGGACAAGGTATATTTTTTAGCTCACCGGTAACGGTAACGGACGGCGTCGTAATGCAAAGAATCTATGACATTTGCCACATACTTGAATTTGATGCCCATCCAATTAAGAATTGAATGCACGCCAGGACCACAGAGTCTGACATGGGAAATCTTGAATGAATGCCACGGTGCAGATGCGATTCGCGGACCTTGACGGCTTATGTTCCATTGCTGTGGAAAAAGTCTGCGGTTTCGTTCACCAGACGTATAGCCTCGACAAAGTTGGTATCACTCCATCACTTGTTCATCATTTATAGGCTGATCCTTGGCCCAGTTCCCAATACACATCACCGGTGCAGACTTTCCAGTAGCTTTTATTGCTCCACAAACCAGATCGCCCATCATGAATGTCAATTTCCGCCGACCCGACTGATATCACTCGGGTTCCCGAAATGGACATATACGCATCAGACTCGTCGGGATGACGCATTCTACCTCAGCTTTTTTTGGTGAATTCCGGAATCAAAAGCTGTCGAAGGTCTGTCCAGAATTCTGAGCCAGGATTCTTTCCATTTTCAATGTCGTCTAGCAAATTCAATTATATAAGAATCAGGAGATACTCATAACTCAGATCTTGTAGAGCAGAGAAATTGGAGTCTTTTGTCAATTCTGGAGGTCGCTATTCTACTAAAACACAGATTACATCCACGAGAGTCAAAGAGATGTAGGAATGAAAGCATGAGAGGAACATATCAAAATACTAATAGGTAAAATGAATATTAAGCAGAGCGGAAGATGGAATGGCTCATCAGCGGGCGCTACATGCACCTGCTTCAAGATAGTCACTGTGTACGCTCGACATCTCCTTGGAGCCTTCGTCGAACTTCTCCTTCTCCCTTGGACTGAGATTGCGGGTCAACGAAAAGTCTCTCATCAATATTGCATTCGGGCCTACCTGTATCTTGTTCAAAAGAGCACGAGCAGTACGACTCGCAGCTCTGATAGACCAGAGGAGATGAAGGAGAGCAAAAGGATAGATGTACCACGGTGTCGTTGAAAGAATACGGTGATCTCTGCGACAGTTGTGCAGGGAAAGCCTGAGTCTGGTGAGGTTCAAACTCATGAGCGGCGGAAGTAAAACGCGAGGGGCGATACTGACCTGGCAAGGGAATGATTGACTTCAACCACAATATCATTCTCCAAGATGCCCAGGCTCTCTCTTGCAGCAGATTCTGTGTCGATGACCAGGTCGTTGAGGCTTTCCAAGCATGCTGAGCAAGAACTGTAGTAGGTCAAGAATGTAGCTCCAAGCAGAGCGATGATACTGCCTGTAAGCACAAGCTTGCGAGGAAGATATGTTGCGAGATTGACAAAGAGCGCTGAGGCGAGATGGGCTCTGGCAAGCATTGTGCAGTGGCGGATCTATAACGGTATTTTTCATCGTTTATTCGGCGGACAGGGTCAAAACGTACTTCATCAGTCAAGTGACAGGCTGAAATTTAACTGGCAACTCACAACTCACAGGTAGTTTTGGTCATTGAGTGTTGAACTGCTAACTGGAGTCTGCTAACTGTCTAAAGACTTGATAGCTCTGTGTATTGACACTTTGTAGAGCAATCAGTCTGAAGTGTTATAGTTTTACAGTCTTGAAGCTACAGTCAGAGCCTCAATGAGCACTGACTAGATGTCATTTCCTCAAGGATGTTTAAACAATCTTAAGGAATCCTTAAGGAATCCTAAGGAATCTTAAGGGAGATCAGGTGATTCAAAGTATCCGGCGACGGAGATGAGACCGCGGGCCAATATCGTGGGACAAAGCTCGGATCAAAATCCATATTGAGGCAGGGCCTCCTGCCTTCGCCCTGACAGTGAGCCTATGCTCTTGGAAGACAAGTTTGAAAATATTACAGACATCTATTTTCAATCAGAATTCATTGCCAAAATGATGCCTACAATAAGCAAGTCCAAAAGACCAAGCAGAAATAACATTGCTCCACTTCATTATATAGACCAGGCAGGGAATCCTCAGCCAAGTCTACCTTAGGAGGTTCAACTTGGACCTCATTGAGATGAGGAGGAGGTCCAGTCCTACCAACCCAGGAAATAGAATCCTCCCCTTGAGGGTTGTTTCATCTCTGAGATTCTCGAATTTCATCCAGATTCGACCCATCCCAATCAATCCCATAAACCTCTAGCTTATCATCGTTCAAGTCCGAACCCTGACTCCATTGACATAGCTGTCAAAAGTAAACATGTTGATAGGTGAACAATTCACTGTGCTGGTACTGATTCAATGTTCATTCCAGCCTTGTGCAAACAAGGCAAGATGGTCATTAATGGTAGCCAGGAAGAGATAGTGGATGAACCAAAGGTGATTTTGGTTGTCAGTATCAAGACCATGTCTGAGTTCGAGGATCTTGAACAAGCCGGTCCAGGTATAACTGACCTGAGCTGTGACATCAACCCAAGGCTGTTCAATTCTGACATTATGAACACTTCTACAAGATAATTTAGTTCTGGAAGCAGATTGAGAGCTATAGAAACTTACCTGCCCCATATATAAGCACCCCAGATATTTGGAAAATGATTTTCCATCCACTGGGCAACATAAAGGTTTTGGTTCCATGATCACCTCTAAGGCAATTGGGAATCCCATAAACTTGGACAGCATCAAGAAAGAGGCCAAGACCTGTAGTGGCTGTATTGTTGTTACTGGTGCGCAGGCCAGTGATTAATCTGGATATCATATCCATCAATATATCCATGGATTACAATCTTCCAACAAATAAGACCTAGAAAGCAGATGAGACAGAATCTGATTTCTGTGAACAGATAGCACACCATATTGCCCATCATGATGCCATAAAGAGTTTGTCCCAGCAACAGTATAACCCCTCCTACAAATTCTAATGCAGTCAAAGATCCTGTGTACAGGATCAATCCACAACAAAGATTGGTGAATTATTTTAAACTGAATTCTGTAATCCAGAGACTGCAGAATACCATGGAGTATGCATCTACCTGCTCTTTGGAAGTGAGACCTAATTTGCACAATAATTGCATCTAGGTCTTTGTCAGAGATGTCCAAATGAGACCATGACTGGCAAGGAGGTATGTCAGAAGGGATGTGAGAGGAACAGGAGCCGCCTCATTGTTTTGAAGCATGAAGAGGATGGAGAAGATTTCTGGAGGAACTGGAAGTTGGAGCTTGATAGACTGGCTCCTCAGGTTCTGGACTGGGACTCTGAAGAGAAGAGGTCTCACTTGCAGGAGTGAGTTAACGTTCTGCTCCAGGAGCAGGAGAGCCAGAGAGATGAGAGCCAGAGGGAATAAAAAGCTCTTCATGATCATTGTCCTCTGAATCACTAGAAAGTGGAACTCCTGGGACTAGCCAATCTGGAAGCTTGGAGACAAATAGTGCAGGTTCTAACTGTGCTCTGGCTTTTTTGGATGGTCTGGAGTCCAGTGTTAGGAATGGTGAGGTGAGGGAAAGTACTTGGTCCATCAAGGTGAGTGCAACAAGAGCTCTTTTCCTCTTCTAAGGGAAAGGGCCTAGGGTAGCCAAACCTGTCTTGATAAGGACCCTAGGATGAGAAGCAGTGACAGGAGGAAAATTCAACTGTGCTTGAAGATTTTAGAGAGACAGTATGCCAAGGCCTAGTTGTTGCACTGCCAATTCTCCAGAATGAGCCTGGAGAAATTGGAGCAGTTCAGGCAACTGTTCAGACAGTGTACTTGTCACATCTGGAAAAATGGAAACAGAAGGTGGTTCCATTGGCGCTCATACACGTGGGGGTTAGAAAGACGCGACGTGAAAATCGCTCGGCGAGCGACTTTCTTAGTCATCAGCACGCATCTTCCTTCCCGGTCAAGTTTACCCAATCCTGCCCCTCTTCTCTTCTTACATCTCTTAAATGGATTGTCCCACTCTCGGAAGTCTCTATTCTCCCTGTTTCCACATTTTCCCTGTCCCTGAGCCTCCAATACAATTTTGTCTAAAACAGCTACATTCCAGCGTGATGAATTTGTCACGTCGAGACACTAGTCTGCCAAACTAGATATGCTGTCCAGGATTTAAGTTGCATAGCCCGGGGATTCTACCATCTTGCAGTAGCCCAAAATGAGCTAAATGGCGCACTCAAAAGCTTGCAGATCAGCCAGATGGAAGCACATATACTGGGTGATCCATTTCTGGAGTTTTCCAGCATAACTGGGCAAATAGAGGCCCCTATTAACCTGGGAAATCTTACATATGCTGCTCAATTGATTGATGAGGCAGATGTCTTCATCCATTGTCTGAATTGATATGATATTGCAGAGGATGTTGGCATCAAGAAACTGGTCTGCCATGATGGTCTGCAAGCAAGGAAAGGGAGTTCGACAAATGAAGATATATATATTTGATCATTCTGCTAGCCATGCATATCAGTCAATAAGAAAGTAAAAGAAAATAAAAATTCCTGATGACGTTAGGCTTAAGATTGTTTAAGGACTCGGGCCGAGCAGACCGGCTTGATTTTACGTCCAAAGCACCTCACAACTTTGTCACCAGAAGTCACAACCATGGCAGTAGTGAGTTAGCAGTTACCAGTCCACACGTGAACTTGGACAACATCTGATCCTGATATTTTGAGTTCCCCCTTGACATCCAAAAAATTAATTTACGATGAAAAATACCGTTATACGGATCCGGGGATGTGAGCAAGGTAGATTATAGGGTTTTTATAACAGTTAGCACTCACTCTTACCGGTAACCCCGCGCCTTAACGCCCATCCATCAATAAGCTCGTCTTATTTCTATGTCCGGTTCGGACTCAACATCGGGACGCAGATCTTATTTCTGTGTCTAGTTCGGACTCGACATCAGGACCCAGAACTAGATTTGACTGACATGTGAATCTCGACTGGATGAACCAATCAAATCACAGACGGTGCCATTGCTTCGGACTCAGCGTCAGGACACAGAATTAGATTTTCGGACTGACATGGGAATCTCGATTGGATGAACCAGTTAGATCACAGAGCCTCCATTGCTTCGGACTCAACATCGGGACGCAGATCTCATTTCTGTGTCCGGTTCAGAATCAACATCAGGACACAGAACTAGCTTTGACAGACATGGCAACAAGCGGAAAAGTCTTCGGAGGGTATTCGATTCCCAAAAGTATCGGTCAATGTTTGGATTTGGAAGCAAAGACTGAGCGTACACACCACCATAGAGCCGACCACCATGCCATTTGACGAATCTTCGACCTTTACCGCAGGACAGCATTCAAGAATATAAATAGCTAGTCTCTCCTAGACAGGCTCCATGCGTGACGATCAAGATGTACTGCCATGGATAAAAGAGCGGGAGACCTGAAAAAGGGTGTTACACGTCGCACAAGTTGTCCATTTTACTGCCCGGTGAGGCCAAAATCAATGCTTCAATAGAACGTTGAAACCAACGTGCAGCCCACTCGCAGCGAAAATCTGGGTCCTGAACCGCGTTGATGCGGCGCTTATCAATTCCTGGTAAGCACTTCACGTTACCATCTTGACGGCAATCAAAGGCTGAGCAACGGTTGTATGAGTCAGCAAAGGACATCCGACGTCGGCCTCATTTCTTGCCTTCTCCCTGGCCAATGGTCGACGATGGTGCTTGCAATAAGAATTCGAGATCGCCTTCTAAAAAGTCACCATTCTCTGCATTTGACCCGCATTTGTTTTCACCGAGCGACCTTGTCTCTCACCGGCGTCAACATATCAGCATTTCATTTGGTCATTGGCACCTACGGCAAGCCCTCCAGTCTCTCTTGTCAGCTTTTGCCTGTTCTAGGCTGACGAGCTTGACCGACGATAATGGTAATAGGGATTCCTTTGTCGGTGTGTTTTTGGTTTCTCTTCCGGCACTGCGAATTAATCCAAAGCCCAGGCTAGCCGACCATCCTCGTTAAACTGGGAACCAAACGAACAGCGGTTCATTTGGGCTGCTCATTGGGGTCGTTGGACCGTGCAACAATAATGCATTTCGTGCGAAACATGTGCTCTGTCTTTCTATGTCGCTGATTTTCGTCTAGTTTTTTGCCAAGCAAAACCAGCCAAAAGCTGAATTCGCGATTAACAAGCCCGTCTGAACCCAATCCAGATATCTGTGGTCTTCCGAATTATTGTCATCGTTTGGAGGAGGATGAGGAGCTGAAGAGGCAGGAGAAACGCCCGCTGGAGAATAGCTCAGAGCTGAATGTGGATTCATCTATCAGTGCGTTTGCCTCGCTCTTTCTGAGACAAGGAATTGACCGATGCACAGGGTTGACATCGCTACAGCTCGACCGTCCCAGTCAAAATGGGAAACAAAGCGCGGGATCCATGAGCATTGCTAGCAAGTCATCGGAACAATCCTTTTCGACGAGCATGGTCATGTCCCAGCCTCCTCTTATTCCTCCATCACCATCTCTTTCCTATTCCACGGTGTTCATCGTATATCCTGGACAGCTGACCTTCACGGCAGGCAGGAATTTGTCCTTTTGACCTTGTCAACCGGTGCCAGAGGCCTCTTCACTGCTCTTCTTGACGCGGCATGCAGTATTACAGGCTCCCTTCATTGTCCACCTTGCTTGTCCAGCAGGGCTTTCTCGCCAGTAAGAAGAATCAACCCACTGCAGCATCTGTCTGCGACTCTCTTCAACGCCAAAACCACCTATATCTCCATTCAACAATCACTAACTTGTTATCACGACAGAGCCTTTGAAAGGAAGAAGAGGGGGAAAAAGTTGCATTTATCCAAGATATTGGGCGGTCAGGCAGCAGAGAAGGATACAATGTTCGTCTGCCTCTTCCGTTTCCTTATTCCTCAACTGATCTTGCATTAGCGACACCTATTTCTCATTCTGCCTTTCCACCGATTTTCTCGTTTACCTTTTGTAGTCGGGAAACCAGAATAAACGATGATTCCGCGGAGAATAGCGTGTTACATTGAATGTATTCGGATTCACGGACGATATCAATACATGTTAGGGCGGTCAGATGGCAATTTTACAGCTTTCTCTCGTTCTCCGACAGCACCTCATCAGCTGAACACCAATATTTACAGCATTTTACAGCATTCAGCACCACGGACAAGTCCTATAGATGAAAGAGGTGAGATATCGCAAAGATTTTGCCTGTAAGCTGTACCATCAGTAGGCCAAGACGTCATTTTGGATCCTTGAGCAAGACTGACCATAACGCTGAACAGCGATCTCTGTAAAGGGCTGTGAACAAGAGCGCCTGTCACCGAGGAAAACCCGAGAGAGCTGTAAATGCATCTGATTCCGCAGGCGCTGTTATGTTAACTCGGCCTTGTGGCAGTCTAGGAGACGAGAGAGGTCAGAAAAAGACGGTATTGATTGTAGATAGGGCTTACTGAGGGGAAGCTTGGTATGCTCGCAAAATCTGCGCCGGGAAACGTTTTGGCGTCAGCGTAATATCATCTTTTCCTTCCATTGGAGCCAGCCGGTGGAAATTCGTGGTTGCCAAAGGGAAAGGGACAAAGAGAATAGAGGTGATTCGGCAAAGCTGAGGCTCTAAATCGAGATGCGAGACCAAGATCATACCGTCAGGCTCTTTGGCTGAGCAATTTCCTGCTGTAAAAACCAACAAATCTTTACCTAGGAAGCCTGTTTCAAGGCTGCCCTGGACACTGGGAAAGGTAGAAGGAGAGCAGAGGAGGATGTGCCTGAGGTTCGACCTTGGGTTCGACGGGGGACCATGTCATAGTTCAAATGCCCGTGAAGCTGAATCTCTGTGCCATTATTGATGAGCATCGCGGAATTATAGAATCGAAAATGGGACACACCATCAGGGCTCCTCCATTGAACAATTCCCTCTCCATAAATCTCCACCTAGGAAGCCTGTCAACGGCGTCCAAATGTCGGACGCGATCCAATGATTGAATTTTTTTGCGGTGGATTCTAGTTTGGCAGGGAACAAATTCAGCGTAGGATTGGATGGCCAAGGGGTAGATTGAGGTGTTTAACGAGGAACTTGGCAAGAGAAGAGGACAGGTCATCTGGCTGATGACAAGGTCGCGGTTTGAATTTGTGCCGTGAGAAAGTTTTCTTTGTTGTCTCGAGACCACCTCTTCAGCTGGCTTTGCTTTTTTCGATGAGGGGTTTTGGAAATCGTCTCTAGCAATGGTAAACCTCGGCTCTTACTTTGAGAATGGACACTCTGGCTATAGAAGCTCGTCATGATGACGCTCAGGTTGTCTCCGATTGCACAAAACGGCGACCATCTGAATCTTTATCAAGGCGGGAAGGAAATCCACTCGTATTGATCTGACGGCTTCCCGATGTTCTCTGCGACTGCTAATGGTGCGCAGCTGGTGATTCCGAAAAGTGAGATTGAACGGTGTATTTGCTGCTTAGAGCCCAAAGGATATTCTAGATATATCGTCTTCGCAGGTTGGCCAACTCCACGTCTGCAACAATTCTTCGTCTGCTTTCACCTTCGCCCTGTTTCTGGAAGAATTGGTGAGTTATTCGCGATAATAGATTTCGACATACCTGGATTTTCATCAACAGAGCTCGACCATCCTTCTTCGCTGCCCTGATGTTCCATCGCAGACGAATCAGAGCTATTGGATATGCGCTCCATGATGTCGTAGAGAGGCCAAAATAGTCCATGCGGCACTGGGAAACAACAAGCGCGAACCTGTGAATTGTCAAGCAGGGAACCACCAAAGACGCGACAACTCACTGGCGACGTGAATGATTGATGTCGATGATGAACTCGTCGTCGCTGCCGGCAAAGGCTTCTCGGGATGCACATTCGATGTCGGACATCAAGACGCGTAGAGTCTGCAAGCTCTTGGTCAAAGAGCGGTATTGGGAGAGCAAGATGACAACGAGGACACCAAGGATGGTTCCGAGGGCAGTCAGCTTGGAGAAAGGCCGAGGGACGCGATGCTCGCGGTATTGGCTGAGACAAGGGGGCTGCTGTCGAGTTTCATTGTTTGGGGGTTTGTTTGAGGTTAGGATACGAACACAAGACAACTATACTTATATCCACCTGTCGGCATCAAAAGCGCTTCCATCTGCAGACGGCATCAAAATGTGCAGACCAAATGTGCAGATCAAATGTGCAGCTGTGCAGCTCATATTGCAGGATCGCTTCCAAATGGGTTTACCCAGCAATCGGTAATGTCTGTATCATGTGTGCGCCTTGCGAGACGCCGTTTTCAGGGGCCTGATGGACCGGTTTGGTATTCTCGAATTTCATCTTGATTCTCTCAAGAAACAGCGAATAGATTCGAGGAAAGCGCGCTGAATGAGAGTGATATTTCCGTGGATGTTATGCGCCGCTATCTCAGATGGACATTTCGTTATTGCGTTGGGATTTGTCATCGACGAGCATCCACGGAAAGTAACTAATGCGACCCATCCAAGCCTGTCAACTTCACAGGCAGAAAATGTTTCCGTGCTGTGGGATGAAACACATCCATAAAAGTTCCCATTGAAAGTCTGAACTGCAGCAGTAGTCGCACAGGAACATGGATTGTGGAATTAGATTCACGGAGCGGGCCGATGCCGACCTTGTCTTTGTAACAGACTTAACTTGGATGATCTTGTGCCATCAACTCTTACGTTCCCTTCCTTCATCACAATAAGTGTTCCTGTACTACCAGGTCGTCGCTATCTGGTTAACCAGGATCAGAAATACTTCAACAACAATAGTGCGAAGACTGAGCAAAGACTCCAATAACTGATGCAAGGCCCGGGATCAGTCTTGAAGCTGAGAGACGCAGGCGATTGAGATCTACTGAGTAAGACGGCCACCAAACCAAAGTTTACAACACAACAAGCGGTAAGGACAGGCGAAAGTCGTCAGATTTATTGAAGTAGATCAACTTACTCGCAAGCTATTTATGGAGTACAACTTCATTATTACAGCATCTCTGCCATTAATGAGATTGAAACCAGTCAAACCATTCTTTCCAAGTTTGTCAAATACTATCTTCTATAGCTTCTGTGTCAAAGACATTGGACCCCGCCGATGCTTTCAAAACTCATTGATTGCTTGGAAAGCGACAGTTTTGGTTCAATGTGGATAATTATGTGTCTGCAATACTCAGTCCAAATGAAGAAAATTGAGCAGATCCGCATACTTCACCCAGTTCTCACCAGGTCATCCAATTCTGAGATACAAGAGCAGCACTGCCATATTGGTATATCTGCACCACAGTTATGTTACTTCAGGATGATTAGCTCAGATCCAGGCCAAAGCGAGTCAAGTCATGCTTCAAGTAGACCATGATCAGAAGTCCTGGCTACCCCTTGCTGGTGCTAGATCAGACTCTGTATAATGTATTGTGCTGCAGAGCTTGGCCCAGGACAATGTAATCCTACAGAGCAAAAGTGAAAGACTCCATAGGCATTATAGTATACACCATCTCAACATAGTGCCCCATAGTATATGGTAGCAGTGACAGCCCCTACAGAGTGCTCTCTGGACTATGGAGGCTGTCATAGTCTGGGTCTGAGCTACGTAGGATTAGCCCGTTTCCTGATGAAGATCATTCCACGTACTATTCGGAGCCTGGACCGCATTCGCAGTTGTATAGGAGGAATGGGCAAACATGGAATAATTGATAGCGCATGAGCCTGGCACATTCGTTGAAGAATTATGGATCCCGTTCAAACAAGCGGTAAATTCTCAGCATGACTTTTCCCTTAGAATGGCACAGAACGGCACCGAAAAATTCCCTGTTTGGCATCCAATGCGGAGCGCATCTATCAAACAATTTTAGATCCCGTTCAAACAAGTGGTAAATCAGCGCGAGTTTTCCCGACTAACAGCGCAGAACGGCACTGAAGGGTTTGCTATTGGTTGAAAAAGGAACTTGGCCATATGTTGATCGAGGAAGAAATGAGCTTGGCTCTGTTCAGGCACAAGATCAGGATTGACGTATCATCGCTAATGCATCCCAGCCATCGGCATCAGCCGTGATACCGGACCTTCTATCAAGGTTCCTTCATAGAGGATCGGTAACCGGACTGCACCCAGAAGACCTCTTCTACGAAGCCCGACCCCGTAACCCTAGTGTCGGGTTCTGGCGGGGGTACTCAAAAAGGCAAGGTCCGCCAATAATGGCAATAAGTATCCTGAAGGATCTATAGTCTTCTCAATTATATGTTGCTCGGCTCGCAAATTGGGATATTCCAAAGGGTTACATATCTCCATCGCCATGGAACTATAGCACATGGGCCAAGCAGATAACACAGGCGCGCCCGCCGTCGGGATTGTTGCGTCCAATCCGCAACAATCCGAGCCGCACTTGCTTTTTTAGGCAGTGAAATTCGGTTCGTGATCTCGGTCATTATATGCTACTCTTGGTTCATTTGTTCCAAGTTCCAAGTGGTACCATTTTACAGAACACAGAATGAGAAAAGAAAGCCCAGATGCAGGCAAAGCAAGTGACGATGTGCAAACATTTATATATCAACTGCGAGTCAGCGACCACCTTGAACTTTTTTTTTTGATGTGTTGTGGGTTAGCCTGTGGATCCAGCTCAACTTGCCCAAGGAATTACTATTGGGACTGACGAGAATTACCGAATATCTGGTCTATTCTGCTGTTGCTCGATGGCATATACTGTTCTCCAATGCCTTATATCATGGACTTTCAACATTGGTAACATATCTATCTTCACAGTCTTTTGAACATCGAGTTCGCTTATACAATTGTGCGTCTTGGACGGACTTGTTGAATCCTTACCGGTCGGACACCGGTTATGGGCGCCTGCGTCTCAAAATAGTATTCCAATCAGGTTTTCGACTTTCGTAGTGTCAAGTGATATACAGTACGACAATTCTCCAAGACAAGCTAGAAGACATCACTGATATAAGTTATATTGTGCGGCTGTCCTTCCCTCCTCAAAGTCTCTTCATATTTTGGTTCTCTTCGTGCATCTGGAACCGCTCAGGGAGTGATTCGCGAATATAGTGGATCATGACGTACCTGGATGCTGGCTAGGAGAGCTCGACCATCCCTTCTGGCAACTCTAACATTCCAATGTAGGCGAATCAGGCCGACAGGATATTCGCGCCATGAAGTGGTGGAAAGACCATGATATCGGACACGGCATTGGGAAGCTGAACGCCTGAACCTGTCACAGACCTTCAAGATGAGGACCACCATGAACCAGAAAACTCACTGTCGACGTGAACGAGTAATGTTGATGATGAACTCTTCATCACTAATACCCGCGAAAGCCTCTTGAGTTGCCTTGTCTATGTCGGACACCAAGAGCCGGAGAGCCTTCAAGGTCTCCTTCAGATAATGGTATTGTCCGAACAAGATGATCATGAAGACAACAAGACTGGTCCCGATGACGGTAACTTCGGGAGGGAGAAACGGTGTGATGACATTGGCAGAGGCGAGGCTGCTATCAAGCTTCATTTGAGAGGGTCCAGCGACTGAGGGAAACAAAAGCGATTCTAGTGGGGGAAAACATCAATGCGAGTGCTGCCTTAAATTGGGCTTCTGACTTACAGAACAAACATATAAGTTCAAACTCGGCGCAAAAGACATGCATTTCAAACTCAGCGCAACATGTTGACATCAACCTGAACTTCTTTTGGCCCATCAAGCGTCAAAGACACACATTTCAAACTCCGCGTAACATCGTTGCCATCAACCTGAACTTCTTTTGGTCCATCAAGCGTCAAAGACATCCATTTCAAACTCAGCGCAACATCGTTGGATTCAATCTGAACTTCTCCCGGGCCATCAAGCGTCAAAGACACATTTCAAACTCAGCACAACATCTTTGACATTGCCCTGGCCTTCTCCGAAACGTCAAAGACACACATTCTAAACTTTCCGTAATATCTTTCAGAATCGGAGTTCGGCAAGACTTTCGTAGGACACAAGTCAGTCCAGATGAAGGAGACAACAACGGCATAAACTAATTATTGAGATAATGTAAAGAGGCGCACTTCGGGGGAGGCTTCAAGGAGAAGTTTTTTTTGGGAACCTGATCAGTGAATTGCAGGCTGTGCCAGATATCCCGGTATGAGTCCGAGGCCGTCTATTTGCCAGTGAAACGGGCAACGAGTAGTCCTAATGCCCAAAACGGTCTGTTGAGTCATCTCCATCATTGATACCTCTGGGATTCGACAGAGGATCGACCAATGAACGGTGGGGCCGGTGTCAACTGATGGCATATATTATCACACGAGTGGCAGTGAACAAGGGCAAAGAGCAGTCCTATTTCCATCATTGAAATCTCATGGATTCGACAGAAGATCGACAAAAGAGTGTCAAGTTGACCCAGCAGACCGACTTCGATGTCATGTATTATATGAACGCCCCGTCCAAGCACGGCCCGAGCTCCAATCTTGATGCTGAGATTGAAGCTGCTGATAAGACTAATCGCCGATAAAGTTTATTGATAGCCTGCCAAGGATAATAAATGAGAACCGGAGGTGAAATTTTGAGACGAGACTCAAGGAGCTCGTTTTGATGTTTTTCTGAAATATGCTCTTTGGCCTCTATTTAGGTTTGATGCTCGGCATTGGTGGCATGGGCGCGCCGTCGGATTGTTGCGCCCAATCCGTCCCAATGCAATCCCCCGGATGAAAGCTGCTGTTGCTTTTTTAAGCAGTAGAACCCTCTTTGTAATCTGCGCCATTATATTCTACCGTTATATTCTATCATCATTTCATGTGTGAATCAACAGTGCTATCATTTCCATAACGATAAACAGAGGAAAAGAATCAGCTCAGATTTGATGCAGCCGGATCCAGCGCTAACCATGCCTGATGTGCTAGATCCAAATGCAGAGATGCAGGTTAGAGAGCTGCTAAAATCCATGTATCGGTCTATGAAGAGTCACATCGATGATATGTTGCAGGAAAGCTGGCGCAGATCGTACCTCCTCATAGGCCGATTGGAACCGCGAGATGATGAGCAACCTGGATATCGAACCCTGTACTTGCAACATTATCAGCGTGATGTGCGGAACTCTATGCATAGAAAGGCTCTCTCAAGACTGATAACTGGTGAACATTGCCTGGCTGTCACAGGACTTTCATGGGTTGACAATCACAGAGTTCAAGTTCCATATAATGAACGACTATGTCGCTTCTGTCAAAACGACATCGAGACGGTGGAACATGCAATGCTTGAATGTCAGAATGATGAGCTGTGCAAGTTACGTTTGGAGTTTCTGCCTCACCTGTATGATCTCAATCCAGGGTGTACTCGATTTGGACCAGGAATTGATAGTGTGCATTTTATACGATGGATGATCTCAAGACCATCAAGCAGTGTCATTCTTGCCAAATACGCCTATGATGTGTTGAAGTTATATGACTCTGAGCCGTTGTATGTTCCCCAGGCATACCGACGAGGCATCTAGTGAATATACTTATCCTTAGGGATGTAAAGAAATTGCAAAGAAATAATCACGGCCTCTGCTTTATATTTAGATTTACGGTGCAATTCGCACTTGCTTGTCTCCTTATGAAATAGAAGCCCCTGGGATTAGTTGTGCCTACTTTAGATTAGCTTGTGTACTAGTTATCTCGGGACACGGCGTTCAGGATGTGGACCATGCCGAAATTTACTTCCTTCCTTCCTTCCTTCCTTCCTTCCTTCCTTCCTTCTTGGCCGCGCAATCTCAGACAGAGTCCGTTGATTGAAAAACCTCGTCGAGTTCTGAGAAAGCGATCAAACTTGAAGGATGTCTACATACATGGAATACTTCCGAAACGTGCTTGCATGGCTTCCAGGTTGGTTTCCTGACCGAAGGTACCATGTCCATTGTGATCAAGAAGCCAATCACTGACGGGAGAAAAATCTAAATATTGCACTTTCGTAGGTCTGCCATTTCTCTCCATTCACGTCTTTGCATGTTTTCACTTTCACCCTTTGTCTAGACCATTCCTGATGTCTCGAATATCTCAATTCTCGATCGCGACAGTGATCGTAACCTAGAAAGGAAGAACCTCAAGAAGTCGCATTTATCAAATTTCAACGATCATGATCGAACGCCTCGGTACATTGTCCCAGGCAGCAAGTCAGACTCAAAAGCTCTCCAGATTTATTTGCCAGCTTCTTTGTATTTCATATGATTAAAAGTCTCGAGATATTCACGTTCTAGACCTTGTAGAGCGGAAACTTTCGAGTATCTCATGAATTCTGAAGGTCGTTGTCCTAAAGGACGCATTATGTGGACGAGAATAAAGAGTTAGAAAGATGAAAATATTACAAGATCGAGCATACAGTGCAGAAAGAACGTATCGAAGGAAGTAAAACGGAGAAAAGGGCATGACTGTCAACGCGTGCTGAATGCGACTATGATCGTGTATGCTCCACATCCCCTTGAAGACTTCGCCTCACTCCTCCTTCTTCTTTTAACTAAAAATATTTGTAAATGAAGGGCTCTGCAGGAGTGTTTTGTCCGGTCCTACCTGTATTTTGTTCAACAGAGCTCGAACGGTACGACTGACAGCTCGGATTGCCCAGAGGAGACGAATGAGTGCAAAAGGATAGATGTACCATGTTGACGTTGAAAGAACACGATAAGCTTGCTCGCAGTTGTGAAGGGAAAGCAGGAGTCTGATGAGGTTGAACAATGGAATTGACGATGAGAGATGAAAGAGAAAGCAGACGATGGTACGCACTGGGCAAGCGAACGATTGACTTCAACGATGAAATGGGTTTCGAGAATGGAACCAGATCGCCCATCACGAATGTCAATTTCCGCCGACCCCACTGATACTGTACATATCACTCGGGTTCCTAAAATGGACATATACGCATCAGACTCGTCGGGATGACACATTCTACTTGAGCTTTTTTTGGCGAATTTCGAAATCAAAAGCTGTGGACGGCCTGTCTGGAGTTCCGAGCCAGGATTCTTTCCATTTTGATTCGCGCCTGACAAATCCAAGTATATAAGAATCAGAAAATATTCATGTCTCAGACCCTGCAGAGCAGAGAAATTGGAGTCTTTCGTCAATTCTGGAGGTCGCTATTCTACTAAAACACAGATTACATCCACGAGAGTCAAATAAATATAGGAATCAGAACCCGAAAAGAACATGTCAAAATACTAATATGCAGAACAAACAATTAAACCTGAATTAGAGCAGAAGATGAATGATTCATCAACAGGCGCTAATTCAACTGCTCCAGGACAGTCACTGTGTACGTTCAACATCTCTCTGGAGCCTTCGTCAAATTTCTC
The DNA here is from genome assembly GCA_029320655.1 of Mycena floridula. Classification (NCBI taxonomy): domain Eukaryota; kingdom Fungi; phylum Basidiomycota; class Agaricomycetes; order Agaricales; family Mycenaceae; genus Mycena; species Mycena floridula. The sequence continues at coordinate 57,396 of JARIHS010000073.1, read as the reverse complement.
TTTCTCCCTTGGACTTAGCCTCGTTACCAGGACCCTCGTCGAAACCTCGACAGAGGGCCTGGTAAATCTAAATTTATTTTTGGCCTTGACGTTTCCGACCCGACCCGGCTGAGTCATGAAGCCCATATCCGGTATTCGCTCAGTCGGGAAAGGGGTTGAAGCTCTTGCGATGGCCTTATCACTTGTTAACTTGTGGTCACTGGCCCACACAAGGTATATATATGTGATAAATCCTTGTGCGCTGAACAAAAAACGGCACGAAAGGACTAGGCAAGCGGTTTCGGCTATTGTCTGTTCAACACGTAGCATGGCTCATTTTACAGTCTCGTTAGGACAATTTGTGCTCGTTTTTGCTCAAATACCGTTTGATCATACATTTATTCAATTTACACCCTAAAAACCGCAGTTAAAGCCTCAGAAATGTGAAATATTGAGCCAAATTCGGGATTCCTAGTGCTCTGTGATGACCAGGATACCTCACATGATCCTAAATTATCTCCCATCGATTTCTGGACCCTCCTCTGGCGGTCAGTGGCCTTATTGATTGTCTGAAATCCTGATTCATGTTGGTATACAGCCAACATCACTAATCGGTCCGCAAATCTCAATACACGGATTTGTTGGGGGACGGAGCATCAATATCAGACATATATATCACTAGGAATACAGAATGTGGTCAATTAAATGACTGGTGAGAGCGCCAGAAGAGCTTCGACCCCTTTCCCGACTGAGCGAATACCGGATATGGGCTTCATGACTCAGCCGGGTCGGGTCGGAAACGTCAAGGCCAAAAATAAATTTAGATTTACAGGTCCCTCTATCGAGGTTCTCGAGATGAGGGACATGTTACAGGTCTACCTTGGACTGAGATTACGGGTCAATGAAAAAATTTTCATCAATATTGCATCCGGGCCTACCTGTATCTTGTTCAAAAGAGCGCGAGCAGTACGACTCGCAGCTCTGATAGACCAGAGGAGACGAAGGAGAGCAAAAGGGTAGATGTACCGCGGTGTCGTTGAAAGAATGCGGTGATCTCTACGACAGTTCTGTAGAGAAAGCCTGAGCCTGGTGAAGTTCAAGTTCGTGAGCGGCGGGAGCGAAACAAAACATGAGGAATGATATTGACCTGGCAAGGGAATGATTGACTTCAACCACAATATCATTCTCCAGGATGCCCAGGCTCTCTCTTGCAGTAGATTCTGTGTCGGTGACCAGGTCACTGATTTACCAGGATTTTCTGCATGAGGTGGTGGGAAGACAGAGAAGGTCCAACCCAAATTTGTCAAAACAACGTCATGTCATTGCGATCACGATATACTCTTTCTGGATCTTATCCAAGTATTCCAGTCTTGGCCTTCTTTTGGAAACCATGCCTGGAATACAGCACTCCAAAGTATTCATCCAACCCATTCTCAGGATCCATTTCTGCCTTACACATATCCGTCTTCGACGTCGGCTGATTTCGTCTAGCGGTTTGCCAGCAGTGAACTGTACTTAATTTGCCTCGATATTGTACGATAATTTCCAGCTTATCAGCGGGCTACATGCTGCGATGGTTGCCAACAATAGGATGAAGCTAGTGATGAGCTGGCTTGAGGCCCGTTACAACCGGTTGCGCCGGTGTCCAATGGTTGAGAGCAGGACAGGATCAATGAATGATACCCCAAGAGGCTGTACGAGGCTGTAAGTTGCTGACATAACATCAAGGAACAGTGGAAGACGACTTACTCAATACTGCCGAAGCGCGCTTGCTGTGGTTTCCAAGTTGGTTCTTGATTGAAGGGCACCATGTCCATTGTGACCAAGAATTCAATTTATGTCAGCGTACACCTGATTGGAAGACATCCGGATAAATTATACTCTCTCCTGCTCTTTCTTGTAGTTACCAAGCCGTCGGGATCGATCAGATCAAATGATGATGATCGGCGCGTCAATCCGATCCCGCAGATCAAACCGTACAGCGACGGAGCGAAAAGGTTGAGACTTTAACATGAAAGCGAGCAAAAGGCCTGCTTTATATAAGATGAACACCAGGTAACACTTCAGTGAATATCTCCTGATTCCCATGAACCTTGGACATCACAGTACAGAAAGAAGAAAGGAAAATTAGCCCTGAACTCTGTGAAGATTCAAGAAATAATAACAAGGACAAGAGAAGAACACAGCAAAATATCTGTAGATAGAACAAGCAGTAAAGCTGACCGGAGGGGAAAAGGCCTGACTCATCAACGGGCGCCTAGGCTAACATAATCATCTGGTACGCTCGACATCTCCTTGAAGTCTTCGTCGAATCTCTCCTTCTCCCTGGGACTGAAAACACCTGAATCGGCTGTGTGCCAGAAATATATCATCAATTCTCACCTGTATCTTGTGCAAGAGATCTCGAGCGGTACGACTCGCAGCTCTGATGGACCAGAGGAGACGAAGGACAGCGACAGGATAGATGTACCATGGTGTGGTTGAAAGAATAAGATGAGCTTGGCGACAATTATGCAGGGAAAGCCTGAGACTGGGGAAGGTCAGTTGACCATGAGCAATGAGAGGGAAACTAGAGGGATAGTACGCACTGGGCCAGAGAATGATTGACTTCAACAATGAGATGGTTCTCCAGGATGCCGAGGCTCTCTCTGGCAGCAGATTCGGTGTCCACGAACAAGTCATGGAGACTTTCCAACCATGCCGCGCAAGAACTGTACCGGGTCAAGAATGTTGTTACTAGAAGAGCAACAATAGTGCATATGAGAACAACTTTGCGGGGGAGGAATGCTGCGAGATTCGCGAAGATAGCAGAGGCAAGATGGTTTCTGGTTTGCATCTTGCTAAAGCTGATTCAGGGGGATTCTGTGAGGAAGCGGACATTTTTTAAAAGGATGCATGGAATTTATTACATAATTGTTAAATCAGTCAATCGACAACATCTACGCAGCTTGTTGGTGTAAAAAATGATAATTTTTTAATTAAATCTTGCCGTCTTTTATATTTGGATTTCATAATCAATTGAATAATTATTTTTACAGCGTTATCAACCAACTATATGAGATCTCCCGCCATCTTGGAACCATACTATGTAAACAAACAGCTTGCTATCAGCACAAAAATTCTGCCTGGATGAGCTGACCCCGCTCTCCAACCTGGATCCTATTGAAATAAAAGACCCACAAAAACAGACTGTACCTGACATGGGAAATCCCAGCTGGTTTTCAAGATTTGATCAACTTCATTGCTGTAAAACATACTTCTATCCTCATCCAGTAGCCGAAATGTCTACACCGCCTATCCTTGACAATGAATAGCCGCTGGGTGACTAGACCTTCTGACATTTGCTAATCAGTAACTTGTGTTGCGTCAGACAGCACATTTCCCACTAGCGATATCAGGTTCTTGCCGCTGTGAACTTGAACACCCAAGATAGACATCTACGGATCAGAGCTGGCACATCACTAGCTTGGCCAGCATTTTGATTTGGCCCACAATTTTCGTTGGATGGTGCTGATATCAAGTTTCAGTGAAGATTGTCAAGAGCAAGATGGGATGTAGCCTCTGAAGTGGTAAGAAGTGATCCCCGGAAAGCCTGATCATTGTACCATCACCTGTTTAGCATTTCCAGCCAACATTGTGTTCCGCCCTGGGATGTTGATAGCACCTGATCGTCGTTTCGGAGCTGTTTCCATGGAGAGCATCGAGATAAGAGCTTTTTCATTTATTCTGCAAGTCACCAGATACTCAAATACGCTATATGCCAGAAAATGATTCAACAATAATCCAAGCGATGACAAGATCGAAACCCAGTAAGTCGAAATAACCTTTCAACGAGGCTTATACATACATGTCCCTGGTAAAAATTTACAATCAACATCTGAGTTGACATTTCCTTGAATTCTTCGCCAAACTTCTCTTTCTCTCAGAAACTAAGGGAATCTGTGGATAAACAATGTTACAATACCATATCACGTCTGTTCCTATCGGCAGCTTGCTCAAGAGCGCTCGAGCAGCATGAGTCGCAGCTCTGCTAGACCAGAGCAGACGAAGGAAAGCAACAAAAAGGTAGATGTACCACGATGTTGTCGAGAGTTTGAAAACGGTGATCTCTGGACCAGTTATACAGAGAAAGTCTGAGTCTGGTTAAGCTCAAGTTTGTGAGCAGCGGGAGCAAAACACGAGGGGCGACGCTGACCTGGCTAGGGAACAATTGACTTCAATCATACTATCATTCTTCGGGATCCAGGATGCCCGGTCTCTCTCTTGCAATAGATTCTGTATCGATGACCAGGTCATGTTGTTGAGAGTCTGCATGCATGCCGAGCAAGAGCTGTATCAGGTGAAGGATGTTGCTCCTAGCAAAGCAACGATAATGCTTATAAGCACAAGCTTGTAAAGATGGTATGTGGCAAGATTGAGACGGAGCGCTGAGACAACCTGGGTTCTGGTTGGCATCGTAGTGAAGCTAGGTCGGGAGACTCTGTGAGCGAGCCGACATCTTCTAGAAGGTGGGCAGAATATGTTACATCATTGTCAAAAGTGCCCACCGTCAATTGCAAGGCATCAATAATTGAGAATCTGAAGATCAATAAATTTGGGTAATGATATTTCCGAATCTCCGACATTCTCTGAGTTTACGAAGAGGGGTTCTGTAGACCGCCATCGTAGCAATCAGATCTGCACAATTCTCGCCCTTGTCAGAAATGACGCTCTTTTGGGACATTTATTTACATGGTATCAGGGCCGGTGCCTACGCGGTGCTCCTCATGCACATGCAATCTCCCGTAGTTTAACCGGGTTTGACCGGTGTATTAAGAATATTCAGGTTTTATTCAAGATAGAGAATCTCTCTGCCACAGAATTCTGAGCGATAAACAGACACTTGAAATCAGTACAACCAAGAATGAACTGAGAGATTGACTCTGATCTCAAACTTTCCGCACAATAATTAGCAGTCGTGAGGGACTTGAAAATACACAGAAGTCTGCTGCTGTACATATAGATGTTCTCGAGGACTCTATGATCAAAAAGATGAGTCAGGTATGCAGCCATTAGTCTTTCTGTCTAGATTAAGCTAGAGCAGCACGAAAGTCGTCTGAAGACACTTGAGTGCAGTGGCCTTGGGACACCGAATGGAGCGAACGGAAGCCAAGACAGATATTGGCGGATTTTTTATGTATCATCTTGAATGCTAAACCACCCTGGGGCACTCTATATGACGGGACGCTCCAAGACGAGGAGTGATGAGGGTGGGAACTCCGGCAATTTACCGGCGCAAAGCGAAGCTGCGATGAGTCAGCAAAGGTCAACCCTTCTCTAAATCTTGTCTCTTGCCGGCTCACCCTTCACAATGGTCGACGCTGGTGCTTGCAATAATAATCCGAGCTCATATTTCAAAATCCACCATCCTCTGCAACCTTGAACCGCATTTGTTTCCATCGATCAACCTTCTCCGTCGACGCAGCGATGGTCCCGTTTGTTGGTTTCTTCAGCGGTGAACGATTCCGAAGATTCGCCTCAACAATTGAACAATAATGCAAGACTTCTTTGGTCATTTCCTCCTACCACAAGCTCCCCAATAGTCTCTCTTCAGCCTGGTCGCTAGCCTTCGTCAAAAGAGCTGGGACTGAGATAATGTTAACAGGCATTCCTCTCTCGGTGAGCTTTTGGCTTCTCTTCTCGCACTGGGAATTAATCCAAACCCAGGTCCTGATCATTCGTTAGCCCAGTGTTCCTGCTGAAACGAGGGAAAAACGAACGGCGGTTCTGCCATATCCGCGTTGTTCGTGGAGGCGTGGGACTGTGCAGCAATAATCCTTTTTGGTGCGAAAGATACTGTTTGTCTTTCCTTGTCGCTGATTCTCGTCTAGTTTTTCGTCAAGCAAAACCAGCGAAAGCTGAATTCGCGACGGGCAAGCGTGCCTGAGCGTAATTCAGCATATGCACGGTTTTGGAGAGCTAATGAGCCGGCAGCAAGCCCGCTGCTTGCAGATACCTCAGAGCTTTCTATGCTAGCTAGGATTCGTTCCGATGGGCTGGTTGAGGAATAATGTAGATGGGTCTATCGGTGCGTCTGCCTTGCTCAGCTTTCTGGGACAAGGAATTGACCAAGGCGCAGGGTCGACATTGCGATAACCGACCGTCTTAGCCTCTTAGGCAAAATGGGAAACAAACGTGGAATCTATCAGCATCGCTTTCATGGCTAATAGGTCATCGAAACAGTCCTTTTCGGTGCTCAAGGTCTTCCCTACGTCATTGATTTTCGCTCAAGACACCATACAGCCAAAGAACAAAGATTTCCTAATGAAATCCCAGTCCGCTCTCCTCTTATACCCCTCGGTTGGCACGAAGTTTCTCTCGTATTCCATGGCGATCATCGTACACCGGACCTTCCTGCTTGCTAATGATGGATGTCCTAAACCTGTGCCAAGACAAAATGCAGCTGAGCTCCCTATCGACGTCGGACGAAACCATAGCGGATGGCCCGGCGCTGCTGAATTCAGTTCGCCGCAACGTACGAAATCTATCATTCTACTTTTTCGACTGATCCAATTCGTTTCTTAGATCTCCTGGACCTGTTCAACAGTCCTTTGTAGCCTATGTCTCCACGTATCTGGGACATGTTGATCTTCTTCGTGAACACCACTGATCACTCGCCGCAGCAGATTTAGTCGTTTCGAACTTTGACGAACAGATTGACATGGAACAGCGGAAGGAAGGAAGGACTACCTAGGTCGAGCTTCGAATACCCAGCTCAAAAGGTGGCTACTTTGCTTATCTTGTCGGTATTCAACTGTCTGATGATCTTTAAGCAGTACCTACAATGTATTCATATACTTTATCTGCTACTAGCCATTTTTCTTCTGCGGCTCTCGTGGCATTGACGTGAGATAGACTGTTCCGTTAATCGATCTGTTACAAATGAAACACTATCGCCATCAAACTTCTCGAGCACTGCCAGCTTAACATCCTTGATTGGGCCTACTGTGCGCTCTCCCTTTCTCCGGCATAGCTATTGTCAATATTTCGTTTCAGTTGAACGTATAATGGCCGCGCCCGAAACTAATATTCCCACTGTCTTCCTCCCCATCAAATCGCAGAACCCTTGTTCATATCCAGGGCCCACTTGAAGGAAGTTGGCTCAAGTTTTCCCAGAATGAGGGCGAGGATGGGCGCGGGCCTTGGGCGGGCCCGCCTCCAATATCTCCTGCTAATCCCCGCAACCGACAAAATGAGATTGATTCCATCAACTTTGGCACTTTCGCTCTCTCATGGCACTTTGTGTTCAATCCACCGTTGGGCGCTGAGCGCTCTATCCTGTCATATCGTATGAATAATCATGCCGACGAGCGCGATAAATAATGCGTGTAAGTTTTCAATTTTCTTCATTCTTTGCCAAGTGTCACATTCGGGGATATAGAAGCCACATGGACATGCAGGGACATGCCGGCTGATATCGGACGGAGGCACTACGGAAGCCAGATTAAGGTTTGACGTGATGCTCTCGCAACATAAAGAGACGAGCGGTGTAATCCATCACAGGTTTCGCCCTCACGCTCCGCGATGTACCCATTCCTTCTTGCGCTCTCTTTTCTCTTCTTCTGTCATTCGGCTCTCTGTTTGAATGTGACCATCGACGATAGCTTCGGCGACCCGAAGGACAGTGCCAAAATAGTCTACTCCCCGGTGGGCGTCTGGACATATGGACCAGATTGTGGCACTGAGTGCACTGCGAAACCGAACATCTCAAATACATATGAAAATGGCTGGCGCGATGCTTCACAGCTCAACTTCACAGCGGACAGCGTCAATGCGACGATGGTTTTCAACGGAACTGGAGTAGCTGTATATGGAATACTGGATAAGACCCAAGCAAACCCAACGTGAGTTCTATGTCCTTTTGCTGTTGTATTGTTCGTTAAACCATATGGTGCAGCGACCTGACCTTCACAATTGATGGAGATAACCCCTTCCATTATTACTCTCCAAATCAGGATCCTGCTGCAAGTCCACCATTCCAGTACAATGTCCAATTTTTCGCGGTCGAGAATCTCCCTGCTGGTGTCCATACATTGGTAATGGAAGTCGGTAGCGCCAAACCTCAGGATGTCATAAAATCGACTGTTCTGCTTGATTACATTACCTACACGTCCGTCTTTGTCTTTTTCCATCCTTCTTGGCTCTCATTAGTTTCTCTTAGCGCTCCAGATCCCGTCTCGGCCGGCAAATCTCACACCCCAGTCATTATTGGGGTTGTAATCGGCGCTATCGCCTTTATTGTGCTTGTTGCGGCAGGAATTTTCTGGCTTGTGAGACGCAAGTCAAGGAACCACTATTCTCAGACGAAGGTTCCAGGTCATACACCTTTCTTGCTCAAAGTTGAGTGCGTACAAATTCGACTGTCCTTGGCAGATAGATATCTGATTATCTCTGATAGCACTCGGCAAAACTTTAGCAGTTTGCATGACAACACTGAAACTACGTCTCAAGGTCATTACTATCATGAACCTTCACCGACGACGGCAAGTCTTTGTGTCGATTCGCCTGCAGATTCGGATATGCCGCCTCAGAGAGGTGTATCTTTGATGGTGGAGAACCAAATCTTGCGCGAAGTTTTGGTTCGACAGTGGGCTCGACCATCACCGGCCGATGGTCTTGCCCAGGGTGGCGATTTGCCCCCTTATGACCAACACTCGGCTTCGAGCATCTGAATCAACTGATTTTCGGTCCCGTCGGAGAGATCTCGCATCATTTGGGTGTGACATTATGTATCCCGCACACTTATTTATTCAACCTTTTGGACGGTACAAATGTATAAATGTATGTTAGGCATTTGCACTCGAGCAATAAAACGTGAACTTGCTTCCTAGTGAGGTGCTAGAGGTACAGTATTTTACTGCCCAGTTGTACACCCAAAATCAATTTTGCCTCCCATTTGAGGCCCTCAATAGTTATGGGAAATCCCGGTATTTGGGAAGCTTCTATATATTGTCTTTCATATTGGTACCAAGTTTTATGGCAATCAGACATGTTTTGAGGAAGTTATAGCCCGATTACATGTGTACAACATCAGCAAGATGACAAATAACTTTTTGCGCTTGTAAACACGCAAAAAAGCGCAAAACACGCAGAAAAACACGCCGGAATACGTAAAATACGTAAAAAGTTGAAACACGCAACTTTTTATGTCCGAAATCTGACAAGCGGAACACCGCACATAGTGTGAAAAGCCAGACTATCAGCCAGAACATTGCTCACAACTTTTCAAATGATTTCTACCTCACTACTATATTACTGTACAAGCTGGTTTTCAGTGGATTTCGTGGTACAGGTCTGCTTGTTGCCACGGTATGAGGTGATGACGTCTGTGAGAGTGTGATGACGGCGACGGCGATCAGGACCCTTTGCGGCATCCCACAGTGCCAATCAGCTTCACTGCAGCTCCCACGTCCCTCGCAAGATATATTTGAGTGTCAACTTGGATTTGGTGTCTTTTTCTGAGCCGGTCTTCCAGTCTCGCGCTTGCCACAAGCGCAAATACGGAAAAAGCGGACAAGTAAATTGTGATTTTGCTGATGAAGTGAGTGATATCTCAATTTGGAATATTTTGTCCTGTTTTGACATACTCATATCTCAATTGTTTCTGGGCAGATTCCCTTCAATCCTGGATGGAAAATCTTGTATTAGAGTCCACTAATTTATGGTGATTTTACCCCGGAGCCTCACTTTGAGTGGCAGTTGTTAAACAGGTGTACAACTGACCCATAGTGTACAACTGGGCCATCAAATACTGTATCGATTCAAAAGCTATTCCTATGCTATTGAAATTTGATCATCAGATGAAATTCTATACCGAATTTACTTCCTTCCTTCCTTCCTTCCTTCCGAGCCCATGAGAGTCCTCGGCTTGACAAGCCTTTAATTGAGTTCTGAGCTCAGAACAATTGAATCGGTGAAAAATCTTCCAGGATCCGGTGTTCTTTTCTGAACCCGATGGGGAACAGTGACAACAAGCACAAACAGCGCCGGGGCAAGCGAACAAGAATGGTTGCCCTGCTATCTGCTAGCGTCGTTCTGTGACAGCTCCCGGTTATCCTAAATATTCTTCAGTTGAATTCTGGACTTTTTTTTCACCTTTTTCACCCAGTTTCAGTTTCACCACGGATCTCTGATGCCCTTCCATCTTTCCAGCCCAGGCTGCGGTCTTCAGGTCTTACTGCGACCTATTTCCTATGGCAGATTCCTGTTCCTCGTCCAGGCCAAATGGCTTAGCAATGGCTTAGGATTGTCAAATTTGGTTCAATCCGTGCTGACTGGACATCAGCCCCGCGACTCTATTTATGAATTCCAGCATCATAACGATAGATGTCTAGACCATCATTTGATATTTGCATCTTCGGGGATAATAAAGAGGTCCACCAATCTTTCCCGTCATCCTTCGTCTTGTCTCGCCAGAGATGCGGGTTGGCCTGTCCTCGAGATTCCATTTCGCCTTCGCTCTTTCGCTCCTTTTCGTCTGTTCTTTAGTCCATGCTGCGAACGTGATCATCGACGACACCTTTGGAGATCCAACGAACGGCGTCAAAATCGTCTATGCGCCAGACATATGGAATTTTGGACCGAAATGTACTTCCTGTACAGCTAAACCGGATCCTTCACAGGCATATCTGGAAACATGGGATGATACCTCACAGTTCGGGAATTTCGCGTCGGTAAACGCTACGGTTTCATTTACAGGCGTGTCACGGTTTCTTCTCTGTTATATACTGGAGCTGAAGAACAAACAGGAACTGCTGTTGCCGCATACGGGATTCTAGATTTGACGACCAATATTCCAACGTGGGGCTCTTCTTTTCTTATTCACTGGTCGACTAACCTTGCGCTAGGGATTTGACATTCTTCATCGACGGACAAAATAAGAGCACCTACTTTTACCTGAGCGACGGTCCGGATGCTGGGGAGGACTATCTTTATCACGTCCAATTCTTCTCTATCGACTCACTATCTCCCGGTCCCCATACTTTGGTCATTCAAGTGGGAGACAAAGAAGCAGGACGAAACTCAGTCATCCTTCTCGACTACATCACATATAGCCCCCTTGATGAACCAACGAGTACTTCATCCTCGAGCTCACCGACGTCGACATGTAGCAGGTGAGATTTCACGCTTCGAAGACTTTATCATGTGCTCATTCTTTCTCAGTCCAGCTGCTCAAAGCACCTCCATTTCCAACATTATCGACGATACAAATGGTGATCCGACGGGCATCGCACAGATTGCTTATTCGCCTGAGGGATGGTGGACCGCGGGATTGACCTGCGAAGGCTGCACCTCGCATCCTGATCCAGCTCTGACATATGAAGACGGCTGGCGCGATGCCTCTCAGTTCGGCTCCCCTGGAGGTCCTGCTGTTACAGCGACAATAACATTCTCTGGTTCGGCAATCTCTGTCTATGGGGTCCTTGATCAAGCACAAGTTGTTCCAACGTAAGTTATCCAATTTAACCTTGTTTCACGTGCACTCACGAAACTCAGTGACTTGACTTTCATTCTTGATGGTCAAACAGGTTGTCCGTTTTTGTTCCAGACTGCAGACGCCACAGCACAGCCGGAATACCTCTACAATGTCCTGATGTTTTCTGCTGATTCCCTCGCTGCTGGGCCACATACTTTGGTGATTCAGGTCGGTGATGCCGAAACGAGTCGTCATTCGGTGATCCTGTTGGACTACATAACATATATGTAAGTTTCTCGTCTTCTTTTGCTTCTGTAGCTCAATATTGTCTAGTCCTGTCGCTGGAGATTCTTCTTCTAGTGTTTCAATGACGGTCACAAGTCAGCCGTCTTCTGCAAGTCAAACTTCGACGACAAGTTCAGCGCCAATCAGCATCGCGACCCCGACATGTACAACGTGCGAGATTCGGCTCACCCTTGACCCAAGACTGACTTTCATTTTCCTATAGTACACAGATAGCAAGCCCGACTAGCACTGGTGCAACTTTGACCGCAATTGATGATAACTCAGTGGAACCAGTCGATGGAGCTCAAATCGTCTATTCCCCTTCATGGGGCTTTGGACCCGACTGTCTGGACTGTTTTTCGAATCCAGATCCTTCGCTTACCTCGATGGGCACCTGGCACGATACTTTCCAATCTGGAGCTGCGGATTCGGCTCCGATCAACGCCACAGCGGTTTTCTCTGGTCAGTGCCTTCTGATTTGCACTCTGAAGCTTGTCTGACATCATTGCAGGTACCAGCGTCGCTTTGTACGGAATCTTGGACGAAGCTCAGACCGTTGCGACGTATGTCTGCTTTGCTAACTGGCTAGGAATTTATTCTGATGTTACACAGTGATTTGACCTTCTTCCTGGACGACGAACCAGTAGGCTGCTACTATCACCTGAGTCAACAAACGAATGTCTCTGCCGAAGCTCGATACATCTACAATGTCCTGTTCTTCTCAGCAGACTCTCTGACCTCTGGACCACATACGCTGTTACTACAAGTCGGAAACCCCGGATGGAGCTCAGCTGTCTTGTTGGATTATGCCACTTATTCCGCGATTCCGTCGATTCCAAGACCACCAACTTGTCAAACGTGAGCGTCAAAAGGTATTCTATAACCTTATCTGGATTCTGACGTAGAACCTAGGACCAGTACGGATACTGCTGCAATACCTCGAGTAACCCTGGACGACAATTCTGTGGCAAGCGATGATGCTCAAATCGAGTATTCCTCGTCTTGGGGCTTTGGTCCTGATTGTACAGACTGTTTCTCCAATCCCGACCCGTCGCTGACTTCTGACGGCACTTGGCATGATACATTCCAAGCCGGTACCTCTAGCTCGCCCATCAATGTGACGGTGAAATTCTCAGGTGAGCGCTTATTGCTCAATCGATACTGCAAACTCAAATAGCTATCCTAGGTTCCGCGATATCTATATTTGGAATCTTGGATTCGGCTGAGACAGTTCCAACGTAGGTTTCAACTGCTATGTTAGCGAATATCTTTCCATATCTTTCAGGGACTTGACCTTTTTCCTCGATGGTGCCACCGTCGGATGCTCCTACTTTAACCAGAATGTCGAGCAGACATCTGTGGATCACGTCTATACCTACAATGTCCCCTTCTTTTCCGTCGATTCCCTCCCGCCGGGACCTCATACACTGTTCATTGAGGTCGGGGACATCGAGGCTGGGCGGGCTTCCGCTGTCATGCTGGATTACTTCACATATGCGTAAGCTGCTTTAAACTGTTTGAAAGAAGCTCACATCATATCAATGCAGTCCTATCTCAGTTGTCCCCACGGCTCCGACATGTAAAACGTAAGCTTTACAGCTTGATCCCGTCAATCTTGAACTCATCTTTTGATTCGCAGCTCTGATTCGACACCCACTGGATCAGCGGAAGCGCCTTTGGTCACACTGGATGACAATTCTCAAGCAACCGATGACGCTCATATCGTCTATTCTGCATCTTGGGGCTTTGGTCCTGACTGTACTGATTGTTTCTCCAATCCCGACCCGACATTGACCTCTGACGGCACCTGGCACGATACTTTCCAAACCGGAGATTCTGCTATAAACGCCACAGTGACCTTCTCTGGGACCTCAATTTCGGTATACGGGATATTGGATCAGGCCGAAACTGTTCCAACGTGAGCTTAACGTCTATCTTCTTGAATAGCTTTTCATTCCATCCAGGGACTTGACCTTCTTCCTCGATGGGGATTCGGTAGGATGTTCGTACATCCACCAGAATGACCAGCAGAGTTCAAACTCGACCTTGGATCACGTTTACACCTACACCGTCTTGTTCTTCTCTGTCGACTCGCTTTCATCTGGACCTCACAGCCTGTTCATTCAAGTCGGCGCCACCGGGCGACAATCCGCTGTTATGCTAGATTATTTCACTTATGTTTCAAAGGCAGTCGCACCGATTGCTCCAACTTGTGAAATGTGAGCTTTTCGATGTTGTAACATTGTCATTGAAGCTTATTTCTTTCTAGTTCTGCTTCGACGCCTACTGGGACAACAGCTGCGCCATTGGTCACATTGGATGACAATTCTCAGGCAACTGCGGGCGCTCAAATCGTCTATTCCTCGTCCTGGGGCTTCGGTCCGGACTGCACCGACTGCTTCTCAAACCCTGACCCATCATTGACCTCTAGTGGGACCTGGCATGATACCTTCCAAGCAGGAAGCTCGCCTATCAATTTGACAGTGACCTTTTCTGGCACAGCAGTTTCTGTCTACGGAATTCTGGACCAAGCCGAGACGGTTCCGACGTAAGCATTTAGCTGTTACGCCACCGATTATCTTTTGATGTCATACAGGGACTTGACCTTCTTCCTCGACGGTGACGCGGTCGGCTGCTCTTATGTTCGCCAGAATGTCGGCCCGAGTTCAAATACGACCGTAGATCACCAGTACACCTATAATGTCTTGTTCTTCTCAGTCGATTCTCTTGCACTGGGATCCCACAGTCTGTTCATTCAAGTCGGCGCGGCAGGTCGACAATCTGCTGTGATGCTGGACTATATCACGTATGTTTCTATGCCAGTCGCTCCTACGGCTCCGACATGTAAAGCGTAAGGTTTTCAGCTTGTTAGCATCGTTATCCTTGAAGTTGATTTCTTTATGCTAGACCCGATTCAACGCCCACTGGAACAGCAGAAAGACCTTTGGTTACCTTGGATGACAATGCTCTGGCCACCGAGAATGCTCATATTGTCTACTCGGATTCCTGGGGTTTTGGTCCCGATTGTACAAACTGCTTCTCCAATCCCGATCCGGCGCTGACGGTTTCGGGCACTTGGCATGATACTTTCCAGGCAGGGACTGCTTCAATCAACGCCACAGTGACCTTTTCTGGCACATCGATCTCAGTCTATGGTATTCTAGATGAAGCTGAGACAGTTGCCACGTAAGCTGAACTTGTGTCTTTCTGAATCTCTCTTCATTCTCTACAGCGACTTGACCTTCCTCCTCGATGGTGACGCCATTGGATGTTCGTACATTCACCAGAATCCGCCGCAGACTTCAAATACGACCGTGGATCACAAGTATACTTACAATGTCCTGTTCTTCTCGGTCGATTCCCTTTCATCTGGATCTCACAGCCTCTTCATCGAGGTCGGTGCGACAGGTCGAGAATCCACTGTCATGCTAGATTACTTCACCTATGTCTCGACGCCAGTTGCTCCAATGGCTCCGACATGTAAAGCGTAAGCTTGTCAGCTTGGTAGCCTCATCATTCAAGCTCACGTTTGCATTTCAGACCCGATTCGACGCCCGCCGGAACAGCAGACAGGCCTCTGGTTACCTTCGATGACAATTCTCCGGCTACCGAGAATGCTCAGATTGTCTACTCTGATTCCTGGGGCTTCGGTCCTGTCTGTACAAACTGCTTCTCGAACCCTGACCCGAAATTGACCTCGAGTGGCACCTGGCACGACACTTTTCAAGACGGGACCTTGGCCATCACTGCAACTGTGACTTTTTCGGGCACAGCAATTTCAGTCTATGGTATATTGGATTCAGCCGAGACAGTTGCAACGTAAGTCTTATTCTTGAGCTCGGCGAATATCTTCTCATTGATTCATCCAGGGACTTGACCTTCTTCCTTGATGGTGCTGCTGTGGGATGTTCGTATATCCACCAGAACCCAAACCCGATTGTCGATCACGAGTATACCTACAATGTCTTGTTCTTCTCGGTCGACTCGCTCTCATCTGGATCTCATACTCTCCTTATTGAGGTCGGTGGAATAGGCCGAAAGTCCACGGTCATGCTGGATTACTTTACATATGTCTCGACGCCAGTTGCTCCGACAGCTCCGACATGCAAAATGTGAGATTTCCGCCTTCTACTGTTGATATTGACGTTCATTTTTGCATTTCAGACCCGATTCGACGCCTACCGGAACAGCAGATACGCCTTTGCTGACCCTTGATGACAATTCTCAGGCAACTGATGGCGCCCAAATCGTTTACTCGAAATCCTGGGGCTTTGGGCCTGTCTGTACAAACTGCTTCTCAAATCCTGACCCGTCGTTGACCTCTAGCGGTACCTGGCATGATACTTTCCAAGACGGGACCTCGGCCATCGCTGCAACTGTGACCTTTTCGGGCACAGCAATTTCAGTTTATGGAATACTGGATTCGGCCGAGACGGTTCCAACGTAAGCTCAACCTCTACCTCATTGGATACCCTTTCATTCTTTACAGAGACTTGACCTTCTTCCTTGATGGCTCTTCGGTCGGATGTTCGTATATTCACAAGAGTTCAACTCCGAGCATAGATCACCAGTATACTTACAATGTTCTCTTCTTCTCGGTCGACTCGCTTTCACCCGGATCTCACACCTTGTTCATTGAGGTCGGGGGCATAGGCCAGCAATCTACTGTAATGCTGGATTACTTCACCTATGTCTCGACGCCAGTTGCTCCAACGGCTCCGACATGTAAAGCGTAAGCTTGTCAGCTTGGTAGCCTCATCATTCAAGCTCACGTTTGCATTTTAGACCCGATTCGACTCCCACCGGAACAGCAGACAGGCCTCTGGTTACATTCGATGACAATTCTCCGGCCACCGAGAATGCTCAAATTGTCTACTCTGATTCCTGGGGCTTCGGTCCTGTCTGTACAAACTGCTTCTCGAACCCTGACCCGAAATTGACCTCGAGTGGCACCTGGCACGACACTTTTCAAGACGGGACCTTGGCCATCACTGCAACTGTGACTTTTTCGGGCACAGCAATTTCAGTCTATGGTATATTGGATTCAGCCGAGACAGTTGCAACGTAAGTCTTGACCTCTAGCTCAGCGAATGTTTTTTCATTCTTCTATACAGGGACCTGACCTTCTTCCTTGACGGCTCCTCAGCCGGATGTTCATATATTCACCAGAACTCAGCTCCGACTGTCGATCACCAATATACTTACAATGTCTTGTTCTTCTCGGTTGATTCGCTCTCATCGGGATCTCATACTCTCATAATTGAGGTTGGTGGAACAGGCCGGAAGTCGACGGTCATGCTGGATTACTTCACATACGTGTCGACGCCAGTTGCTCCGACAACTCCGACATGCAAAATGTGAGATTTCAGCTTCTAGGGTTGATATTGAAGCTCATCTTTGCATTCTAGACCCCATTCGACGCCCACCGGAACAGCAGATACGCCTTTGCTGACCCTTGATGACAATTCTCAGGCAACTGAGGGTGCCCAGATTGTCTATTCAAAATCCTGGGGCTTTGGGCCTGTCTGTACAACCTGCTTCTCGAATCCTGACCCGAAATTGACCTCGAGTGGCACCTGGCACGACACTTTCCAAGACGGGACCTCGGCCATCACTGCAACTGTGACTTTTTCGGGCACAGCAATTTCGGTTTATGGAATATTGGATTCAGCCGAGACGGTTCTAACGTAAGCCCAGCAGCCTCTGCCTCGTTAAATATCCTCTCATTCTCTGCAGGGAATTGACCTTCTTCCTCGACGGCTCTTCGGTTGGATGTTCGTATATTCACAAGAGTTCAACCCCGAGCGTGGATCACAAGTATACCTACAATGTTCTCTTCTTCTCGATAGACTCGCTTTCGCCTGGATCTCACACCTTGTTCATGGAGGTTGGTGGCATAGGCCAGCAATCCACTGTAATGCTGGATTACTTCACCTATGTTTCCCTCAAAGATCCCGGGATGCCGCAAGGGATGGAGTCAGTCTCCCATCTCGAACTCAGATTGTGATTCAGAGCTGATTTGTCCTCTCTAGCCCAACACTCGACAAGTCCAAGCTTATCATTGATGACAACTTTGGGGATCCAGTCAATGGAGGGCAGATTATCTACTCTGCAGATTGGGCATACGGTCCGACATGCACAGCCTGTACCGAGAAACCGGACGTTGCGCTGGTCTACAAGGGAAGCTGGCATGATACTTCTCAGTTGGGGAAATCTGGGCCAATCAATGCTACAATATCCTTCACTGGTTTGCAGTTTGTCACTCTTTGTGCTCTTGAAACTCAACTACTTCACATTCAGGGACTTCGGTTGCAGTCTATGGTGTACTGGATACTGCTCAGGGAATTGCCACGTAAGTTTATGCCTTGATTGTTGTCTGTTTACTAACCAGCTTCCAGCGACTTGACTTTCATTCTTGACGGCAAGAATATGGGAAGATATCTGCACAAGAATAGTGCTCCTACAGCGCTACACAGATATAGCTACAATATCCAGTTCTTCTCTGCCGATTCTCTCAAAGCAGGCCCTCATTCTCTGGTCATGCAAGTCGGAGGATCTGGGGAAGACGCTAGTGTCTTGCTGGATTTCGTGATGTACACGTATGTGCAAGCTTTCGTTGAATTCATTGAATTCATGGCCTGACTTTGTTTCAGTCCCACTGCTCCGAGTAAACCTCAGGATGGTTCAGAGTAAGTTTGGAACAAACCTGGCTGTCAGCTTCGGCCCTGATTTGTCTTTTCCAGCCCAACACTCGACAAGTCCAAGCTTATCATCGATGACAACTTTGGAGATCTAGTCAATGGAGTCAAGTTTACTTACTCGAACAACTGGGCATATGGACCAGAATGTCCAGCATGTACCGAGAAACCGGATGTTGCGCTTGTCTACAAGGGAAGTTGGCATGATACCTCGAATTTCGGAGCCACCTCTCAGATCAGTGCCACAATAGCTTTCTATGGGACTTCGATCACAGTGTACGGAGTACTCGACACTGCTCAAGGAACACCGACGTAAGTCCTAGGACAGATTCACCTTTTACTTTTGCTGAGAGTATTCAGGGACCTGACTTTCATTCTCGACGGGAAGAATATGGGGCGCTATCTTCATGAGAACATTGCTCCGACCCTGCAACATGCTTATAGCTATAACATCCAGTTCTTCTCTGCGGAATCTCTTGAAGCTGGCCCTCATTCTCTTGTTGTTCAAGTTGGAGGAAATGGTGGGGATTCTAGTGTCTTGTTGGATTATGCGACATATACACCAACTGCAATCCCTCAGGCTCCAGAGTTTGTTTGTTTCCTTTAGATACCCAATGTTTGCTGAAATGTGATCTTTAGCCCGACTAATGACAAGTCTATGGCCATTATTGATGACAACTTTGGAGACCTGGCCAATGGAGGACAGATAGTTTACTCAGGTGGCTGGGCATATGGTCCAAAATGTGATCTATGTACAGCGAAACCGGATCCTTCACTGGTTTACAATGGCAGCTGGCACGATACTTCTCAATTCGGGACATCACCACCAATCAATGCCACAGTTTCTTTCTCTGGCACCTCAGTCAGCGTCTATGGAGTTCTGGACAGAGCACAGATGACACCAACGTGAGGCTCATTGTTGACCAAAAGTTTCCTTATTAACATGTCTTAGTGCCTTGACATTCATTCTCGATGGCAAAAACATGGGCAATTATCTGAGTCAGAACCCTGTTCCGACTGAACAGCACAGCTATCTTTACAACGTCAAGTTTTTCTCTGCCGATTCCCTCACAGCGGGACCTCATTCCCTTGTAATCCAAGTTGGAGATCTTGCAACCAGGCAAAATTCTACTCTTCTACTTGACTATATCATGTACAAGCCAACCCTGGTCATCGAGTAGGTCTTCTCAGCTCAAATCTCTTCAGACACTGACGCTTGACCTCTAGCCCCACAAAGGACAAGGCCAAGACGATCCTCGATGATACCTTTGGAGATCCGGTCTATGGAGCCCAACTGGCTTATTCTGCAGATGATTGGGCCTATGGACCAAATTGCACTGCATGCAGCAGTAAGCCTGATCCAGCTCGCACCTACAATGGAAGTTGGCACGATACATCGCAATTTGGAAAGTCTCCCTCAATAAACGCAACGATTTCATTCTCAGGTACATCTGTTGGGGTCTATGGTATACTGGATTCAGCTCAGGGCACCCCAACGTTCGTCCTTTTCTTTTTTATACTGGTTGACTTGGTTAAAAGATGATTACAGTGATTTGACGTTCATCTTGGATGGGAAGAATACGACACGGTATCTGCATGAAAACGTTTCACCGACGAAGCAGCATAACTTTGTCTACAATGTTCCATTCTTCACAGCAGAGTCGCTTTCACCTGGCCCGCATACTCTATATATGCAAGTCGGCGATGCTGAAGCCAAGAGAGATTCAGTGCTGTTGCTTGATTACATTGCTTACACTGCGGTTCCAACCAACACGACAACACCGAACATCACGTATGTCTTCCTCAGAATCTTGACTTGTCACTTACTTATTTCCCAGTGACATTGGTGACGTTAAAATGGACGATACATATGGCGATCCTGCTGGTTATGAAGTCGGTCGCATCGTCTATTCACCTGTAGGAATCTGGAGTTATGGACCCAACTGCTCGACATGTAGTGCAAAACCCGATGCTTCAAAGGCTTATATGGGCAGCTGGCGCGACAGCTCGCAGTTTGGAGACTTTGAATCTGTTAATGCGACTGTTGTCTTCTCTGGTATGTCCTCTGTCGTCTCTTAGTTCGTCTGTTGATCTCTCGATGAAGGTACTTCCGTCGCGGTCTACGGAATCATCGACAAGTCCCAAGCAGTGCCAACGTACGTCAATCTCGTCCTCGATCTCTGCAGTTTTGCTCATGATTCATAGGGATTTGGTCTTCACGATTGATGGGCAAAACAGCACCAAATACCTGTATGAGAATAACGGGACCTTGTCAATTGATGCAAAGGATCAATACCTCTACAACGTGCAATTCTTCTCAGCTCAGTCTCTTTCGGCGGAAGAACATGTTTTGCGCATCCAAGTTGGAGACAGTCAAGCCAAACGAAACTCTGTCATCCTTCTCGACTATGTCTCCTACAAATCGCTCTCGAGCTCTTCTGGCGATCCTGGAGGCCCGAAATCTGCAAGGTATTGCCCTTTCTTCTTTGTCTTGGTGCTATGCTGATCAAGTCGTCACAGTGCTCATAGCGCCTCGAGCTCACGAACATCCATCATCGTCGGAGCTGTCCTCGGCACTCTCGCCTTCATTGCCGTTGTAGTCCTGTCGGTCTTGCTCATTCGCAAACGACGTGCAAAGCCTCTATTATCCAAGTAAGCAAAAGCGACAGTCAAGATGCTTCTATGACTCACCGATTCCGAACAGCAACCCTCAAAATACATATTCGCGGATCTGAACCGCCTTTTGTCCACAGATGCCTTTGTTACCATCCTTGTTATACCACCACATTCGCTTCCATATTGCACCCTTTCATGTATTTCTTGATCTGAATCTGGGTAATTTAGTATCATTATTGCAGTTTTTTGAACGACGTACTCTTGGTCGCTTAGGAGCCCTGAAAAGTCATCTGAGACTGGGAGATAAAGGTGATAATTGACTGGTGTTCGATATCGGAAGAAAAGACCCTGCGAAAGAAACCGTGGTTGTGGCGGCGGAGCTGGAGAATTGCCAGCTGTCCGGCGGGTCTGCGTCGTCTTGGGGTCCCATCTTCCGTATCCTGGAATAAGCAATGACAGCCTGGAAAGATATGTAGAAGCTGAAAAGCAGCCAAGGTCTTGGGTTTACCAATCATCTTTTTGACGGTTGGAGGAGAGAGACAAGCTGCGAAAAAACCCGTGACCAAAAGTCGCTCTTCTCGACGCGCCATCAATACACCATTTATTATTTGTCTTTTCTCAAGGCATCAACCGCTCTTATTCTTATTGCATCATCAGTGGATTCTGACAACACTGGAGCCCAGCTGTCGATTATTGAGCTCTGCTTCGCTCTCTTGCCCGCATCGCGTCTTTGCACCGTGAGCGGACCTCGAATAATTCGTCAATTCGCTATTCTGGTCACAATAAGACCGTGAGCCTGGCTGGATTTAGGGTGAATCGACCGTGCTTGCATGGTCCGCAATGGCTTTGTAGGCAGGATAGCTTGGAAACGGGATTGGTATTTAGGTGCGTCCCTCTTGTTCATCTCTTCTGAATTACAAATTGACACGAAACCCAGCTTCACCTAGCGGTCAGACTGCTCAAATTGACATCCCAGCGATGTCTTCAATCCTTTGTTCCCCAGCGGGAAGTCGTTGAATCTAGGCTTCAGTCTGGAACTCGTCTTGGACTAAGTATGTAGCATTGCCTCGGCCACCTTGAAGATCGTCCTTAGGTCAGATAACCTTGAATCCCTGGTCAACCTTTAGCTCAGAGCCATTCCCTTAGAGATGACACGGTAATACAGCAATGGCGGCGTGGTGCGCGTACCCGAAGCAAATGAGCGCGATCGGTCCCGGTGACCCAGAGATTCTCGTCGATGTTCCTGAAGATTGTCAGTTGTGTCTCTTGCTGATGGCTGCCCAGGCTAACATATGGACTACTTACTTAGCTTTCGACCTCTCGAGCTTCTGGCTATGGCAAGGCTACTTGTTCCTAGGGCAAAGTCAGTTTGCTTCATCACGCCAGTTGAGGAGAGTACTGCAGGATACAGGACGAGCATCATCATTGTCGGACGACATTGTGGAAGCAGATGAGACCAACTGCACAGTTGGTTGAGACTCTGATATGACCTCGTGGACGGAAACGTGACTGTTTCGCCACAACGCGTCAAGCATGTGATGGGAAAGCCCAGTTGAATATTCCCATGTATGCCGACTACAAGCTAACCGCACCAACTACCGCAACTCCGCCTTCTCATGCCGATCAATGCCGAGCGCCCGCCGATTGGCATCCTCAACGCCTCGCAGACCCCCTACGCTCTCCGCGCCGCTGACCCCGCGCCCACCCAACATGCCTCGAACGCAAAATATAAAATTAGCGGATTCTACATAAATCCTTGGAGATTTTTCTCGCACTGCCACCTATTCTATGTATCAGAGAAGGACGCGACTTTATTCGAGTGAACCTTAGCATGGAATTTGATAAGATTACAGGCAGATAAGATCCCGGCAATGTCCGTGGGGCGTGAATTGACCCCGCCTTTTCACAATGTCTTTTTTCTTGTGCCATCAAATGATGATTGCTCTAGCTTATGTGAGTGAGGATTGGTGTTGAACGTTGAACTCCCACTATCATATACTGTCATGTTGTTCTCCGTTGGATGTCTGTCAGGCCACCGCCTCTCACTGCATGCAAGTAATATTGCTCCCTAGGAGGCAGGGTCATGTTATTCCGGGGGAGTCGGAATGCCTGACATGTTCAACCTCAATTTTGAGAGCTTGCTCGGCGGACTCGAATGTTAAGGTGGAGCTCGGAAGAAGGAAGGTTAAGGTTTGAGATTAAGGTTCTCTACACACCTCGAAGGAAGGTTAAGGTTCGAGATTAAGCTTCTCTACACACCTCGAAGGAAGGTTAAGGTTTGAGATTAAGGTTCTCTACACACCTCGAAGGAAGGTTAAGGTTCGAGATTAAGCTTCTCTACACACCTCGATCATTACTGGCTCGAGGGCAACTCTGGTCCTGGTTCGCTTTTTTCGTCGGTGAATCCACTGTTCAGAGCCGGAATTTCCGCATCGGACCAGGATCTTTATAGTCTGTAAATGGTTTTTCAACGGAACCATGAATCTTCCCTATCTTCTGACCCTCTGACCCGACATGCTGCATGCACGCTTTCCCCTGCCCCGGTTGCAAACTGCTCTTTATACACGTTGCCGATGATTTTTCTCAGGAGTACTCGCACTGTGATTGCCTCTTCCAGCCTAAACTTGATCGCAGTTCCCATATCGGACCTAGATCTCCAAAATCTGAGATCCATTGTTTCGTCACATGTCGTAGCAAGTCGCTGATTTATTATGTAAGCGACAGTGCATCCACAGATAAAAGACTCACCATACTTTCAGATAGCCACAGTCAAGCTCTGTGATATCTAGACAATCCTTTCTAGAAAGAGCCACCTCCCTACCCACCAGTCGGTCAAATCCTCTCTCCAATGAAACTCGATAGCGCTCCCCTTCTCTCAGCCAATGCGGCCAGCATCGCGAGCTTCCTTCCCTCTAAGTTCACCGTATTTGGGACCATCATCACTGTCATTGTGGTCACCTTACTTGGTCAATACAGCTCTTTCACCAGAAGCTTGGAGGTTCTTCGCACCTTCAAGTCCGACATAGACAGAGCAACTGGAGAAACTCTAGCAATCGGCGCTCTTGATCCCGACTTCATCTTTGACATCAATCATTCACGAGATCAGTGAGTCCAATCGAGCTTGTTCTTTCACATTTCTCAAGCTACATAGGTTCAGGATTTCCGTCTCCGAATGTCGCATGCGCTACTATCATCTTTCCACCACATCATGGCATACATATCCTCTCGCTTTGATGCGCCTGATGTGGTCCATCAGAGTGGCCAAGAAGCATGGTAGAGCTCTCTTGAACAGAATCAGGGTATGTCACTAGATCAAGTCCCGAATCACTCGCATAATTTGTTCACAGGCCCAGGGAGAGAACGAAAATAGACGGAGGCTTTTTTGGGACGTTGAGCGGAGTGTCAGCGATTGATAAGATAACTTCGCCTGGTATCTAATCTAATCGTATTGATTTTACGGATGAAAAAAGCCATTTATTGGACAAGGGTCCAGGCTCGAGACCGAGATTTTAGATTGAACAAGCACGTAATGATCCTCTTCTCATATACGACGAACTCATTCCAAGTTCGTCGAGATTGAGATGGTGAGAATATCGACTACTCCAACAATGATGGTTGCCCTGGTAAATTGATGCTCCTATTCTATTTCGATCTTTGCTCGATCCTCAACCTTCTCAACGTCTTCGGTGCGTCTCGTTCTCTAAAGACATGGAATCAAGCATTCTTGGGGCCACTTTCGGTAACGCATCATCTAGACTTCTTTGAACACATTCAATGAATTATTCCAGGTGATATAGAGGGCGATTTTCTATCCAACAATCGGGTCTCCGTGTATATCAGCCCAATGAGAAACCAGCCTCTTCCAGGCACGGAATCCTCCCGATCATTGTCAACAGCCGCGAGTATCGAAGTATGCTTCTTGCGCCTCGGTATTGCCTCGACTGATCAAGAAAGGTCGCGAGCGAGGATTTCAGTTTTTGGCGAACATCCATCACATCATCACAGCTCGTGGCTAAACAGGGGTACCGGATACATGCCGCAATCTATAAGGGAAAAGTCAGGGCCGTGAAGATATATGAAGGAATGGATTCGAGAGAGGTCCGGTCTTCTATTTGACTGCATGATAATGAGTTCACTAGTCGCCAGAGACTCCTGGAAGATATGGACCTCAGTCGATGTCTGAGGTCAGTATATCTGTGCTTGATGATGTTGTATCGCTAAGCGTGACATGATTTAGCCATTCCACTGTTCTCCGCACCGTCGCTGGATGTAAAACTGCGCCAAGGCCATTTGTGATCCTGGACACAGGCATAGGACATTCACTCGGCGCTGATTTGGGAAGCCTCCAGACTCTATCTTGCTATCTCGCACATGCGCTCACTGGATGCGAGAGAGATTCTCTCCTGGCAGGAGCAAAACTGGTACGTCTTGATCTAGTGTTCCCGCTCCATTTTCATACCCTTATATTGGCTCCAGATGCGTGATTTCTCGGTGAATAAAATTCGTTATCCTGTGGAAATCCAGGTTGACCTTGATATCAGGCCGGACTTGACCATATCGAGAGCGTTCAATTAGAGCAAAGGTTCTCGCTCTCGAACCTTACGGTAGTCTCTCATTTCTTGCTTGAAACCAGAGACTCACTCGAGTTCTTTTAGTTTGACCTCATCGTTGATGCGGCAAATAACATTTCTATAAGCGTTGGTGTAAGACAAAATGAAATTTGGACAGAAAGACGCTTAGATAACGTGGGCGGCTATTTCGAGGTCTTTCAGAGGCAGTGCTCAAAGGTCAGAGTTTCTGCTCAACATTTTGCGCTTTCAAACATTCTGTTCAAAGGAATTCAACTCAGCAAACTCCGAACGCAACGGTCCTGGTGAGTCTCTGTTGATTGACCTGGGATTTTGCATTGAAATTGTTTGTTCAAGGGCTCTCGGAAACGTCTGATGATATACCGCCAGTCAAATTTGACTTGAATGTCGAATCACTATCATTTACCCTTCCCGGCAATATACCAACTTCACGAATGCCACGACGAGAATATGTCTTCATTGCCGAACAAACATCTATCTCGCTGAGGCAGATCTCGGAGAAGTACGATAATTTCATTCGCCTTCTCTCGGACGAAACAGTTTCCATCAATCGCTGGCGCCGAAATGCTCCATTTCTCACTCCAAGTACTGTGGCCCATAGATGCCTTGGATACCGAAGGCAGGAAGTAACTATGGGGACACTGGTGACTCGAAGTGCCCTGATTTTGCACTTTACACCATCGGTGAAAGAAAGGTGTTCAATCTGCCACCATTCGGTTGAAGAAGGCACTTTCAGCTGCTCTTGCGAGCAAGGTGAGTATCTACATGGCTTTCTATCAATGCCCCTTGACGGTTTTGATAGCTGACGATGGAGTATCTCCTACCGTTCAATGCAGTAAATGCCTGGTATGGTCTCATCGAGGCTGTGAGATCAGGCCAGCGAATGGTTCGGCACAAAGAGCGATTTGCTCATCATGTCAGCAAAGCCGAAGCTTCTGGTTTCAGCAAGGTTTTTGGTTCAACCGAAAGCGTCGATGATGGGCCGTCCTTACAGCAGCCTTTAGACCTCCGATACTTGCTTCAGATTTACTCAACATGTTTTCCTGATTTCGCAATGCATTCTAGATATTATTATCGAAAACTTACGTTGGTGTTCAAGATGTGTTCACGAGGAGATACTGAAAAAAAGAGTCAAGAACCGACCGAACGTGTTGAATCATTCTCTTTTGAACCCGAAACACGCAAACAAGAATACACATGATTCACAAATGCTCTTGACCACCGACCAGTGCCAAGTACATCGATAATCGAGCTCAATAGCGGCCTTGGCCGGGCCGATGGAAATTGATCCGCCCAGTGGATCAAGCGATTGTGATGGCTCGATTGATCGAGCTTCCTCGGCCGCTTGGATCTGTTCTCGTACGGATTGAGACAAGAAAACTATTTGGTTTATATGTCTAGGAGCCTGTGCGGGGTTGCGGGGTCACGGATGCAGACCTTTGCCTTATGTTCCGTGAAGGGCTCGGGGACCGATAAGTTTTTCACATTGGAAGTAATTTTGGATGAGCGCAGGGTAGGTTGCTCTTGAAAATGAATGCTGGGTGCTTCAATAAACAAACCTGAAAACTATAGCAAAGAAGCTTTGGTAGTATCATTTGCATGTGTCAGTGATTCTCACTATCTATTCGGGCAAGCGCCTCCCACGATACAAGCCAGGAAAAAGTCATGCTCTGCACATTCTTGCGGGTCCTCCCTGGTTAGGTACAGTAATAAACCCCCAAGCGAGACACTTTAGGTATTTTGGCTTATAACATGTTTCCTTGCTCTTTTCATGAAATCTACTGGTGATTTTCGAAATCAGTGACCTCGAAAACCCCCAAAGAGATGCGCAACTGCAAGTGGTCGATGCTGTCGCGGTGGAAATGGCATCATGTATGTCACCGGCAAATTTGAGTTCTCACGTGGTAGCAAGACATCGTGACTTGAAACCACTCCGTTGAGCGCCTACCGTCAGTGTTGCTTAGGAAAACATCCCCGAACTCTCCGAAGGACGAGAGAATGTAAGCAACGGAGCAACTTCGGCAGTGATTCCCCATATCTCCATAAGTACTTAATTTATCCTTTTTTGTAACGCGAGACGGTAGCGAGATGAGTCGTGACTCATACAGCTTTCCTCTGTGTCTCATCTACTCAGCAAATGTCTATGCTGTCTCAAATTTTCAACTCAGTCTGTACTTCAAAGCCTTCTTGGTTATCTCTGGAAAGTTCTGTTCTGCAAGCTCATCTCTCTTCGCTTCCTCAATCACTGTTGCACTCAATATTTCATGCCCAATGCAGAATCAGATGAGGAATCGGAGACGCCAACAAATGAAGAGGAATAAACAGTTTTATCACTATCTCGTATGTCACTCACAATCTTCATGACATGTATTGAATTTTTTTCAGTTGAATGTCGTTAATTGCTGCTGTACATATATTTTCAACTGCTAATTTATGTACATATGTGTATTTTTTAGTATTGTACATTGAAGATACCATTCAAATATTTAACCTTGATAGGAACAAAAATAGTCTGGACGCCGACAGCGAAAGATGGCGCGAATAACCATTCTCGGTGAACCCGCTCCGTCCGCTCCGAAAAGCAATCCAGATACAAATTACAGAAACATTTAAGACCAGAAATATATTGCATGGATCTCTGAAATAAAGACCGGATTATTGACTTTATCTTGGATAATACTTATGGAGAGTGAGGAGATTGGCGCTTGCGCCATTAAGGATGTTATTAGGGACAGGAGTGATTTATCAGAGTTGTTTGTTGGTGAGAGAAGGGCCATGGGAGTGACTGCAGGTCTCTTTGCCATCCGGGATCTACACATCACCGGGCCGCTAATTATTAATAGGGATCAAACTTCGACAGGCTGTAGCATCTCGTACACCACTTGAAATCCTTATTCCTTTGGGTACAAGCATGTTTCAGGTTCCTCATCCATTGTAATAATGACAACTCTCAGCTTCAACTAATCTGGCCACGAAAAATTGACTGTCTCGCTTACTGATGGCGTCTCGCTTCCCTATTTGTTACTGTAATCAACAAATAATTGTCTGCTACCGTCTGATATGTCTCCTTTTTGATGCGACATGAGGGCTGTAGAGGCTGTATAACCAACATCTCGATATGATCGTGAGAAGGCCACTGAGAAACGCCGAGTACTTATCCGCGACCTCTTCAGGCGCTTATATTAATCGGGATCTACTGCTCCACAGCATGCATTCTTTTTCCAGCAACATTGAGTCCATCATATGATTCTTCCATGGTTCCTGATATTGTTTTCTTCAAAAAGCCATGGCTCTGAACCAGTACCCATAAATACTGTCTATACCTCGAAGTCCCATCAAACAGGACCGCAAGAGTCGCCAACAGCGACCCAACCTCTCAAACATGAATATTTCTTCCCATTGGTGATACTCGGGTAGACTCAGCACCAACCTGCCAATGCTTCGCAGTCCCAAGCCGACGAGTCACGTCAGAGTCCCTAAGGAGAAGGAGCGACACCGCCTCTTCGGCGCCGCCACCGCCCTCAATTCGAGCACCGCCTCGAGTATCCATCAGTTGAGTGGACACTCGAGGAGAAGTATACTCGAGGAGACATCATGAGCTTAATGATGGGCTGCGATACTCTCACAATGAATACATCTATATAAGATGTTTCCCCAATACTATGATAGGTTTATTCCTCCTCGAAACTGCCTTGGGTACCCGACATTCAATGAAACTCGATAGCGCTCCACTCGTCTCAGTCAATGCGCCGAGCATTGATACCCTCCTTCCACCCAAGTTCAGCATTTTTGGGACCATTTTCGTTCTCGCTGTGATCATATTGCTGGGTCAATACAGCTCTTTCACTACCAGTTTGAGAGCTCTCCAAGTCTTAACAACCGACATAGACAAAGCAATTCGAGACACTCTTGCATCCACTGTACTTCATCCAAATTTCATCATCGACGTCAATCATTCGCGACATCAGTGAGTCTAACAATCCTTGTCGGTGTTTCGCTGCTTGAACTTACACAGATTTAACCTTTCCGTATCTGAATGTCGCTTCCGTTATTATCATCTGTCTGCTACACCATGGCATGCATATCCTCTCGCTCTGACGCGTCTCCTCTGGTCTATCAGGGCCACCAAGAAAGATGGTCGAGCTCTCTTGAACAAAATCAGGGTAAGCCAGATATACAGACTCAGTTCTGAATAACTCATAGAATTCAATTTCAGGCTCGGACGGAGAGTGAAAACAAAAGGAGACTTCTTGGGGACATTAGTAGCGCAGCCTGATAAGATACCCGTAGCCGATATCTAATCTAATCGCGTTAACTGCTTGAGTGTACCCGAGGATGCATATTGGACATAGATGGTGTACTAGTACCACGTTTTGGACAGAAACGCCCGTTGCTGAACATCAGAACCTTCGAGAACATTCAGGATCATAGCGTGCAACGTGAAGTTCAACTTGTCGCGATCCAGCAGGTTGAAAAAAACCTCTAAAATGTTACATGAATTAGTCGCAGGATGACTGAAACCATTGGACTGACCAAGGTCGTCGACGCTTGTTTGGCGCATGTCCGAGCCTGTTCAGTGGAAATTGAAAAACCAGGATCGAGTCAGTCTGCGGTATTGTCATCGCCAAGGAAACGCACCGTCATCCCTCAATAAAGCCTGTCTGTCTCATGTTTCGCTTTCTTTTGCTGTGATCGCAGCTATGGCAAAAAGCAAAGGTTTGCCACACGAAGCTATAAATTGAATTGAGTGGAAAGGAAGGCGGAAGCAAGAAAGACGAACGTCGGTCTCAGCCAGCTCTCTCTGCATCTTAGCGCCCTTGGTCCCAAATTGGCCTCTTCAGATTCGATGTTTCTTGCAAGGTGACAGGGACTGATACAGGACAAGTATCATCATTTGCGGACGACATTGTGGAAGCAAATGAGACCAACTGCACAGTTGGTTGAGACTCCGATATGACCTCGTGGACGGAAACGTGACTCTTTCGCCACAACGCGTCAAGCATGTGATGGGAAAGCCCAGTTGAGATGAAATTATATTCCCATGTATGCCGACTACAACAAGCTAACCGCACCAACTACCGCAACTCCGCCTTCTCATGCCGACCAATGCCGAGTGCCCGCCGACTAGCATGCCGAACATCCTCAACGCCTCGCAGACCCCCTACGCTCTCCACGCCACTGACCCTACACTTGCGCGCCCAACCAACATGCGCCACCTATTCTATGTATCAGGCAAGGACGCGACTTTATGACAGCCGTTTAAGAAACGATAGACCGCATCAAAAACTGGTGCTCTTCGGCGGAGTTTGACAATATTATGTAAGTAGCACTGTTTGTACGATCGCTGTATTGCTCCAGACTGCCTCTTGTCAACTGCTAACAGCTTTGGAATTTCTCATTGTGATGGCCACCATATTTGGGTTTTCTATGAGCTCCCTTGGAGCTTCCTGAAACCATTTTACAATGTTCATCCTGCCTCAAAAACCCTAAGCATTGGATTGTAGGTCATACACAAAACCATCTGTTTTTGCACTTCAGGCATATGGCGTCGATTGGTTGGATCAGCTGAGACGCAGAAATAGTAAAATCGTTTCGGAATCGTATAAACAATGCTACATAATATTCAAACTCCGCCGAAGAGCACGAGTTTTTGATGCGGTCTATCGTTTCTTAAATGGCTGGAGTTCAGGCTATCAATATTGCTCCCTAGGAGACAGGATCATGCTATTCCGGGGAAGTCGGAAACGCCTGACATGTGTGTTGTTGAGTCATCTTCATCAAACGATTTCCTGCGGGACTGTAATTGCCTCTTTCAGCCTAAACTTGATCGCAGTTCCCATATCGGACCTAGATCTCCGAAATCTGCTCGCTGTTTTATTATGTAAGCAACAGTGCATCCACAGATAAAAGACTCGCCGTACATTCAGATAGCCACAGTCAAGCTCTGTGATCTCTAGACAATCCTTTCTAGAAAGAGCCACCGCCCAGCCCACCAGTCGACCGAATCCTCTCTCCAATGAAACTCGATAGCGCTCCCCTTCTATCAGCCAATGTGGCCAGCATCGCAAGCTTCCTTCCCTCGAAGTTCACCGTATTGGGGACCATCATCACTGTCATCGTGGTCACCTTACTTGGTCAATACAGCTCTTTTACCAGAAGCTTGGAGGTTCTTCGCATCTTCAAGTCCGACATAGACAGAGCCACTGGAGAAACTCTAGCAATCGGCACTCTTGATCCCGACTTCATCTTCGACATCAATCATTCACGAGATCAGTGAGTCCAATCGAGCTCGTTCTTTCACATTTCTCAAGCTACATAGGTTCAGGATTTCCGTCTCCGAATGTCGCATGTGCTACTATCATCTTTCCACCACATCATGGCATACATATCCTCTCGCTTTAATGCACCTGATGTGGTCCATCAGAGTGGCCAAGAAGCATGGTAGAGCTCTCTTGAACAGAATCAGGGTATGTCACTAGATCAAGTCCCGAATCACTTGCATAATTGTATTACAGGCCCAGGGAGAGAGCGAAAAGAGACGGAGACTTTTGTGGGACGTTGAGCGGAGTGTCATCGACTGATAAGATAACATTGCCTGATCTAATCTAATTATTTTTGTTCCGTGAACGGAAAAAGAGCCGGAGGCTTGATGATACATACCTACAGCTTGATCATATTATGTAGGCGCGCGCGGATATGACACATGACTATTTCCTCGCCACCGGCTATCAGGCATCGACGTCGACCGTCCGCTACCTATAAGGTCCTGCTGAGGTTCATGCATTTGGGTCAGTCCAAGTCAACTCTTGATTGCACCTTGAACTTTGTGCAGCATCCTGGGACTTGCGTATTCTTTCCGTTCAGTGTGTTTCCTACACCCTGTTGATGTCTCGAACTTTCTGTAGCAGCCTGAATATCAGTACCGATTGGAGAGATTTTCTCAAATCTTCGATAATCCGCTCCTGTGCGTAAGTCAGCGCAGTAGGATATTATCCAGATTCCATAACCTTTTTGGTCAGTCAGTTGTATGGTGCAAGTTCTTGTCCAAGTCCTCGAAGTTGTAACTTTTCAAAAGGCTTGTACCCCTTCTGTCGTTGTTTCTTTCTCCCAGGATCTTTTGGCCAAAAATCTCCATCCAATCATTGTACGGCAGAGACTCGGCTTTCTGATTGAATCTCTTAGGTAAACATGGTTTCAACTTTAGGCACTTCAGCACATTCTGCTCGCCCACGACAGCCGGCGACATGGATTCAAGGCTCGGAGGCAACAATTTTGGTGATTAGTCCCATTATCACAAAACCACCATTTTGAACATTTTAATCATTGCAGCTAACATTAATGGCAGGGTTCTGTCCAACAATCAACTGATCCATGTCCATATGGGCTCAGGAGAGCATAGATCATCGAAGAAACAGTGCGACTCGTCAATTGCTGGCGTTCAGGATTTTGCCTTTCTCCGATCACCAACCGCCTCAGAACTCGTCATCACCGAAGGGTATCGGATTCAGGTCGCAGAATATGAAGGAAAAGCCAGGGTGCTCAAAATATACGAAGGAGCAGGCTCGAAGGATGTATGTACATTCGAAACCATCCGCGGATATCAATTTTAGCTTACCTACCCTCAGAGACTTGTCGCAGATCTCGACCTGAATCAATACCTGAGGTAAGTCCTTCTCAATGTCGTCAGTGCGGGCTTGTAACTGAACGTAGAACAACCTATTAGGTATCCCACTGTGCTCGGGGTAGTCGCTTCCTGCAAGACCATGCAACGACCATTCATATAGGCCCAGCAAATCCTTCCACTCACAGCTCATTGGGAGGTATCAAAAATTTATCATGCTATCTTGCTCATGCGCTGAGCGAAAAAGAAAAAGATTCCCTCCTTGCTGGAACTAAACTCGTATGTCCCAGTTTATTATATTTACTGTTCTAATATTCAATTCTAGATGCATGATCTTTCGGTCAGAGAATTAATTGTCCCTGGACTGAGTGTGCTCATGATTTTACCAGGCTGGACTCGATCATTTAGAGAGCATTGAACAAGGGTTCTCGCTCTCCAAATTGACCGTAATGTTACGCTACTTGATTGTTCATAGTACCATCTCACCTGAGGTCTTTCAGTTTGACCTCATTGTTGATGCGGCCAACAACATCTGCATCAGCGTCGGGATGAAGAATAAATCAACGACAGGACAATATTTGCATCGACTGGATGGTTATGTCGATCTCTTCCAAACACAGTGTGAAAAGGCAAGTCTTTCTACTCAGACTGGTACAATTTCATTGAACTTTTCACACAGGAATTTCAATCAGCCAATGCTGGATATCAGGGCATCAGTGAGTCTCTATTCTGAACATGAATTTTATGCATTGAAGAAAATCCTATTCCAAGTGGACAAGAGTGGACTGATAGATGACGGGAGGTCCGACCTCACTGTCCTATCGGTTCCGCTGAGGCGTCAGTCAGATAGAGTAGCGCCGAAACGTAAATTCCTGAACTCACATTCAGTGATGTCTCGGTCAGACAGATATCAAAAGACTATACCAAATTCATCAGCCAGATTGCGGTGGAAAAACGCTCCCTCTCCGGGTAATGTGCACCACAGATGCCCAGGGTACGAACGGTAGGAAGCTGCCATCGGGACATTGACAGCTCGAAGTTCCTTGGTCACACTACCCCATCTCTCGGAGAAGTACGTTTTGTCTGCGACCAATTGGTCCAGGAAAGTACTTTCAGCTGCTTGTGTAAACAAGGTGGACATTTTCACTGCTTTGCCAGCCTATCCTGGTCTGATGATGTTTACTAGCAGCCGACGACGGCGTGTCTGCTACTATCCAATGCAGCAAATGCTTGGTATGGTTTCATCGGTCCTGTGATATCAGGGACTCGTGGCTCGGATTTGCTTGCTCCGGATGTCAGAAACATCGAACCTTCTGGTCCTGGGTCAGCTCAAGACGCCGATGAGTCAAACCAGACAGAGTCCCCCAATCTTTAGTTCATAGTCGGCATGTTTTCTTGATTTCATGATGCATTTATCTCATGTTTCTTCAAGTATAATTTTTGAACCTAAGCTGCTTCTGCGGCAAAGAAGCACTGAATCCTGATGATGATGACAGTGTAGTTCAAGATCGAGATGTATTCATGAAGCGAGCATCTACCGAAACCTAGTGTTTCAAGCAGAATAAAATGGCTGAGTTGTTATCATCAAGTCTCCAAGAGCGCTTGGAGCTAGTGCTGGGGATTGAACTGATTTGGGCTGTCTCAAACATATTGACACACATATGATACACAGTTGTATCATGCATCAGATTTCAATCTTCAGCACCACTTGGAGCCAGTTTGGAGTCTTCCTCAGCGAGTGCTGCCAACATCACGAACTTCTATCCTCAAAGTTCACTGTATTTAGGACCATCATCAGTGTTGTTGTGGTCACCTTACTTAGCCAATACAGCTCTTTCACCAAGAGATTGGAGGCTCTTCACATCATGAAGTCTGACATCGACAGAGGAACTTGAGAAACTCTAGCACTCAACGCTCTCGGTCCCGACTTCATCACGGACATCAATCATTCGCGAGAAATTACTGACATAATTTGTTCACAGGCCCAGGGAGAGAACGAAAACAGACGGAGGCTTTTTTGGGACGTTGAGCGGAGTCAAAGACGACAAGGATTCGGCGAAAACTG
Source organism: Mycena floridula (assembly GCA_029320655.1). Taxonomy (NCBI): domain Eukaryota; kingdom Fungi; phylum Basidiomycota; class Agaricomycetes; order Agaricales; family Mycenaceae; genus Mycena; species Mycena floridula. The sequence continues at coordinate 22,088 of JARIHS010000073.1, read as the reverse complement.
TGGAGAAGTGTCAGTGATTGATAACATAACTTTGCCTGGTATCTAATCTAATCGTATTGATTTTACGGATAGAAAAAGCCATTTATTGGACAGGGGTCCAGGCTCGAGACCGAGATTTTAGATTGAAAAAGCACGTAATGATCCTCTTCTCATATACGACGAACTCATTCCAAGTTCTTCGAGGTTGAGATGGTGAGAATATCGACTACACCGACAATGATGGTTGCCATGGTAAACTGATGTCAACCGTGTTAACCGTTCTATTTTGATCTTTGCTCGATCCTCAACCTTCTCAACGTCTTCGGTGCGTCTCGTTCTCTAAAGACATGGAATCAAGCATTCTTGGGGCCACTTTCGGTAACGCATTCTTTGAACACATTCAATGAATTATTCCAGGTGATATAGAGGGCGATTTTCTATCCAACAATCGAGTCTCCGTGTATATCAGCCCAATGAGAAACCAGCTTCTTCCAGGCACAGAATCCTCCCGGTCATTGTCAACAGCCGCGAGTATCGAAGTAAGCTTCTTGCGCCTCGGTAGTTCCTCGACTGATCAAGAAAGGTCGCGAGCGAGGAGGATTTCAGTTTTTGGCGAACATGCACTGCATCATCACAGCTCGTGGCTAAACAAGGGTACCGGATACATGCTGCAATCTATAAGGGAAAAGTCAGGGCCGTGAAGATATATGAAGGAATGGATTCGAGAGAGGTCCGGTCTTCTACTTGACTGCATGATAGTGAGCTCACTAGTCGCCAGAGACTCCTGGAAGATATGGACCTCAATCGATGTCTGAGGTCAGTATATCTGTGCTTGATGATGTTGTATCGCTAAACGTGACATGATTTAGCCATTCCACTGTTCTCCGCACCGTCGCTGGATATAAAACTGCGCCAAGACCATTTGTGATCCTGGACACAGGCATAGGACATTCACTCGGCGCTGATTTGGGAAGCCTCCAGACTCTATCTTGCTATCTCGCACATGCGCTCACTGGATGCGAGAGAGATTCTCTCCTGGCAGGAGCAAAACTGGTATGTCTTGATCTAGTGTTCCCGCTCCATTTTCATACCCTTATATTGGCTCCAGATGCGTGATTTCTCGGTGAATAAAATTCGTTATCCTGTGGAAATCCAGGCTGACGCTGATATCAGGCCGGACTTGACCATATAGAGAGCGTTCAATTAGAGCAAAGGTTCTCGCTCTCAAAACTTACGGTAGTCTCTCATTTCTTGCTTGAAACCAGAGACTCACTCGAGTTCTTTTAGTTTGACCTCATCGTTGATGCGGCAAATAACATTTCTATAAGCGTTGGTGTAAGACAAAATGAAATTTGGACAGAAAGACGCTCAGATAACGCGGGCGGCTATTTCGAGGTCTTTCAGAGGCAGTGCTCAAAGGTCAGAGTTTCCGCTCGATATTTTGCACTTTCAAATGTTCTGTCCAAAGGAATTTGACTCAGCAAAATCCGAACGCAACGGTGCTGGTGAGTCTCTATTGTTTGACTTGGGATTTTACATTTAAATTGTTCGTTCAAGGGTTCTCGGAAACGTCTGATGATGTAACACCAGTCAAATTCGACTTGGACGTCGAATCACTATCATTCACCCTCCCTGGTGATATACAGTACCAACCTCACGAATGCCACGCCGAGAATATGTCTTCGTTTCCGAACGAACATCTATCTCGTTGAGACAGATATCGGAGAGGTACGACAATTTAATTCGCCTCCTCTCCGACGAAACAGTTTCCATCGATCGCTGGCGCCGAAACGCTCCATTTCCCACTCCAAGTACTGTGGCCCATAGATGCCCCGGATACCGAAGGCAGGAAGTGACTATAGGGACACTGGTGACTCGAAGTGCCCTGATTTTGCACTTTACACCATCGGTGAAAGAAAGGTGTTCAATATGCCATCAATTGGTCGAGGAAGGTATCTTCAGATGCTCTTGTGAGAAAGGCGAGTCTTTGAATTGCTTTAAATGAAATAACTTCATAATCTTCACAGCCGATGACGGGATATGTCCCACTATTCAATGTTGCAAGTGCCTGGTGTGGTATCATCACAAATGTGAAATCAAGCCAGCGAATGACTCGGTACAAAGATCGATCTGTTCATCATGTCGGAAACACCGAAGCTTCTTGTCTCAGCGATGTTTCTGGCTCAACCGAAAGCGTCGATGAGGAGACTTTTCAAGTTTCTTAGCCTTTACTAGACGCTTCCTATACTTGCTTCACCATTTAGTCAACATGTTTTCTTGTTTTCGCAATGCAGTCTATGATCATCAAGAACGTAAATTGGGGATTCAAGATACCTTCAATGAGTAGATGCTGAAGAAATTCGAGAACCAATGCAGAACATGTTAGATTATTTACCTTGAAACCCCTGGTGAACTTGAAAGCAGTCAGAATGACCGCCAATTGGTAAAGAACAATGGACATCCGAGTCCAGATCTCTTCACTCATATGCTCATTTCATCGATCTCATCGCAATGCAGAAAATGCGCAAGGGCAATCAAAGAAGCGCTGGGGCTAGGCCGGGCCGACGGTGATTTGATCCGCGGATTCGGATCAATGCAGAATGATCATGATCGTTCGATCCAGGACCTGGGAAATTACTTTGCTGTTCTGCTCTTCCTCAATCGACTGAAGAATGCAGCTATCTTGATGATGTATCACAGGATTTTGGAACAGCAGTGGAACAGCTATGAGAGCGTGAGGTGACAGTGATTCATCCAACAAGTGCATTGACATTGTAGATAAAGCCGTTTTGAGAGGGAAGCAATGGTGCTTGGCCTACTGCTTGATATTGTTGATTTTCCTGAAGGAATTTGATACTGTAATTTTGGTGTATCCCAAATGCACCCCCACTATTGTAAAAAGACGGGGATACTTATTTCCCAAAGAGGTAACAGTCGATAATTGCCAGCCGGGCCGCAATTGTGCTGAATGACCATCAGCTTTTAAATTCGCCACTCACGTCGTAATCTGTCTCGATGCAGCTTCCGGTACGATATGAAGGCTGTAGAAGGGCGTATAACCGATGGATTGATAAATCATTGAGTTCATCGGATGTAACAGAGGCCGGATATCCGTGACATGATAGCCTATGCGGTTCTGGCCTGGAGACCAGATGTGTCAAGAACTTGGGACATACTCGAGTAAAGTGGATTTATGCCTTCGAACTGTTGAGCTTACCCATAAATACCGTCTTAGTATCTATGAAAGTACTGCGCCATGTCCGAATACGTCTTAATTGCCAAAGCACCTTTACGTCGATTGATCGAGCTTCCAAACATCTGCTTGAACTGCATCAAAAACATTGACTGAACATTGATTCTCACCTGCGGTGTTACCGCACAGTCCCTTACCCGAATGCCCCCATGATACCCACCATTAACATTCTAAAAATTGATACTCCGATGCCCGATGTCTCCGTATATAAGGAAGGCTTCCCCAAGTACGATTATCAATTCTCTTCTGATTTGTATACCACAATATCAATGAAACTTGAGAGCAATCCTCCCGTCTCAGCTAATGCCGCCGACATTGGAGACTTCCTTCCACCCAAGTTCATCGCAATTGGGACCATTGTGGTCGTCGTTGTGGTCACCTTCCTCGGCCAATACAGCTCTTTGACCGTCAGTCTGGGAGCTCTCGGACTCTTGAAGTCCGATATCGAAAGCGCAGCTCGAGACACCCTGGCAGCCAGCGTTCTGGTTCCCGACATCATTATCGCCGTTAATCAATCGCGGGATGAGTGAGTCTCACAGTCTTTATCGTTGTTTCGCACCTTAGAGTTACACAGGTTCAACCTTTCGGTATCTGAATGTCTCTTCCGCTATTATCGTCTGTCTGCCACATCATGGCATCAGCAAAATTGCAATTCACTTGTCCGCTTTTTCCGCATTTCCGCTTGTAACAAGCGGAAAAGTGGCAAGTGCAAAAGCGGACTCTAGTACTATGTACCTAGTGGATATGCGAGTACTGACTACTGCTGATGTCCAATAAAAACATGAAAAGGACCTGCTCATTCTCAAATATAGGCTTTTGGCACTGGTATGTCCCCACTGCCTTTCCCGCTTTTTGCGCTTTTTACTACTTTTTTCCATTTTTTGTGCTTGTCATGAAAGAGTGAAATCCACGCTTTTTAGGAAAATGGACATGTCCATTGGCGCTTTTGCGCTTTTTGCGCTTTTTGCGTATTTTTGCGTATTTTAGCATGTCGTGCTACTTGTAGCTACTTGTACAAGTCAAAAAAGTTATTTGTTATCTTGCTGATGTGGCACGCATATCCTATCGCTCTGGCGCGCCTCCGCTGGTCCATCAGAGCCGCCAAGAAAGATGGTCGAGCTCTTCTAAATAAAATTAGAGTATGTCACATCTATTTATGTACAGTTTTGAATTACTCACGGAATTCGATCTCAGGCTCACGGGGAACGCGAAAATAAGCGGAGACTTCTTGGCGACATTAAACAGAGAGCAGGCAGCCGATAAGATGACATCACCTGGTATCTAATCGCTTTCATGTATACAATTTTTGAAGAAAGTCATTATTGAAGCATTCATTCGGAGCACAATCTAGACCAATAGCTAACGACTTAGATCATCGGTGAGTGGAAAGTTAGCGCACAGCAACTGAGAGAAGGCATGGAATAGTACGTTGTTGACGATGTTCCACAGCGCAAGGTTACTCTTCTCTCAATCCGAGACGTGGAGAAAGAGATTCTAAAATGGTACATGCATTAGCCGCTGGTAGTGGATCAAGCGCCGATGACTGTGATGGCTCAATCGATCGAGCTCCTTCGGCCGCTTCTGCGCGTCGTACAAATTGGGACAAGAAACCTGTTTGGTTTATATGTCTAAGAGCTTATACTACAGGCCTTAGCCTTAATACGTTCCGTGAAAGACCCGGGGACCGGTAATTTTTTCATGGCATTGGACAAGAACAACACTGTACATTGGAAGTAATTTCGGGTGAGCGCTGGGTAAGCTGCTCTTGAGGAGGAATGCTGAGCGCTTCAATGAACAGACCTGGAAACCATGGCAAAGAAGTCTTGGTGGTATTATTTGTACATGTCAGTGATCCTTGGGATCTTTATCTACAGGATCAATGCTGTGCGCTTCAATCAGAAAACAACCCTGGAAACCATAGCAAAGAAGCCTTGGTGGTATTATTTGCATGTGTCACTAATCCTTGGAATCACTATCTATCCGGGCAAGTGCTTTCCATGATACAAAGCATGGAAAAGCCATGCATTGCACGTTCCTGGTGGGTCTTCCCTAGCTAGGTGAGCAAGAAACAATTTTTTGGTACCGTCTGATATGTCTTGCTTCTGAAGCGACATGAGGGTTGTAGAGGGTTAGTCTCTCCTAGACAGACTACGTGTTATAATATCAAAGATGTACTAGTAGAAGGTACAACCACTTCTAACATATCGATATCATCGTGAGAAGGCCACTGAGAAATCCCGAATAAGTATCCGAAACCTGATAGTTATCTCCTCAAGCGCCCTTATCCTTGGGAATGAATTATACCAGGTAGTCGGCATCTATGCCGCTTTCTCCTCGGCCACTATGGGCGCTTTTAATCCATCAACATGGGATCTATCATACGATATCGTCTTCTTGAAGCCCGCGAGTACTGTACATCGGATCTCAACCAGTACCCATAAATACTGTCTATACCTTGAAGTCCCGTCAAACAGGACTGCAAGAGTTGTCAAGAGGGACCCAACCTCTCGAACATGAATATTTCTTTCCATTGGCGATACTCGGGCAGACTCCGCACCAACCCACGAAAGTCAGTTTCGCAGTCCCGAATCCCGACCCGACGTGTCACGTCATGGTTCCTGGGGGCCCGAGGCATGAGGCCGAGGCGGCGCGGCGGCGGCCAGGTAGGTAGCACTGCGTGACTAACAAAATATTCCCTGGGAAAAAGTCGCAGGAAAAGCTGTTGAGACAAAAGAGCTGATTTTTGGTAGGAGAAGTAGAAAATTGACCAGAGAGATAGATTGACTATTTACACCGAAATTGCTTTCCTTTGTCCCGAGAAAAAGATTGGCTTTTTCCTGGGCCCGCTCTGGGCCGAGTATTTTTGGCAGGCGGGCGGCGCCAGGGCGATGGCTTTTTCTGAAGAAAAACGAAGAGAATCTAGGTGGAAATACACAAAGAATTGCTTTCACGATTTTTGACCTTTATTCGCCTAGAAAGGAAGTATTTCGCTGATCCTCTTTTTCTAGTCCTTTTTCCCAGGTAATATTTTGCTAGTCACGTAGTGGTAGGTAGGTAGAGTTGCACGGCTTGGTCCCACAAATGCCGGGCTACCAGACTTTACTCTGGGGAATTCACCTTCCGCCTCCGGGAAGAGCAATGGGCTGGCCTTTTTATAGGCGCAGCATTTGATTTTCTGTAATGCAGGGAGGATCCACGAGCTCTGTAACGCAGGGATGATCCACGAGCTCTGTAATGCAGGGATGATCCACGAGCTCTGTAACGCAGGGATAATCCACGAGCTCTGTAACACAGGGATGATCCACGAGCTCTTGTCGTGGAATAGAGTGCAATACAAGCAATGTGAGCCTTTGTAATTCTCACGAGCTGCCCGGATCAGAATTAGCTCCATTTATTCCAGATTTCTTCCAGTACGTTCCATTTCTTTCCATTACATTACATTACATTCCACTGCATTCTACTACCTTCCAGACCTTCTAGTATTTAGGTATATAAGATCAAGTAGATGTACGGTGAAGGAACCAATGTACTTACCTACCATTTGAACTAGTTGTTCAGCTCTTTAACCAAATCTCTGCGTGAACGCCAGATTCCCTTCCAATCAACATACTGTGACGCCGTGGGCTCCTGTATCTTGAATATCAACCCTTTAGCGACGTTTGGTCTCCGTAAGGTTTGATCCCTCCCACTTCCAATCAAGCTACTGTGACGCCTTGGGCTCCAAAAGCTAGATCTCTCTGTCATTCATAAGTAAGACTCGAGAACAATCGGACTCAAGTGTCTATTTGTAACATATATATATATTTGATACACGACAGCTCTGTAACGTAGGGATGATCCACGAGCTCCGGAGATAGATTTTACTGCGGCGATGGAGGGATCTCTCCCGAAATGGAATTCGAAGCACTCAAGGAGACATCATGAGCCTAACGGGTTGCGACACTCACGATGAATACTGTACTTAGTTTTCCAAACAGCTGTTCATCAAATCCAGGGTAAAGGAAAATACCCACGTGCTTTTGACCTCAATGTGAGGGTGGCGTTCGAGCCTCTGACTCTGCCGCAATTGTTCTAGTAATGATTTCATCATGGTTCCGAGTTGAAGTTACTTAGTTCTTTCATCGGCTCCCAAATTTATTTACCCTGTTTAGACAGATATCATCTCGCCACCATTTCTGCTTGATAGATCCACTCAACCGCCAAAATCACAAACTTCCTCCACCGACTCGGAGTGCTGAAACTGTGGGCATCGGGAGCACAGAGTCGTTAGAGTTACATTAGGCCCCGTACGCCGTTTGTCTACTGTCCTTTCTTCGCTTGCTTGAGGCCCACGCACATTCTGAGACTGTTCACACCCTTCTGAACCGGAGATCTGCTTGATTGCCAAGAGCATGTCACATCTTCCCTGGCTCAGTGGTGTTGACTGCCAGTTTGGGTCGATGGCCGGGATGCATGTGTGACGATGTCATCGAATTGCTTCCGTCTCACAGAATCTATTTTAGGTGGTATGTTCGAATATAAAACGTTCGGCTCGTATTGTCTTTCGGTCTATGCCCTCACCAATCATCATAATCGGGGTCTATTTCAACCTCACCCTCAGACCGTGCAGCTGGCTGTGCACGATCGCATGCTTCTGAACTTGTCAAAAAGGTGTTAGAGTTGCCTTTTTGGATTTATCTTCAGTGCCTATCCTATCGTTTCTCCTACGCTTCCCTTCTCCAAGGACATGGAATCAAACCTACTACGCAGCAATTTTGGTAATGAATGCCCTTAACATTTCTTGCAAACGTTTGGCCATAATAGTGTGTCATAATTAAAATTTACCTAACTTTGCATAAAACCCTGATTTTCCATCTAACTTGAGAAATCCTCCATGTTTGACGCAGACCTGCGAACTTCAAAAAGTTTGATCCCAACCTTCAGATGAACCCGCAAACTTCAGAAATATTCCATGTTCAAGATAGATCAGCGAACTTCTAAAAAATCTGATGCGAACTTCAGAAATTCCCCATGTGACATCCCATGTTAACTTCAAAAATCTGATGTGAACTTTCAGACTGAATCTGCAAACTTCATATTGAGGCAAGAAAAAGATATGGTCTATTGACATGATTCATCTCCTTCTGTCCAATAACTCCGAGTCCTGAAGCTGGAAAATATGCTGTACATGTTGTGCGCAACAATTTACACTGATATTACTGATTCCATGTGATATTTCCCATCTGTCGCATCAATCTTGTGAGCATGTGAGGTAGTCATTGACTTTTCACCCATCCACGTGATTCCCAAAAAGGAAATGCAACACATGACCTCGCGAACTACAAATCAGTTTGATGACATGTCAGGTTCTTGTCAGCCGAAATGCCTCAGGTGACTCCCATAACCTGGTAAAGTTGACAGCTTAGCATGCCCCAATGGCTCAGTTGTATAACAGCTGGGTAGTACTGTAATACTAGCCTGAGTGGTGCTGGTTCAAACCTGGATAAATGCTTTCTTTTTGAAGCTCTCACCACTGAGAAGACCTGACCTTGGAGAGTCTCCATATCCGTTGAAAGCAGGAACGAGTCTTTAGCGTGCCCATCTGAGACTCCCGTGGCTCTGGAAACCCCCCGAGCTTGTGAGGGTGGGGAGGGAGAGCGAGTGATGGGTACTCTTCCCAAAGACCTGACCTAGCAAATAAATAGTCACAAGATATGATATTCTTGAACAGGATGGATTATACACAGGGAGAAAACCCTTTCAGCAAATAATTTTAAATACCTTCGGTTATGAACTGGTTCATACCTCACATGTTGAGTTTCCTTTTTGGGAATCATGTGGAGGGGCGAAAAATCACCAAGTGTATGTGAGGTAATAATCATCTAATTCAGACTAAGATGCCCAAGTCTGTAGTGAAGATGACCCAAAGGCAAGGTTTGAACTCAGTTCATGGCAGTTGATTGCTCACAATTATGAGTTCACAGCAATGAGACAACCAGTTGGATTCTTGAGACCCAAACATGGAAACTGTCAATCTGAACATGACATGGAAACTCTGAACATTACAAACTTTGAACATGACATGGAAACTCTGAACATTACATGGAAAATCTGAACATTACATGGAAACTAATCCGAACATGGACACTTTAGATCTGAAGTTGGAAAATTTCAATGCCAAGTATGACTCCTGGAGTCCCAAGTTTGACTCATTTTCTCTGAAGTTCAACAAAAAAACTGACCCTGAAGTTGGAAATTTTGACTTCAAGTTCGCATTTTTCACCCCAAAATCAGGTCCAAGTATGCTGAAAAAGTCACTTTTTGAGCCCAAGTATGCTGAAAATGCCTAAAAAGTGGGTTAATTTTGACACACTATTATGGCCATACAAACGGCTCTAATCAATCAATCACTTTTCAGGCAATATAGAGGGCGGTTTTCTATGCAACAATCAAGTCTCCATCCAAGTTAACTCAATGGCCCACCAGCTTCATCATAGTACAGAGCCCATGGGATCATTGTCAAACACCAATTCAGGTATTGAAGTGAGTGTCTTTCACCACGGGCTTCCATCAACTGATCGAAAAAGTTGACGTCAGAGGAGGATTTCTTATTCTGGCGATCATCGACCATGTCTTCTGAACTCATAGTCGGCCCTGGGTACCGGATACATGTTGCAATCTATAAGGGAGAAGTGAGGGCCGTGAAGATATATGAAGGGCCGGATTCAAGAGAGGTATGACCCTCTCGTTGGTTGCATGATATTGAGCTCACTGGTGGACAGAGACTCCTGGAAGATATGAATCTCAATCGATGTCTGAGGTCAGTATATCTGTGCTTGATGATGTTGTATCGCTAAACGTGACATGATTTAGCCATTCCACTGTTCTCCGCACCGTCGCTGGATGTAAAACTGCGCCAAGACCATTTGTGATCCTGGACACAGGCACAGGACATTCAATCGGCGCAGATTTGGGAAGCCTCCAGACTCTATCTTGCTATCTCGCACATGCGCTCACTGGATGCGAGAGAGATTCTCTCCTGGCAGGAGCAAAACTGGTACGTCTTGATCTAATGTTCCCGCTCCATTTTCATACCCTTATATTGGCTCCAGATGCGTGATTTTTCGGTGAATAAAATTCGTTATCCTGTGGAAATCCAGGCTGACGTTGATATCAGGCCGGACTTGACCATATAGAGAGCGTTCAATTAGAGCAAAGGTTCTCGCTCTCGAAACTTACGGTAGTCTCTCATTTCTTGCTTGAAACCAGAGACTCACTCGAGTTCTTTTAGTTTGACCTCATCGTTGATGCGGCAAATAACATTTCTATAAGCGTTGGTGTAAGACAAAATGAAATTTGGACAGAAAGACGCTTAGATAACGTGGGCGGCTATTTCGAGGTCTTTCAGAGGCAGTGCTCAAAGGTCAGAGTTTCCGCTCGATATTTTGCACTTTCAAATGTTCTGTTCAAAGGAATTTGACTCAGCAAAATCCGAACGCAACGGTGCTGGTGAGTCTCTGTTGTTTGACTTGGGATTTTACATTGAAATTGTTCGTTCAAGGGCTCTCGGAAACGTCTGATGATGTAACACCAGTCAAATTTGACTTGGACGTCGAATCACTATCACTTACCCATCCCAGCGATATCCCAACCTCACGAACTCCACAACGAGAATACGTCTTTATTCCCGAACGAACATCCATCTCGCTGAGACGGATATCGGAGAAGTATGACAATTTAATTCGCCTTCTCTCCGACGAAACAGTTTCCATCGATCGCTGGCGCCGAAACGCTCCATTTTCTGCTCCAAGTACTGTTGCCCATAGATGCCCCGAGTACCGAAGGCAGGAAGTGACTATGGGGACACTTGTGACTCGAAGTGCGCTAATTTTGCACTTTACGCCATCAGTGAACGAAAGGTGTCCAATCTGCCACCAACTGGTTGAGGAAGGGACTTTCTACTGCTCCTGCGAGCAAGGTGAGTGTTTGAATCGCTTTAAATGAAATACCTTGAATATCTTTACAGCCGATGATGGGATATCTCCCACTATCCAATGCTGCAAGTGCCTGGTGTGGTCTCATCGCAAATGTGAACTCAAACCAGCCAATGACTTGCTACAAAGATCGATCTGCTCATCATGTCAGAAACATCAAAGCTTGTCGTATCAACGAGGTTTCTGGCTCAACCGCAAGCGCCGATGATGGGATTTTCTTGGCCTTCAGACGTGCCCAATTCTTACTTTATATTTAGTCAACATGTTGTTCTGGTTTCGCAATGCATTGCCGATGTAGTTATTGACACTGGGTGGGGCTCAAGATGTGTCCACCAATAGATAATAGAAAGATTTGAGCCCAATTGAAGACGTTGAACCATTTGAACCACAGTGAACCCGAAACGCGCATAATCATGAATATACAGGATTCACAAACGCTCTTGAACAACTAGTAGTACTATCTGATCGATAATCAGCCTTGGGCGGGCCGATGGAAATTGATCCGCCCAGTCGATCAAGCACCGATGACTGTGATGGCGCGATTGATCGAGCTCCCTCGGCCGCTTGGATCTGGTCTCGTAGTATGGATGGGGTCAAGAAAACTATTTGGTTTATATATCTAGGAGCCTGCGCGAGATCACGGATATAGACCTTGGCCTTGACACGTTCCGTGAAGGACTTGGGGAGGGGTAAAATTTTCAAGGCATTGGACGAGAACAACACTGTGCATGGGAGGTAATTTTGGGTGAGCACTGGGTATACAGTCTTTAAAACGCATGCCATTTTGGGTCCTTGAATTTTCTTTGTATCCGAGCAATTGCTTCCTATGATACAAACACGGAAAAATTATTCTCGCGCGTTCTTCTTCGGGAATCCCCTCGGTGGTAAAGTGACCATCAAACAATTGTCTGCTACATAACGTGATATTAACGTCTGATATGTATCGATGCCGCTTCTGACGCGACATGAGGGCTGTAGAGGGCATATAACCAACATATCGCTATCATCGTGCGAAAGCCAGTGAGGGATGCCGATTATCCGTGACCTGGTAGTCTCTTCAGGCGCTTGTCTACTGTAACCTTGCCCCTCATGGAGAGTCGGTTACCGGCCCAACCAGCTTTTGTTTCTTTCAGTTTCATAGTAGCTCACAGTATTCCTCACTCAATATGGGCGCTGTTCTCCCATCAATATTGGATCGACTTCCCTTGAGGATGCCACATAAGTAGAGGCGTCAAAGAAACAGTGAGCTATCAGACGGGCGCTGGTCTCTCATCAATTCTGGACAGGCCGAGTGACTTCTCTCGAGGATGCTACACAGAGAAGAAACAATCTATCATATGATCCCGAACCAGCTTCAATCATTCTACATCGACGTACGGCGTGCCATCCATTGAACCGGTGTCCCCAGCGTAAACAATAGCAGTCGCGACACATCCTTTGAAAAACGAAAGTAAAAAAAAGACGTCAACAATTTCCACAGACCCCATTTCAGTTGTCAGTATAATATATCCTATCCTATCCTGTGCCTAGGAACCGACTCATCGCTTGGCCGCACTGACGTGAGATGATCTGTTTCATCCAGCTCGACTCGGTAGGTCTGTCGCTCGTCATCGGCGCCTCCAACGGGTGAAAAGATGAGTGGAGGCTCAGAATGTGATTGCCGTGCTTCTTAGACACCAAGGGTGGGACAATAATTCCCCAACCGGCATGACCATCGATATAAGTATCTAACTCCGATCTATTCTAAAAATGAATACCCCTACATAAGGTGTTTCTCCGATGCTATGGTGGGTTTATTCGTCCTCGAAACTGCCTTGGGTACCCGAAATTCAATGAAACTCGATAGCGCTCCACTCGTCTCAGTCAATGCGCCGAGCATTGACACCCTCCTTCCACCCAAGCTCAGCATTTTTGGGACCATTTTCGTTCTCGCTGTGATCATATTGCTGGGTCAATACAGCTCTTTCACTACCAGTTTGGGAGCTCTCCATGTCTTAACAACCGACATAGACAAAGCAATTCGAGACACTCTTGCATCCACTGTACTTCATCCAAATTTCATCATCGACGTCAATCGTTCGCGACATCAGTGAGTCTAACAATCCTTGTCGCTGTTTCGCTGCTTGAACTTACACAGATTTAACCTTTCCGTATCTGAATGTCGCTTCCGTTATTATCATCTGTCTGCTACACCATGGCGCGCATATCCTCTCGCTCTGACGCGTCTCCTCTGGTCCATCAGGGCCACCAAGAAAGATGGTCGAGCTCTCTTGAACAAAATCAGGGTAAGCCAGATATACAGAGTCAGTTCTGAATCACTCATAGAATTTGATTTCAGGCTCGGACGGAGAGTGAAAACAAAAGGAGACTTCTTGGGGACATTAGTAGCGCAGCCTGATATGATACCCATAGCCGATATCTAATCTAATCGCGTTAACTGCTTGAATGTACTCGAGGATGCATATTGGACATAGATGGTGTACTAGTACCACGTTTTGGACAGAAACACCCGTTGCTGAACATCAGAACCTTCGAGAACATTCAGGATCATAGCGTGCAACGTGAAGTTCAACTTGTCGCGATCCAGCAGGTTGAAAAAAACCTCTAAAATGTTACATGAATTAGTCGCAGGATGACTGAAACCATTGGACTGACCAAGATCGTCGACGCTTGTTTGCCGCATGTCCGAGCCTGTTCAGTGGAAATTGAAAAACCCGGATCGAGTCAGTCTGCGGTATTGTCATCGTCAAGGAAACGCACCATCATCCCTCAATAAAGCCTGTCTGTCTCATGTTTCGCTTTCTGATCCGGTTTGCTGTGATCGGAGCTATGGCAAAAAGCAAAGGTTGACCACACGAAGCTATAAATTGAATTGAGTGGAAAGGAAGGTGGAAGCAAGAAAGACGAACGTCGGTCTCAGCCAGCTCTCTCTGCATCTTGGCGCCCTTGGTCCCAAATTGGCCTCTTCAGATTCGATGTTTCTTGCAAGGTGACAGGGACTGCAGGATACAGGACGAGTATCATCATTGTCGGACGACATTGTGGAAGCAAATGAGACCAACTGCACAGTTTGAGACTCCGATATGACCTCGTGGACGGAAACGTGACTCTTTCGTCACGGTAGTGTCACGAGCAGCGCAACGCGTCAAGCATGTGATGGGAAAGCCCAGCTGAGATGAAATTATATTCCCATGCATGCAAGCTAACCGCGCGAACTACCGCAACTCCGCCGTCTCATGCCGACCAATGCCGAGCGCCCGCCCCCTACGCTCTCCGCGCCGCCGACCCCCCGCCGACCCTACATGCCTCGAAAGCAAAATATAAAATTAGCGGATTTCCAAATAAATCCTTGGAGATTTTCCTCGCACTGCCACCTATTTTATGTATCAGGGAAGGAGGCGACAAGTAAGGCGCCAGATACCAGACGTCAAACGGAACATTGCTCCTCCTCGGCTTGATGCATTCATGACCATCAGATTTTCAGGCTATTGCGCCCTAGGAGACAGGATCATACTATTCCGGGGGAGTTGAAATGCCTGACATATGTTGTTGTTGAGTCATCTTCACTGAAACCTCATGGATTGGACAGAAGATCGATGTCACCCATCAGAGCACAGTTGCCTGGCATTACGTATTATGTATTTGGTGGCACTTCATAAATTGATTCAGTAGTGTTTCTTGCCACATGACTTGTATGTCAGGACTCTTCAATTCTTTATGTTATGTATCACAACATCGCAATCCCTCAAGTTTTTTCAATTTCTCCTCCTCCAAAGTCCTCGTACTCTTGTATCCAGCCTCTCGACAGCAAGTACTTATTTCTCATAAAGCTTGATCGCAGTTCCCAACATATCGGACCCATTCAGCCTGAATAGGATAGATCTCCGAAATCTGAGATTGCTCAGCGTTTGCTCTGCATCCCGGTCTTTCGCTAAATCGCTGATGTATTATGTAAGGAACGGTGCATCCACAGATAAAAGACTTGCCATTCATTTATATAGCCAGAGTCTTCGTACTCCCGAGCCCATCCTTTATAGAAGGAACTGCACCCCAGCCCACAGTCGACCGAATCCTCTCTCCAATGAAACTCGATAGCGCTCCCCTTCTCTCAGCCAATGCGGCCAACATTGCAAGCTTTCTTCCCTCCAAGTTCACTGTATTTGGGACCATCATCACTGTCATTGTGGTCACCTTACTTGGCCAATACAGCTCTTTTACCAGAAGCTTGGAGGTTCTTCGCATCTTCAAGTCCGACATAGATAGAGCCACTGGAGAAACTCTAGCAATCAGTGCTCTTGATCCCGACTTCATCTTCGACATCAATCATTCACGAGATCAGTGAGTCCAATCGAGCTTGTTCTTTCACATATCTCAAGCTACATAGGTTCAGGATTTCCGTCTCCGAATGTCGCATGCGTTACTATCATCTTTCCACCACATCATGGCATACATATCCTCTCGCTTTGACGCATCTGATGTGGTCCATCAGAGCGGCCAAGAAGCATGGTAGAGCTCTCTTGAACAGAATCAGGGTATGTCACTAGATCAAGTCCCAAATCACTGGCATAATTTGTTTACAGGCCCAGGGAGAGAGCGAAAAGAGACGGAGACTTTTGTTGGACATTGAGCGGAGTGTCATTGCCTGATCTAATGTAATTGTGTTCCGACCTACAGCTTGATCATATTACGTAGGCGCGCGCGGATATGACACATGACTATTTCCTCATCTGCCACCGGCTGTCCGTCGAACTTAAGGTCTTGCTGAGGTTCAGGCATTTGGGTCAATCCAAGTCGACTAAGAATTACTCCAACTCATCGGACATCTACTTGAACTAGGGTCTGCCCCAGTCTCGATTGCACCCTGAACTTTGTGCAGCGTCCTGGGACTTGAGTATTCCTTCCGTTCAGTGTACTTCCCGGGCCCCGGCCGCATTGTCCGTATCGAATTGGAGCCGTGTCTTCATCAAACCGTTATTCCGTAAGTCTCGAGTTCTCAGTTCAGAAGCTCAGAAGCTCCCCATTATCATGGCAGCTTGTCCATAAATTGGGCTACATCGGTGCCTGGATAGTACCGATTGAAGAGATTTTCTCAAATCGTGGATCATTTGCTCCTGTGCATATGTCAGCTCGTTACAGCCAGTTATGTCGGTGTCCAGATTTCATAACCTTTTTGGCCAGTCAGTTGCGTGGTGCAATTTCTTCTCCGAGTCCTCGAAGTTGTGACTTTTCAAAACGCTTGTACCCCTTCTGTCGTTGTTTCGTTCTCCCAGGATCTTTTGGCCAAAAATCTCGATCCAATCATTGTACGGCAGAGACTCGGCTTTCTGAATACCCTGTGAGTCCAAGAGGTCAGCTTCAGAATCTCGATCCAATCATTGTAGGTAAACATGGTTTCATACTTTAGGCACTTCAGCACATTCTGCTCGCCCACGACAGCCGGCGACATGGATTCAAGGCTTCGAGGCAACAATTTTGGTGATTAGTACCACCATTGTGAACGTTTTAATCATTGCAGCTAACATTAATGGCGGGGTTCTGTCCAACAATCAACTGATCCCTGTCCATATGGGCTCAGGAGAGCACAGATCATCCAAGAAACAGTGCGACTCGCTTTTGATGTCAGCGTACTATACCAGGGATTAGAAATGGGCAAGCGCTGTAGCCTTCTTGAAAACCTTGTCATCGTTGATCACAGCTTCCGATGTTTCCTCCTTTTTCGACGTGCTCCAATACGCTTTGGATTTTGTTCCCCAGTGGGAAATCATTGACTCTAGGCTTCAGTCTGGAACTTGTCTTGGACTATGTAGCATTGCCTCAGCCACCTTGAAGATCGTCCTTAGGTCAGATAACCTTGAATTCCTAGTCAACCTTGTAGCTCAAAGCCATTCCCTTAGAGATGACACGGTAATACAGCAATGGCGGCGTGATGCGCGTGCCCGGAGCAAATGAGCGCGATCGGTCCCGGTGACCCAGAGATTCTCGTTGATGTTCCTGAAGATTGTCAGTCGTGTCTCTTGGTGATGGCTGCCCAGGCGAACATATGGACTACTTAGCTTTCGACCTGTCGAGCTTCTGGCTATGGCAAAGCTACTTGTTCCTAGGCCAAAGTCAGTTTGCTTCATCACGCCAGTTGAGGAGAGTACTGCAGGATACAGGACGAGTATCATCATTGTCGGACGACATTGTGGAAACAAATGAGACCAACCGCACAGTTGAGACTCTGATATGACCTCGTGGATGGAAACGTGACTCTTTCGCCACGGTTTTGTCACGAGCAGCATAACGCGTCAAACATGTGATGGGAAAGCCCAGCTGAGATGAAATTATATTCTCATGTATGCCGACTACAAGGACTACAAGCTAACCACGTGAACTACCGCAACTCTGCCTTCTCCTGCCGACCAATGCTGAGCGCCCGCCGACTGGCATGCCGAACATTCTCAACGCCTCGCAAACCCCCTACGCTCTCCGCGCACACTCCCGCGCCCAAGCAACATGCCTCGAATGCAAAATATAAAATTAGCAGATTCCATATAAGTAAATCTGATCGAGACAGTCTTCGTCTCCTGGGTCACAGAAATCCTTGGAGATTTTTTCGCACTGGGACCTATTCTACTCGTGGTCACACTTAGTAACCGTGATTTATTCTTGGTCCGATAACTCCACAGCAAGTGGGTATTTTCCCAAGCAGTAAGTTGTGAAAAGCTTGCATTTTGAGGTGTCAAGAATGTGGTACCATTCAAATACAGGTGGGTCTTTGATTGCAGATGTGTACACTGAAGCATGGATTTCCGGAAAAATGCAAAACTTATAACTTGGGATACAGGTGTTGCAGAGCAAATATGATGCAAGGAACAGAAAGAGGTTGCTTTTTGGAGTTGTTTTGCATCTTATTTCAAGTCAATCCAACCATTTGTGAGTGAGAAATCGAGATGCAAAACTGCCGTTTTGGCGGGGAAATGACGAAATCACGGTTACTAAGTGTGACCACGAGTATGTATCAAAGGACGCGACAGGCCACTGCTTTATAAGTTTGGATAAGGTACCAGATGCCAGAAATTGAATGGAACATTGCTCCTCCTCGGCTTGATGCTTTCAAGACCTAGGGTCGTAATCAGCCTCTCTGACGGGGCAGGAAGCAAACCTCTCGTCAGAGAGGCTGGGATCACGGCAACTGCCGTGGCACATTGCCTTTGCGGGAATTTTCTGATGACATGATGATTCTGACATGACAACATTTCAGCTTGTAACGCAAGCCCAGCGAGTGGGTTCAGGGCAAGGATAAAGCATCAAGAAGCTTATAAATGATCTGTAGACTATTCTAAATTGATTTGGTTACTTCAACTTACCACCATGGCCTTGGATTGCCATGGCATACAGGGTTGTTTGTCTCAAATGGGCCCATATTCTATTTGGGCTTGTTATCACATTCTATAAGTCTTTAGCCTTGAATGTTGTTCATATTGGTGCCCTTCTGTACTGAATGATCGCTGCATCTTGTCGATGACGCCGCCATGTAATGACGACTGTGTCATCATCAAAATTCTCATGCGCCAAGGCAGACTCCTTCCCATTTGCTCCGCAGTGATTTTGGGTGATGACAAAATATGATGACGTGAAGAGGGAGGATATCACTGCGGAGCGACTGGCATAAACTGCGTGGGAGGTTTGTACATAGTTTATGCCAGTCGCTCCGCAGTGATATCCTCCCTCTTCACATCATCATATTTTGTCATCACCCAAAATCACTGCGGAGCGAATGGGAAGGAGTCTGGCACCAAGGTGACTCACCATTATTACGCAGAAGCTATGACACTATTTTTCAGGAAAATTTACCACTTTTGAATTTCACAATGCAGTGCTGGAAAAGTACATCAATTTGATGCAAACCACTTTTCAAAAACCACTTTAGACAGCTGTCAGGTCCCCGCCACACCAAATGCGGATTGATGCCGAGCCCCGATGATGGCGGCGCTGCCTTTCTTGGACGCATATGTTCTTTCATCCTGGCCAAGGTCAGGTCTGGTATTCTCAAGGGTGTCAATCATTCAAGGTCTCAGTTAAATTTTTTCCTGTGAGACACTGCACATCTAGATCAGTCCGAGAAGGCAAAATCAGTCACCATTGCCCAATGAAATAACAGTGTTAAATATCTCCTTGGAACTGTATCACCCCATTTTGTGGATGGTATATGATTTCCACTTGGGCTGCCTTGCAATTGAACAACCCTCTTGCTCATGGCATTGAAAGCGAGGGGCCGGGGAGCGGGATCAATCTCGCTTCCCAAAGTGGACAATACTCCATTTGGGGTGGGTGCGCTGTGAAGCTGAGCCGTGAGATTTTGATTAGCGCTGGAAAAGTGGTGAGTGAAAACTGTAAGGTGAGTTGTCAGATTGTGATTCATGGTGTAAAAGTGCGCACCGAGAACTGATAACAGACCTGAAATGTAGATTTATTAATAATATGCGGTCATACAAAAGCCAACCCGCCACGGCAGTTGCCGTGACACCGCTCTCTATCGAGAGGCTTGCCGCTCATGGAGAGTCAGTCACCGGGCTATTCAAAACCCTGTTGTTTCCAGGCTATTAATATTGCGCCCTAGGAGGCAGGGTCATACTATTCCGGGGGAGTCGAAATGCCTGACTTGCCTGGCATTACGTATTATGTATTTGGGGGCACTTCAATGTCCTGACTAGTATTTCTTGCCAACATAACCTGTATGTCAGGACTCTTCAATTCTTTATGTTATGTATCACAACATCGCAATCCCTCAACTTTCTTCAATTTCTCCTCCTCCAAAGTCCTCGTACTCTTGTATTCAGCCTCTCGACAGTAAGTACTTATTTCTCATGAAGCTTGATTGCAGTTCCCGACATATGGGACCTGAATAGGATAGATCACCGAAATCTGAGATCCATTGTTCTGGATCTCGATTTTTTGCTAACAACTCACAGACAGGTATCACACTCTATCAAGTTCGCAAATCAAGTTTTCCCTGATGCTTTTTGTCTGAACACGCTGATTTATTATGTAAACAACAGTGCGTCGGCAAATAAAAGACTCGCAATTCATTTATATAGCTAGGGTCTTCGTACTCCCTAGCCCATCCTTTATAGAAGGAACCGCAGCCCAGCCCACCAGTTGACCGAATCCTCTCTTGATAAAACTCGATAGCGCTCCCCTTCTCTCAGCCAATGCTGCCAGCATCGCGAGCTCCCTTCCCTCAAAGTTCACCATATTTGGGACCATCATCACTATCATTGTGGTCACCTTACTTGGTCAATACAGCTCTTTTACCAGAAGCTTGGAGGTTGTTCGCATCTTGAAATCCGACATAGACAGAGCCACTGGAGAAACTCTAGCAATCAGCGCTCTCAATCCGGACTTCATCTTCGACATCAATCATTCACGAGATCAGTGAGTCCAATTGAGCTCGTTCTTTCACATTTCTCAAGCTACATAGGTTTAGGATTTCTGCCTCCAAATGTCGCATGCACTACTATCATCTTTCCACCACATCATGGCATACATATCCTCTTGCTTTGATGCGCCTGATGTGGTCCATCAGAGCGGCCAAGAAGGATGGTAGAGCTCTCTTGAACAGAATCAGGGTATGTCACTAGATCAAGTCCCGAATCACTTGCATAATTGTATTACAGGCCCAGGGAGAGAGCGAAAAGAGACGGAGACTTTTGTTGGACATTGAGTGGAGTGTCATCGACTGATAAGATAACATTGCCTGATCTAATCTAATTATTTTTGTTCCGTGAACAGAAAAAGAGCCAGAGGCTTGACACAGGGGGCAAAGACCGAGGCACTCCATCTGGAGTGCGTAAGAAGCACTTTTGACGCACTTTGCATTCATGTCACTGCCACGTGGCACAGCCTTTGTGTCCCATTTGGGCCTAGGCCTGGGAACTAAATGCTCAACTGGGTGATGACACATTTGTCTGAGTCATTGTTATCCTGCATTTTTCTCAAGTCCTTCATTGGGATTTTTGAGGTTCTGGAAGCCTTTTATGGACATTTATCACTACTTGTATCAGGGAAACCCTGTATGCATCACACAGTAACTGGATTATGGTATGCCTGATGACCCTTATTGCTCAAGAAATACAATATAGCTCAATAACAGCTAGATCAATGCCTACAGAGGCAAACAATGGACTTGTAAGAAATGACAGCAACAGTGAGTCAGATGAATGTGTCATTACCTAGTTGGGTATTTAGTTCTCAGGACTAGCCCCAAATGAGACACAAAGGCTGTGCCATGTAGCAGTGACATGAATGCAAAATGTGTCAAAAGTGCTTCTTACGCACTCCAGATGGAGTGCCTTGGTCTTTGCCCGCAGTGTGATGCCTGCGCCACAGTACTTCACATGTACTGAGGATATAGTCATTTAGATAGCTGATATTGATTTTATAGGTCTCGTATATTCAGTAGTGCACAAAAAGCCCCCAAATCGATGAGGAATAAGGAATTTCATTGGCTCTCCCGCCAGTCAACCCGCAGTCATCCTAGCTTGAGGCTGAGTCCAGTTCTTGTATGACAGCCAAGAGGCCCTCAATGGAGAATTGAGAGCTAAAGTTTCAGAAACTGTTTTTCCAACTGCAAGTTACTTGGAACAAAAGATTCAGTTGTACGCAGGTAGCTTTTCAGGAAGATCAATGTTTCGGTACCCACCTGCTGATAGTTTGGTGGAATTTGGAAAGGAATAAAGCCAGATATCCACAATTTAAATAGACAGAATGTTTGATCTAGTATATGAAGACCAAATCTCCTCTGGGTCTATATGGAAACACAGTATCCAAGGCTTCACCTCAGTTTGAACATCCTGCCATTTTTCGTGACTGTACCCAAGCCCTCTTCTACGAAGGCAGCT